>SZWC01000359.1:301792-315747 GCA_023375785.1 Penium margaritaceum
CAATACATAGGCTTCCCAAACCATTGTCTCTCCCTCTGACCATTTGTGACTCGTGTTATGAGTTGTCAATGTTGACCACACATAGTGGACTTATTCGGTCGTAGTCAGTGACGTATGCATCCTTTGGTTGGTCACTGTGCACGCTAGCCATACCATGCCACTGCTTGTTGAAGGTCTTTGTACTTGCTAGTTCCCAATCCATTGTTTTCCCCTCTGACCATTTATGACTCGTGTTATGCGTTTTCAACATTGACCACATGAAGTGAAATTTGTTGGTCATGGTTAGTGACATATGCATACTTTGGTTGGTCACTGTGCATTGAAGCCACATTGTGCCACTACATATTGAAGGTATTTGTACTTGCTAGTAGATAACTAGTATACACAAACCATTGTCTTCCACCCTGACCATTTGTGACTCGTGTTATGAGTTGTCCAAGTTTACCACACTTAGTGACATTATTTGCTCATGGTCAGTGACATATGCCTACTTTGGTTGGTCATTGTGCATGGCCTCCACACCGTGCCACAACGTATTGAAGCACCTTCTGCTTTCTACGTGATACTTGGTGTTCCCAAGCCATTGTTTCCCCCTCTGACCATTTGTGACTCGTGTTATGAGTTGTCAACGTTGACCACACACAGCGGATTTCTTTGGTCAAAGGTAGTACATATGCCTACTTTGGTTGGTCATTGTGCATGGTAGCCACACCGTGCTACTACTGACTGAAGGTTGTTGTACTTGGTAGTTGAGAACTGATATTCCCATAGCATTGTTTCCTGTCCTGACGGTTTGTGACTCGTATTATGGTTGGTCAACATTGACCACCCACATTGAAATTCTCTGGTCATGATCAGTGACATATGCCTAGTTTGGTTGTTTGGTGTGCATATTAGCCACACCGTGCCTCTACGTATTGAAGGTATCTGTCATTTCTAGTCAATACATAGGCTTCCCAAACCATTGTCTCTCCCTCTGACCATTTGTGACTCGTGTTATGAGTTGTCAATGCTGACCACACATAGTGGACTTATTCGGTCGTAGTCAGTGATGTATGCATTCTTTGGTTTGTCACTGTGCATGCTAGCCATATCGTGCCACTGCTTGTTAAAGGTCTTTGTACTTCCTAGTTGATAACAAGTGTTCCCAACCCATTGTTTTCCCCTCTGACCATTTGTGACTCGTGTTATGCGTTTTTAACGTTGACCCCATGAAGTGAAATTCTTTCGTCATGGTCAGTGACATATGCATACTTTGGTTGGTCACTGTACATTGAAGCCACATTGTGCCACTACATATTGAAGGTATTTGTACTTGCTAGTAGATAACTAGTATTCACAAACCATTACCTTCCACCCTGACCATTTGTGACTCGCGTTGTGAGTTGTCATTGTGCATGGTCTCCACACCGAGCCACAACGTATTGAAGCCCCTTGTGCTTGCTATGTGATACGTGGTGTTCCCAAACCATTGTTTCCCCCTCTGACCATTTGTGACTCGTATTATGAGTTGTCAATGTGGACCACACACAACGGATTTCTTTGGTCAAAGGCAGTACATATGCCTACTTTAGTCGGTCATTGTGCATGGTAGCTACACCGTGCTACTACTGACTGAAGGTCGTTGTACTTGGTAGTTGAGAACCGATATTCTCATAGCATTGTTTCCTCTCCTGACCGTTTGTGACTCGTGTTATGGTTGGTCAACGTTGACCACCCATATTGAAATTCTCTGGTCATGATCAGTGACATATGCCTAGTTTGATTGTTTGGTGTGCATATTAGCCACACCGTGCCACTACGTATTGAAGTTCTCTGTCCTTTCTAGCCAATACATAGGCTTCCCAAACCATTTTCTCTCCCTCTGACCATTTGTGACTCGTGTTATGAGTTGTCAATGTTGACCCCACATAGTGGACTTATTCGGTTGTAGTCAGTGACGTATGCATCCTTTGGTCTGTCACTGTGCACGCTAGCCACACCGTGCCACTTCTTTTTCAAGGTCTTTGTACTTGCTAGTTGATAACCAGTGTTCCCAATCCATTGTTTTCCCCTCTAACCATTTGTGACTCGTGTTATGCGTTTTCAACGTTGACCACATGAAGTGAAATTCTTTCGTCATGGATAGTGACATATGAATACTTTGGTTGGTCACTGTGCATTGAAGCCACATTGTGCCACTACATATTGAAGGTATTTGTACTTGCTAGTAGATAACTAGTATTCAAAAACCATTACCTTCCACCCTGACCATTTGTGACTCGTGTTGTGAGTTGTCAAAGTTTACCACACTTAGTGATATTATTTGGTCATGGTCAGTGACATATGCCTACTTTGGTTGGTCATCGTGCATGGCTTCCACACTGTGCCATAACGTATTGAAGCCCCTTGTGCGTGCTATGTGATACTTGATCTTCCCAACCCATTGTTTCCCCCTCTGACCATTTGTGACTCGTATTATGAGTTGTCAACGTTGACCACACACAACGGATTTCTTTGGTCAAAGGCAGTACATATGCCTCCTTTGGTCGGTCATTGTGCATGGTAGCCACACCGTGCTACTATTGACTGAAGGTCGTTGTACTTGGTAGTTGAGAACCGATATTCCCATAGCATTGTTTCCTGTCCTGACGGTTTGTGACTCGTGTTATGGTTGGTCAACTTTGATTACCCATATTGAAATTCTCTGGTCATGATCAGTGACATATGCCTACTTTGGTTGTTTGGTGTGCATATTAGCCACACCGTGCCTCTACGTATTGAATTTCTCTGTGCGTTTTAGTCAATAGATATGTTTCCCAAACCATTGTCTCTCCCTCTGACCATTTGTGACTCGTGTTATGAGTTGTCAATGTTGACCACACATAGTGGAATTATTCGGTCATAGTCAGTGACGTATGCATTATTTGGTTTGTCACTGTGCACGCTGTCCATACCGTGCCACTGCTTGTTGAAGGTCTTTTTACTTGCTAGTTGATAACTAGTGTTCCCAACCCATTGTTTTCCCCTCTGACCATTTGTGACTCCTGTTATGTCTTTTCAACGTTGACCATATGAAGTGAAATTTGTTGGTCATGGTTAGTGACATATGCATACTTTGGTTGGTCACTGTGCATTGAAGCCACATTGTGCCACGACATATTGAAGGTATTTGTACTTGCTAGTCAATAACCAGTATGCACAAACCATGATCTTCCACCCTGACCATTTGTGACTCGTGTTATGAGTTGTCAAAGTTTACCACACTTAGTGACATTATTTGGTCATGGTCAGTGACATATGCCTAATTTGGTTGGTCATCCTGCATGGTCTCCACACCGTGCCACAACGTATTGAAACCCCTTGTGCTTGCTATGTGATGCTTGGTGTTCCCAAACCATTGTTTCCCCCTCTGACCATTTGTGTCTCGTATTATGAGTTGTAAACGTCGACCACACACAGCGGATTTCTTTGGTCAAAGGCAATACATATGCCTGCTTTGGTCGGTCATTGTGCATGGTAGCCACACCGTGCTACTACTGACTGAAGGTCGTTTTACTTGGTAGTTGAGAACCGATATTCCCATAACATTGTTTCCTGTCCCGACCGTTTGTGACTCGTGTTATGGTTGGTCAACGTTGACCACCCATATTGAAATTCTCTGGTCATGATCCTTGACATATGCCTAAATTGGTTGTTTGGTGTGCATATTAGCCACACCGTGCCACTACGTATTGAAGTTCTTTGTCCTTTCTAGTCAATGCATAGGCTTCCCAAACCATTGTCTCTCCCTCTGACCATTTGTGACTCGTGTTATGAGTTGTCAATGTTGACCACACATAGTGGACATATTCGGTCGTAGTCAGTGACATATGCATCCTTTGGTTGGTCACTGTGCACGCTATCCATACCATGCCACTGCTTGTTGAAGGTCTTTGTACTCCCTAGTTGATAACTAGTGTTCCCAACTCGTTGTTTTCCCCTCTGACCATTTGTGACTCGTGTTATGCGTTTTCAACATTGACCACATGAAGTGAATTTTGTTGGTCATGGTTAGTGACATATGCATACTTTGGTTGGTCACTGTGCATTGAAGCCACATTGTGCCACTACATATTGAAGGTATTTGTACTTGCTAGTCAATAACTAGTATGCACAAACCATTATCTTCCACCCTGACCATTTGTGACTCTTGTTATGAGTTGTCAAAGTTTACCACACTTAGTGACATTATTTAATCATGGTCCGTGACATATGCCTACTTTGGTTGGTCATCGTGCATGGTCTCGACACCGTGCCACAACGAATTGAAGCCCCTTGTGCTTAATATGTGATTTTTGGTGTTCCCATACCATTGTTTCCCCCTCTGACCATTTGTGACTCGTATTATGAGTTGTCAACGTTGACCACACACAACGGATTTCTTTGGTCAAAGGCAGTACATATGCCTCCTTTGGTCGGTCATTGTGCATGGTAGCCACACCAGATACTACTGACTGAAGGTCGTGTTACTTCGTAGTGGAGAACCGATATTCCCATAGCATCTTTTCCTGTCCTGACGGTTTGTGACTCGTGTTATGGTTGGTCAACGTTGACCACCCATATTGAAATTCTCTGGTCATGATCAGTGACATATGCCTAGTTTGGTTGTTTGGTGTACATATTAGCCACACCGTGCCTCTACGTATTGAAGTTCTCTGTCCTTTCTAGTCAATACATAGGCTTCCCAAACCATTGTCTCTCCCTCTGACCATTTGTGACTCGTGTTATGAGTTGTCAATGTTGACCACACATAGTGGACTTATTCGGTCGTAGTCAGTGACGTATGCATTCTTTGGTTTGTCACTGTGCACGCTAGCCATACCGTGCCACTGCTTGTTGAAGGTCTTTGTACTTCCTAGTTGAAAACTAGTGTTCCCAACCCATTGTTTTACCCTCTGACCATTTGTGACTCGTGTTATGCGTTTTCAACGTTGACCACATGAAGTGAAATTCTTTCCTCATGGTCAGTGACATATGCATACTTTGGTTGGTCACCGTGCATTGAAACCACATTGTGCCACTACATATTGAGGGTATTTGTACTTGCTAGTAGATAACTAGTATTCACAAACCATTACCTTCCACCCTGACCATTTGTGACTTGTGTTCTAAGTTGTCAAAGTTTACCACACTTAGTGATATTATTTGGTCATGGTCAGTGACATATGCCTACTTTGGTTGGTCATCGTGCATCGTCTCCATTCTGTGCCACAACGTATTGAAGCCCCTTGTGCGTGCTATGTGATACTTGATGTTCCCAAACCATTGTTTCCTCCTCTGACCATTTGTGACTCGTATTATGAGTTGTCAACGTTGACCACACAGAGCGGATTTCTTTGGTCAAAGGCAGTACATATGCCTACTTTGGCCGGTCATTGTGCATGGTAGCCACACCGTGCTACTACTGACCGAAGGTCGTTGTACTTGGTAGTTGAGAACCGATATTCTCATAGCATTTTTTCCTCTCTTGACCGTTTGTGACTCGTGTTATGGTTGGTCAACGTTGACCACCCATATTGAAATTATCTGGTCATGATCAGTGACATATGCCTAGTTTGATTGTTTGGTGTGCATATTAGCCACACCGTGCCACTACGTATTGAAGTTCTTTGTCCTTTCTAGCCAATATATAGGCTTACCAAACCATTGTCTCTCCCTCTGACCATTTGTGACTCGTGTTATGAGTTGTCAATGTTGACCACACATAGTGGACTGATTCGGTCGTAGTCAGTGACGTATGCATCCTTTGGTTGGTCACTGTGCACGCTAGCCATACCGTGCCACTGCTTGTTGAAGGTCTTTTTACTTGCTAGTTGATAACTAGTGTTCCCAACCCATTGTTTTCCCCTCTAACCATTTGTGAATCCTGTTATGTGAAATTTGTTGACCACATGAAGTGAAATTTGTTGGTCATGGTTAGTGACATATGCATACTTTGGTTGGTCACTGTGCATTGAAGCCACATTGTGCCACGACATATTGAAGATATTCGTACTTGCTAGTCAATAACCAGTATGCACAAACCATGATCTTCCACCCTGACCATTTGTGACTTGTGTTATGAGTTGTCAAAGTTTACCACACTCAGTGACATTATTTGGTCATGGTCAGTGACATATGCCTACTTTGGTTGGTCATCGTGTATGGTCTCCACACCTTGCCACAACGTATTGAAGCCCCTTGTGCTTGCTATGTGATACTTGGTGTTACCAAATCATTGTTTCCCCCTCTGACCATTTGTGTCTCGTATTATGAGTTGTAAACGTCGACCACACACAGTGGATTTCTTTGGTCAAAGGCAGTACATATGCCTACTTTGGTCGGTCATTGTGCATGGTAGCCACACCGTGCTACTACTGACTGAAGGTCGTTGTACTTGGTAGTTGAGAACCGATATTCCCATAGAATTGTTTCCTGTCCTGACTATTTGTGACTCGTGTTATGGTTGGTCAACGTTGACCACCCATATTGAAATTCTCTGGTCATGATCAGTAACATATACCAAGTTTGGTTGTTTGGTGTGCATATTAGCCACACCGTGCCACTACGTATTGAAGCTCTTTGTCCTTTCTAGTCAATACATAGGCTTCCCAAACCATTGTCTCTCCCTCTGACCATTTGTGACTCGTGTTATGAGTTGTCAATGTTGACCACACATAGTGGTTTTATTCGGTCGTAGTCAGTGACATATGCATCCTTTGGTTGGTCACTGTGCACGCTAGCCATACGGTGCGACTGCTTGTTGAAGGTCTTTGTACTCCCTAGTTGATAACTAGTGTTCCCAACTCGTTTTTTTCCCCTCTGGCCATTTGTGACTCGTGTTATGTGTTTTCAACTTTGACCACATGAAGTGCATTTTGTTGGTCATGGTTAGTGACATATGCATACTTTGGTTGGTCACTGTGCATTGAAGCCACATTGTGCCACTAAATATTGAAGGTATTTGTACTTGCTAGTCAATAACTAGTTTGCACAAACCATTATCTTCCACCCTGACCATTTGTGACTCGTGGTATGAGTTGTCAAAGTTTACCACACTTAGTGACATTATTTGGTCATGGTCAGTGACATATGCCTACTTTGGTTGGTCATCGTGCATGGTCTCCACACCGTGCCACAACGTATTGAAGCCCCTTGTGCTTGCTATGTGATACTTGGTGTTCCCAAACCATTGTTTCCCCCTCTGAGCATTTGTGACTCGTATTATGAGTTGTCAACGTTGACCACACACAACAGATTTCTTTGGTCAAAGGCAGTACATATGCCTCCTTTGGTCGGTCATTGTGTATGGTAGCCACACCGTGCTACTATTGACTGAAGGTCGTTGTACTTGGTAGTTGAGAACCGATATTCCCATAGCATTGTTTCCTGTCATGACGGTTTGTGACTCGTGTTATGGTTGGTCAACGTTGACCACCCATATTGAAATTCTCTGGTCATGATCATTGACATATGCCTAGTTTGGTTTTTTGGTGTGCATATTAGCCACACCGTGCCTCTACGTATTGAAGTTCTCTGTCCTTTCTAGTCAATACATAGGCTTCCCAAACCATTGTCTCTCCCTCTGACCATTTGTGACTCGTGTTATGAGTTGTCAATGTTGACCACACATAGTGGACTTATTCGGTCGTAATCAGTGACGTATGCATTCTTTGGTTTATCACTGTGCACGCTAGCCATATCGTGCCACTGCTTGTTGAAGGTCTTTGTACTTCCTAGTTGATAACTAGTGTTCCCAACCCATTGTTTTCCCATCTGACCATTTGTGGTTCGTGTTATGCGTTTTCAACGTTGACCACATAAAGTGAAATTCTTTCGTCATGGTCAGTGACATGTGCATACTTTGGCTGGTCACTGTGCATTGAAGCCACATTGTGCCACTACATATTGAAGGTATTTGTACTTGCTAGTAGATAACTAGTATTCACAAACCATTACCTTCCACCCTGACCATTTGTGACTCGTGTTGTGAGTTGTCAAAGTTTACCACACTTAGTGACATTATTTGGTCATGGTCAGTTACATATGCCTACTTTGGTTGGTCATCGTGCATGGTCTCCACACCGTGCCACAACGTATTGAAGCCCCTTGTGCTTGCTTTGTGATACGTGGTGTTCCCAAACCATTGTTTCCCCCTCTGACCATTTGTGACTCGTATAATGAGTTGTCAACGTTGACCACACACAGCGGATTTCTTTGGTCAAAGGCAGTACATATGCCTGCATTGGTCGGTTATTGTGCATGGTAGCCAAACCGTGCTACTACTGACTGAAGGTCATTGTACTTGGTAGTTGAGAACCGATATTCTCATAGCATTGTTTCCTGTCCTGACGGTTTGTGACTCGTGTTATGGTTGGTCAACGTTGACTACCCATATTGAAATTCTCTGGTCATGATCAGTGACATATGCCTAGTTTGATTGTTTCGTGTGCATATTAGCCACACCGTGCCACTACGTATTGAAGGTCTTTGTCCTCTCTAGCCAATACATAGGCTTCCCAAACCATTTTCTCTCCCTCTGACCATTTGTGACTCGTGTTATGAGTTGTCAATGTTGACCACACAGAGTGGACTTATTTGGTCGTAGTCAGTGACGTATGCATCCTTTGGTTTGTCACTGTGCACGCTAGCCACACCGTGCCACTTCTTGTTCAAGGTCTTTGTACTTCCTAGTTGATAGCTAGTGTTCACAATCCATTGTTTTCCCCTCTGACCATTTGTGGCTCGTGTTATGCGTTTTCAACGTTGACCACATTAAGTGAAATTCTTTCGTCATGGTCAGTGACATATACATAATTTGGTTGGTCACTGTGCATTGAAGCCACATTGTGCAACTACATATTGAAGGTATTTGTACTTGCTAGTAGATAACTAGTATTCACAAACCATTACCTTCCACCCTGACCATTTGTGACTCTTGTTGTGAGTTGTCCAAGTTTACCACACTTAGTGACATTATTTGGTCATGGTCGGTTTTATATGCCTACTTTGGTTGGTCATCGTGCATGGTCTCCACACCGTGCCACAACGTATTGAAGCCCCTTGTGCTTGCTTTGTGATACGTGGTGTTCCCAAACCATTGTTTCCCCCTCTGACCATTTGTGACTCATATTATGAGTTGTCAAGGTTGACCACACACAGCGGATTTCTTTGGTCAAAGGCGGTACATATGCCTACTTTGGGTTGTCATTGTGCATGGTAGCCACACCGTGCTACTACTTACTGAAGGTCGTTGTACTTGGTAGTTGAGAACCGATATTCCCATAGCATTGTTTCCTGTCCTGACGGTTTGTGACTCGTGTTATGGTTGGTCAACGTTGACTACCCATATTGAAATTCTCTGGTCATGATCAGTGACATATGCCTAGTTTGATTGTTTCGTGTGCATATTAGCCACACCGTGCCACTACGTATTGAAGTTCTTTGTCTCTTCTAGCCAATACATAGGCTTCCCAAACCATTTTCTCTCCCTCTCACCAATTGTGACTCATGTTATGAGTTGTCAATGTTGACCACACATAGTGGACTTATTCGGTCGTAGTCAGTGACGTATGCATCCTTTGGTTGGTCACTGTGCACGCTAGCCATACCGTGCCACTGCTTGTTGAAGGTCTTTTTACTTGCTAGTTGATAACTAGTGTTCCCAACCCATTGTTTTCCCCTCTGGCCATTTGTGACTCCTGTTATGTGTTTTCAACGTTGACCACATGAAGTGAAATTTGTTGGTCCTGGTTAGTGACATATGCATACTTTGGTTGGTCACTGTGCATTGAAGCCACTTTGTGCCACGACATGTTGAAGGTATTTGTACTTGCTAGTAGATAACTAGTATTCACAAACCATTGCCTTCCACCCTGACCATTTGTGACTCGTGTTGTGAGTTGTCAAAGTTTACCACACTTAGTGACATTATTTGGTCATGGTCAGTTACATATGCCTACTTTGGTTGGTCATCGTGCATGGTCTCCACACTGTGCCACAACGTATTGAAGCCCCTTGTGCTTGCTATGTGATACTTGGTGTTCCCAAACCATTGTTTCCCCCTCTGACCATTTGTGACTCGTATTATGAGTTGTCAACGTTGACCACACACAGCGGATTTCTTTGGTCAAAGGCAGTACATATGCCTACTTNGTGCCACAACGTATTGAAGCCCCTTGTGCTTGCTATGTGATACGTGGTGTTCCCAAACCATTGTTTCCCCCTCTGACCATTTGTGACTTGTATTATGAGTTGTCAACGTTGACCACACACAGCAGATTTCTCAGGTCAAAGGCAGTACATATGCCTACTTTGGTCGGTCATTGTGCATGGTAGGCACACCGTGCTACTACTGACTGAAGGTCATTGTACTTGGTAGTTGAGAACCGATATTCTCATAGCATTGTTTCCTCTCCTTACCGTTTGTGACTCATGTTATGGTTGGTCAACGTTGACCACCCATATTGAATTTCTGTGGTCATGATCAGTGACATATGCCTATTTTGATTGTTTGGTGTGCATATTAGCCACACCGTGCCACTACGTATTTAAGTTCTTTGTCCTTTCTAGTCAACACATATGCTTCCCAAACCATTGTCTCTCCCTCTGACCATTTGTGACTGGTGTTATGAGTTTTCAATGTTGACCACACATAGTGGACTTATTCGGTCGTAGTCAGTGACGTATGCATCCTTTGGTTGGTCACTGTGCACGCTAGCCATTCCGTGCCACTACTTGTTGAAGGTCTTTCTACTTACTAGTTGATAACTAGTGTTCCCAATGCATTGTTTTCCCCTCTGACCATTTGTGACTCCTGTTATGCGTTTTCAACATTGACCACATGAAGTTAACTTTGTTGGTCATGGTCAGTGACATATGCATACTTTGGTTGGTCACTGTGCATTGAAGCCACATCGTGCCACTACATATTGAAGGGATTTGTACTTGCTAGTCAATAACTAGTATGCACAAACCATTATATTCCACCCTGACCATTTGTGACTCGTGTTATGAGTTGTCAAAGTTTACCACACTTAGTGACATTATTTGGTCATGGTCAGTGACATATGCCTACTTTGGTTGTTCATCGTGCATGGTCCCCACACCGTGCCACAACGTATTGAAGCCCCTTGTGTTTGCTATGTGATACTTGGTGTTCCCAACCCATTGTTTCCCCCTCTGACCATTTGTGACTCGTATTATGAGCTGTAAACATTGACCACACACAGCGGATTTCTTTGGTCAAAGGCAGTACACATGCCTACTTTGGTTGGTCATTGTGCATGGTAGCCACACCGTGCTACTACAGACTGAAGGTCGTAGTACTTGGTAGTTGAGAACCGATATTCCCATAGCATTGTTACCTGTCCTGACCGTTTGTGACTCGTGTTATGGTTGGTCAACGTTGACCACCCATATTGAAATTCTCTGGTCATGATCAGTGACATATGCCTAGTTTGGTTGTTTGGTGTGCATATTAGCCACACCGAGCCACTACATACTGAAGTTTTTTGTCCTTTCTAGTCAATACATAGGTTTCCCACATCATTGTCTCTCCCTCTGACCATTTGTGACTCGTGTTATGAGTTGTCAATGTTGACCACACATAGTGGACTTATTCGGTCGTAGTCAGTGACATATGCATCATTTGGTTGGTCAGTGTGCACGCTAGCCATACCGTGCCACCTCTTTTTGAAGGTCATTGTACTCCCTAGTTGATAACTAGTGTTCCCAACTCGTTGTTTTCCCCTCTGACCATTTGTGACTCGTGTTATGCGTTTTCAACATTGACCACATGAAGTGAAATTTGTTGGTCATGGTTAGTGACATATGCATACTTTGGTTGGTCACTGTGCATTGAAGCCACATTGTGCCACTACATATTGAAGGTATTTGTACTTGTTAGTCAATAACTAGTATTCACAAACCATTATCTTCCACCCTGACCATTTGTGACTCGTGTTATGAGTTGTGAAAGTTTACCACACTTAGTGACATTATTTGGTCATGGTCAGTGACACATGCCTACTTTGGTTGGTCATCGTGCATGGTCTCCACACCGTGCCACAACGTATTGAAGCCCTTTGTGCTTGCTATGTGATACTTGGTGTTCCCAAACCATTGTTTCCCCCTCGGACCATTTGTGACTCGTATTATGAGTTGTCAACGTTGACCACACACAACGGATTTCTTTGGTCAAAGGCAGTACATATGCCTCCTTTGGTCGGTCATTGTGCATGGTAGCCACACCGTGCTACTACTGACTGAAGGTCGTTGTACTTGGTAGTTGAGAACCGATATTCCCATAGCATTGTTTCCTGTCCTGACCGTTTGTGACTCGTGTTATGGTTGGTCAACGTTGACCACCCATATTGAAATTCTCTGGTCATGATCAGTGACATATGCCTAGTTTGGTTGTTTGGTGTGCATATTAGCCACACCGTGCCNCCAAACCATTGTTTCCCCCTCTGACCATTTGTGACTCGTATTATGAGTTGTCAACGTTGACCACACACAGCGGATTTCTTTGGTCAAAGGCAGTACATATGCCTACTTTGGTCGGTCATTGTGCATGGTAGCCACACCGTGCTACTACTGACTGAAGGTCATTGTACTTGGTAGTTGAGAACTGATATTCCCATAGCATTGTTTCCTGTCCTAACGGTTTGTGACTCGTGTTATGGTTGGTCAACATTGACCACCCATACTGAAAATCTCTGGTCATGATCAGTGACATATGCTTAGTTTGGTTTTTTGGTGTTCATATTAGCCACACCGTGCCTCTACGTAGTGAAGTTCTCTGTCTTTTCTAGTCAGTACATAGGCTTTCCAAACCATTGTCTCTCCCTTTGACCATTTGTGACTCGTGTTATGAGTTGTCAATGTTGACCACACATAGTGGACTTATTCAGTCGTAGTCAGTGACGTATGCATTCTTTGGTTTGTCACTGTGCACGCTAGCCATATCGTGCCACTGCTTGTTGAAGGTCTTTGTACTTCCTAGTTGATAACTAGTGTTCCCAACCCATTGTTTTCCCCTCTAACCATTTGTGACTCGTGTTATGCGTTTTCAACGTTGACCACATGAAGTGAAATTCTTTCGTCATGGTCAGTGACATATGCATACTTTGGTTGGTCACTGTGCATTGAAGCCACATTGTGCCACTACATATTGAAGGTATTTGTACTTGCTAGTAGATAACTAGTATTCACAAACCATTACCTTCCACCCTGACCATCTGTGACTCGTGTTGTGAGTTGTCAAAGTTTACCACACTTAGTGACATTATTTGGTCATGGTCAGTTACATATGCCTACTTTTGTTGGTCATCGTGCATGGTCTCCACACCGTGCCACAACGTATTGAAGCCCCTTGTGCTTTCTATGTGATACGTGGTATTCCCAAAACATTGTTTCCCCCTCTGACCATTTGTGACTCGTATTATGAGTTGTCAACGTTGACCACACACAGCGGACTTCTTTGGTCAAAGGCAGTACATATGCCTACATTGGTTGGTTATTGTGCATGGTAGCCACACCGTGCTACTACTGACTGAAGGTCGTTGTACTTGGTAGTTGAGAACCAATATTCTCATAGCATTGCTTCCCCTCCTGACCGTTTGTGACTCGTGGTATGGTTGGTCAACGTTGACCACCCATATTGAAATTCTCTGGTCACGATCAGTGACATATGCCTAGTTTGATTGTTTTGTGTGCATATTAGCCACACTGTGCCACTACGTATTAAAGTTCTTTGTCCTTTCTAGTCAATACATAGGCTTCCCAAACCATTGTCCCTCCCTCTGACCATTTGTGACTCGTGTTATGAGTTGTCAATGTTGACCACACATAGTGGACTTATTCGGTCGTAGTCAGTGACGTATGCATCCTTTGGTTTGTCACTGTGCACGCTAGCCATACCGTGCCACTGCTTGTTGAAGGTCTTTGTACTT
>SZWC01000359.1:349027-372030 GCA_023375785.1 Penium margaritaceum
CTGACCATTTGTGACTCGTGTTATGAGTTGTCAAAGTTTACCACACTTAGTGACATTATTTGGTCATGGTTAGTGACATGTGCCTACTTTGGTTGGTCATCGTGCATGGTATCCACACTGTGCCACAACGTATTGAAGCCCCTTGTGCTTGCTATGTGATGCTTGGTGTTCCCAAATCATTGTTTCCACCTCTGACCATTTGTGACTTGTATTATGAGTTGTCAACGTTGACCACACACAGTGGATTTCTTTGGTCAAAGGAAGTACATATGCCTACTTTGGGCGGTCATTATGCATGGTAGCCACACCGTGCTACTGCTGACTGAAGGTCGTTGTACGTGGTAGTTGAGAACCGATATTCCCATAGCATTGTTTCCTGTCCTGACCATTTGTGACTCGTGTTATGGTTGGTCAACGTTGACCACCCATATTGAAATTCTCTGGTCATGATCATTGACATATGCCTAGTTTGGTTGTTTGGTGTGCATATTAGCCACACCGTGCCACAACGTACTGAAGTTCTTTGTCCTTTCTAGTCAATACAAAGGCTTCCCAAACCATTTTCATTCCCTCTGACCATTTGTGACTCGTGTTATGAGTTGTCAATGTTGACCACACATAGTGGACTTATTCGGTCGTAGTCAGTGACGTATGCATCCTTTGGTTTGTCACTGTGCACGCTAGCCATACCGTGCCACTTCTTGTTTAAGGTCTTTGTACTTGCTAGTTGATAACTAGTGTTCCCAATCCATTGTTTTCCCCTCTGACAATTTGTGAATCGTGTTATGCGTTTTCAACGTTAAGCACATGAAGTGAAATTCTTTCGTCATGGTTAGTGACATATGCATACTTTGGTTGGTCACTGTGCATTGAAGCCACATTGTGCCACTACATATTGAAGGTATTTGTATTTGCTAGTAGATAACTAGTACTCAAAAACCATTACCTTCCACCCTGACCATTTGTGACTTGTGTTGTGAGTTGTGAAAGTTTACCACACTTAGTGACATAATTTGGTCATGGTCAGTTACATATGCCTACTTTGGTTGGTCATCGTGCATGGTCTCCACACTGTGCCACAACGTATTGAAGCCCCTTGTGCTCGCTATATGATACGTGGTGTTCCCAAACCATTGTTTCCCCCTCTGACCATTTGTGACTCGTATTATGGGTTGTCAATGTTGACCACACACAGCAGATTTATTTGGTCAAAGGCAGTACATATGCCTACTTTGGTCGTTAATTGTGCATGGTAGCCACTTCGTGCTACTACTGACTGATGGTCGTTGTACTTGGTAGTTGAGAACCAATATTCTCATAGAATTGTTTCCTCTCCTGACCGTTTGTGACTCGTTTTATGGTTGGTCAACGTTGACCACCCATATTGAAATTCTCTGGTCATGATCAGTGACATATGCCTAGTTTGATTGTTTGGTGTGCATATTAGCCACACCGTGCCACTACGTATTTAACTTCTTTGTCCTTTCTAGCCAATACATAGGCTTACCAAACCATTGTCTCTCCTTCCGACAATTTGTGACTCGTGTTATGAGTTGTCAATGTTGACCACACATACTGGACTTATTCGGTCGTAGTCAGTGACGTATGCATTCTTTGGTTGGTCACTGTGCACGCTAGCCATACCGTGCCACTGCTTGTTGAAGGTCTTTTTACTTGCTAGTTGATAACTAGTGTTCCCAACCCATTGTTTTCCCCTCTGACCATTTGTGACTCCTGTTATGTGTTTTCAATGTTGACCACATGAAATGAAATTTGTTGGTCATGGTTAGTGACATATGCATACTTTGGTTGGTCACTGTGCATTGAAGCCACATTGTGCCACAACATATTGAAGGTATTTGTACCTGCTATTCAATAACCAGTATGCACGAACCATGATCTTCCACCCTTACCATTTGTGACTTGCGTTATGAGTTGTCAAAGTTTACCACACTTAGTGACATTATTTGGTCATGGTCAGTGACATATGCCTACTTTGGTTGGTCATCGTGCATGGTCCCCACACCATGCCACAACGTATTGAAGCCCCTTGTGCTTGCTATGTGATACTTGGTGTTCCCAAACCATTGTTACCCCCTCTGACCATTTGTGCCTCGTATTATAAGTTGTAAACGTTGACCACACACATCGGATTTCTTTGGTCAAAGGCAGTACATATGCCTACTTTGGTCGGTCATTGTTCATGGTAGTCACACTGTGCTACTACAGACTGAAGGTCGTTGTACTTGGTAGTTGAGAACCGATATTCCCATAGCATTGTTTCCTGTCCTGACCGTTTGTGACTCGTGTTATGGTTGGTCAACGTTGACCACCCATATTGAAATTCTCTGGTCATGATCGTGACATATGCCTAGTTTGGTTGTTTGGTGTGCATATTATCCACACCGTGCCACTACGTATTGAATATCTTTGTCCTTTATAGTCAATACATAGGCTTTCCAAACCATTGTCTTTCCGTTTGACCATTTGTGACTCGTGTTATGAGTTGTCAATGTTGACCACACATAGTGGACTTATTCGGTCGTAGTCAGTAACATATGCATCCTTTGGTTGGTCACTGTGCAAGCTAGCCATACTGTGCCACTACTTGTCGAAGGTCTTTGTACTCCCTAGTTGATAACTAGTGTTCCCAACTCGTTGTTTTCCCCTCTGACCATTTGTGACTCGTGTTATGCGTTTTCAACATTGACCACATTAAGTGAATTTTGTTGGTCATGGTTAGTGACATATGCATACTTTGGTTGGTCACTGTGCATTGAAGCCACATCGTGCCACTACATATTGAAGGTATTTGTACTTGCTAGTCAATAACTAGTATGCACAAACCATTATCTTCCACCCTGACCATTTGTGACTCGTGTTATGAGTTGTCAAAGTTTACCACACTTAGTGACATTATTTGATCATGGTCAGTGACATATGCCTACTTTGGTTGGTCATCGTGCACGGTCCCCACAACGTGCCACAACGTATTGAAGCCCCTTGTGCTTGCTATGTGATACTTGGTGTTCCCAAACCATTGTTTCCCCCTCTGACCATTTGTGACTCGTATTATGAGTTGTAAACGTCGACCACACAGAGCGGATTTCTTTGGTCAAAGGCAGTACATATGCCTTCTTTGGTCGGTCATTGTGCATGGTAGACACACCGTGCTACTACTGACTGAAGGTCATTGTACTTGGTAGTTGAGAACCGATATTCCCATATCATTGTTTCCTATCCTGACGGTTTGTGACTCGTGTTATGGTTGGTCAACGTTGACCACCCATATTGAAATTCTCTGGTCATGATCAGTGACATATGCCTATTTTGGTTGTTTGGTGTGCATATTAGCCACACCGTGCCACTACGTATTGACGTTCTTTGTCCTTTATAGTCAATATTTAGGCTTCCCAAACCATTGTCTCTCCCTCTGACCATTTGTGACTCGTGTTATGAGTTGTCAATGTTGACCACACATAGTGGACTTATTCGGTCGTAGTTAGTGACATATGCATCCTTTGGTTGTTCAATGTGCACGCTAGCCATACCATGCCACTGCTTGTTGAAGGTCTTTGTACTCCCTACTTGATAACTAGTGTTCCCAACTCGTTGTTTTCCCCTCTGACCATTTGTGACTCGTGTTATGCGTTTTCAACATTGACCACATGAAGTGACTTTTGTTGGTCATGGTTAGTGACATATGCATACTTTGGTTGGTCACTGTGCATTGAAGCCACATCGTGCCACTACATATTGAAGGTATTTTTACTTGCTAGTCAATAACTAGTATGCACAAACCATTATCTTCCACCCTGACCATTTGTGACTCGTGTTATGAGTTGTCAAAGTTTACCACACTTAGTGACATTATTTGGTCATGGTCAGTGACATATGCCTACTTTGGTTGGTCATCGTGCATGGTCTCCACACCGTGCCACAACGTATTGAAGCCCCTTGTTCTTGCTATGTGATACTTGGTGTTCCCAAACCATTGTTTCCCCCTCTGACCATTTGTGATTTGTCTTATGAGTTGTCATCATTGACCACACACAACGGATTTCTTTGGTCAAAGACAGTACATATGCATCCTTTGGTCGGTCATTGTGCATGGTAGCCACACCGTGCTACTATTGACTGAAGGTCGTTGTACTTGGTAGTTGAGAACCGATATTCCCATAGCATTGTTTCCTGTCCTGACGGTTTGTGACTCGTGTTATGGTTGGTCAACGTTGACCACCCATATTGAAATTCTCTGGTCATGATCAGTGACATATGCCTAGTTTGATTGTTTGGTGTGCATATTAGCCACACCGTGCCACTACGTATTGAAGTTCTTTGTCCTTTATAGTCAATACATAGGCTTCCAAAACCATTGTCTTTTCCTTTGACCATTTGTGACTCGTATTATGAGTTGTAAACGTCGACCACACAGAGCGGATTTCTTTGGTCAAAGGCAGTACATATGCCTTCTTTGGTCGGTCATTGTGCATGGTAGACACACCGTGCTACTACTGACTGAAGGTCATTGTACTTGGTAGTTGAGAACCTATATTCCCATATCATTGTTTCCTATTTTGACGGTTTGTGACTCGTGTTATGGTTGGTCAACGTTGACCACCCATATTGAAATTCTCTGGTCATGATCAGTGACATATGCCTAGTTTGGTTATTTGGTGTGCATATTATCCACACCGTGCCACTACGTATTGAAGTTCTTTGTCCTTTATAGTCAATACATAGGCTTCCAAAACCATTGTCTTTTCCTTTGACCATTTGTGACTCGTGTTATGAGTTGTCAATGTTGACCACACATAGTGGACTTATTCGGTCGTAGTCAGTGACATATGCATCCTTTGGTTGTTCAATGTGCACGCTAGCCATAACATGCCACTGCTTGTTGAAGGTCTTTGTACTCCCTACATGATAACTAGTGTTCCCAACTCATTGTTTTCCCCTCTGACCATTTGTGACTCGTGTTATGCGCTTTCAACATTGACCACATGAAGTGACTTTTGTTGGTCATGGTTAGTGACATATGCATACTTTGGTTGGTCACTGTGCATTGAAGCCACATCGTGCCACTACATATTGAAGGTATTTGTACTTGCTAGTCAATAACTAGTATGCACAAACCATTATCTTCCACCCTGACCATTTGTGACTCGTGTTATGAGTTGTCAAAGTTTACCACACTTAGTGACATTATTTGGTCATGGTCAGTGACATATGCCTACTTTGGTTGGTCATCGTGCATGGTCTCCACACCGTGCTACAACGTATTGAAGCCCCTTGTTCTTGCTATGTGATACTTGGTGTTCCCAAACCATTGTTTCCCCCTCTGACCATTTGTGACTTGTCTTATGAGTTGTCAACGTTGACCACACACAACGGATGTCTTTGGTCAAAGGCAGTACATATGCCTACTTTGGTCGGTCATTGTGCATGGTAGCCACACCGCGCTACTACTGACTGAAGGTCGTTGTACTTGGTAATTGAGAACCGATATTCTCATAGCATTGTTTCCTCTCCTGACCGTTTGTGACTCGTGTTATGGTTGGTCAACGTTGACCACCCATATTGGAATTCTCTGGTCATGATCAGTGACATATGCCTAGTTTGACTGTTTGGTGTGCATATTAGCCACACCGTGCCGCTACGTATTAAAGTTCTTTGTCCTTTCTAGCCAATACATAGGCTTACCAAACCATTGTCTCTCCCTCTGACCATTTGTGACTCGTGTTATGAGTTGTCAATGTTGACCACACATAGTGGACTTATTCGGTCGTAGTCAGTGACATATGCATCCTTTGGTTGGTCACTGTGTACGCTAGCCATACCGTGCCACTGCTTGTTGAAGGTCTTTGCACTCCCTAGTTGATAACTAGTGTTCCCAACTCGTTATTTTCCCCTCTGACCATTTGTGACTCCTGTTATGCGTTTTCAACATTGACCACATGAAGTGAATTTTGTTGGTCATGGTTAGTGACATATGCATACTTTGGTTGGTCACTGTGTATTGAAGCCACATCGTGCCACTACATATTGAAGGTATTTATACTTGCTAGTCAATAACTAGTATGCACAAACCAGTATCTTACACCCTGACAATTTGTGACTCGTGTTATGAGCTGTCAATGTTTACCACACTCAGTGACATTATTTGGTCATGGTCAGTGACACGTGCCTACCTTGGTTGGTCATCGTGCATGGTATTCACACCGTGCTACAACGTATTGAAGCCCCTTGTGCTTGCTATGTGATACTTGGTGTTCCCAAACCATTGTTTCCCCTCTGACCATTTGTGACTCGTATTATGAGTGGTCAACGTTGACCACACACAACGGATTTCTTTGGTCAAAGGCAGTACATATGCCTCCTTTGGTCGGTCATTGTGCATGGTAGCCACACCGTGCTACTACTGACTGAACGTCGTTGTACTTGGTAGTTGAGAACCGATAGTCCCATAGCATTGTTTCCTGTCCTGACGGTTTGTGACTTGTGTTATGGTTGGTCAACGTTGACCACCCATATTGAAATTCTCTGGTCATGATCAGTGACGTTGACCTAGTTGGGCTGTTTGGTGTGCATATTAGCCACACCGTGCCTCTACGTATTGAAGTTCTCTGTCCTTTCTAGTCAATACATAGGCTTCCCAAACCATTGTCTCTCCCTCTGACCATTTGTGACTCGTGTTATGAGTTGTCAATGTTGACCACACATAGTGGACTTATTCGGTTGTAGTCAGTGACGTATGCATTCTTTGGTTTGTCACTGTGCACGCTAGCCATACCATGTCACTGCTAGTTGAAGGTCTTTGTACTTGCTAGTTGATAACTAGTGTCCCCAATCCATTGTTTCCCCCTCTGACCATTTGTGACTCGTGTTATGCGTTTTCAACGTTGACCACATGAAGTGAAATTCTTTCGTCATGGTCAGTGACATATGCATACTTTGGTTGGTCACTGTGCATTGAAGCCACATTGTGCCACTACATATTGAAGGTATTTTTACTTGCTAGTAGATAGCTAGTATGCACAAACCATTATCTTCCACCCTGACCATTTGCGACTCGTGTTATGAGTTGTCAAAGTTTACCACACTTAGTGACATTATTTGGTCATGGTTAGTGACATGTGCCTACTTTGGTTGGTCATCGTGCATGGTATCCACACTGTGCCACAACGTATTGAACCCCCATGTGCTTGCTATGTGATGCTTGGTGTTCCCAAATCATTGTTTCCCCCTCTGACCATTTGTGACTTGTATTATGAGTTGTCAACGTTGACCACACACAGCGGATTTCTTTGGTCAAAGGAAGTACATATGCCTACTTTGGACGGTCATTGTGCACGGTAGCCACACTGTGCTACTGCTGACTGAAGGTCGTTGTACTTGGTAGTTGGTTTCTAGTATTCCCAACCCATTGTTTCCACCTCTGACAATTCGTGACCCATATTATGGGTTGTCAACGTTGACCACACATAGTAAATTTATTTGGTCATGGTAAATGGTACATGCNTCAATAAATAGCAAAAGGTTTCTCCCTTTGACACCAGGTCGGTTTTTGTTTATTTGTTACGCGTAGGTGCCTTCACTGGAATACTCCCTCCCACCCCCCTAGAGGGATGTTCCGTGGACGACCTGGAGGACAGATTTCCGACCGCATTATGACACCCCCCCTACCCCTCCACGGCTTAGGCTCGAAGGTAGAGTTGAGGTATCACAACACGCCCCCCTCCCCCCAGGTCGCGAGCCTATTCTATATTGCGTGTACGAGGATTCAAACCTAGGACCTATCGCTCCAGAATCTAACTATATAAGCACTAAGCCAACTCACATGGTGTTCATATGATGTCCAAATGACATTATAAGGGTTCCTATGGGTAAAGGGCATAAAAGAAGGGGTTGTAAGATTATAGGGTAGTTTTCAAAAGTATGAATGATAACAAGTTCAGTTTATTCATAAACAATTAACGCAGACAAAATTTTGAATATTGCAACTTCGAGCTTGAATAACCTCTCAACCATTGCTGCGATTGACCAGCCGTAAGAAGGAAACTTGATAACACACAGTGAAACTCTTTTTATGATATTCAATGACACAAGAATATTTTGGTTGGTCATTGTGCATGGTATCCATACCGTGCCACCACTTATCGAAGGTCTTTGTACTTGCTAGTCAATACCAAGTATTCGCAAACCATTGTTTCCCCCTCTGACCATTTGTGACTTGTATTATGAGTTGTCAACGTTGACCACACACAGCAGATTTCTTTGGTCAAATGCAGTACATATGCCTACTTTGGTCGGTCATTGCGCATGGTAGCCACACCGTGCTACTACTGACTGAAGGTCATTGTACTTGGTAGTTGAGAACCGATATTCTCATAGCATTGTTTCCTCTCCTTACCATTTGTGACTCGTGTTATGGTTGGTCAATGTTGACCACCCATATTGAAATTCTGTGGTTAGATCAGTGACATATGCCTAATTTGATTGTTTGGTGTGCATATTAGCCACACCGTGCCACTACGTATTGAAGTTCTTTGTCATTTCTAGTCAATACATATGCTTCCCAAACCATTGTCTCTCCCTCTGACCGTTTGTGACTAGTGCTATGAGTTGTCAATGTTGACCACACATAGTGGACTTATTCGGTCGTAGTCAGTGACGTATGCATCCTTTGGTTGGTCACTGTGCACGCTAGCCATACCGTGCCATTGCTTGTTGAAGGTATTTGTACTTGCTAGTTGATAACTAGTGTTCTAAATCCATTGTTTTCCCCTCTGACCATTTGTGACTCGTGTTATGCGTTTTCAACATTGACCACATGAAGTGAAATTTGTTGGTCATGGTTAGTGACATATGCATACTTTGGTTGGTCACTGTGCATTGAAGCCACATTGTGCCTCTACATATTGAAGGTATTTGTACTTGCTAGTAGATAACTAGTATGCACAAACCATTATCTTCCACCCTGACCATTTGTGACTCGTGTTATGAGTTGTCAAAGTTTACCACACTTAGTGATATAATTTGGTCATGGTCAGTGACATATGCCTACTTTGGTTGGTCATCGTGCATGGTCTCCACACCGTGCCACAACGTATTGAAGCCCCTTGTGCTTGCTATGTGATACTTGGTGTTCCCAAACCATTGTTTCCCCCTCTGACCATTTGTGACTCGTATTATGAGTTGTAAACGTCGACCGCACACAGCGGATTTCTTTGGTCAAAGGCAGTACATATGCCTACTTTGGTCGTTCATTGTGCATGGTAGCCACACCGTGCTACTACTGACTAAAGGTCGTTGTACTTGGTAGTTGAGAACCGATATTCCCATAACATTGTTTCCTGTCCTGACCGTTTGTGACTCGTGTTATGGTTGGTCAACGTTGACCACACATATTGAAATTCACTGGTCATGATCAGTGAAATATGCCTAGTTTGGTTGTTTGGTGTGCATATTAGCCACACCGTGCCACTACGTATTGAAGTTCTTTGTTCTTTCTTGTCAATACATAGGCTTCCCAAGCCATTGTCTCTCCCTCTGACCATTTGTGACTCGTGTTATGAGTTGTCAATGTTGACGACACATATTGGACTTATTCGGTCGTAGTCAGTGACAAATGCATCCTTTGGTTGGATACTATGCACGCTAGCCATACCGTGCCACTGCTTGTTGAAGGTCTTTGTACTTCCTAGTTGATAACTAGTGTTCCCAACCCATTGTTTTCCCCTCTGACCATTTGTGACTCATGTTATGCGTTTTCAACGTTGACCACATGAAGTGAAATTCTTTCGTCATGTCAGTGACATATGCATACTTTGGTTGGTCACTGTGCATTGAAGCCACATTGTGCCACTGCATATTGAAGGTATTTGTACTTGCTAGTAGATAACTAGTATTCACAAACAATTACCTTCCACCCTGACCATTTGTGACTCGCGTTGTGAGTTGTCAAAGTTTACCACACCTGGTGACAGTATTTGGTCATGGTCAGTGACATATGCCTACTTTGGTTGGTCATCGTGCATGGTCTCCACACTGTGCCACAACGTATTGAAGCCCCTTGTGCTTGCTATGTGATACGTGGTGTTCCCAAACCATTGTTCCCCCCTCTCACCATTTGTGACTCGTTTTATGAGTTGTCAACGTTGACCACACACAGCGGATTTCTTTGGTCAAAGGCAGTACATATGCCTACTTTGGTCGGTCATTGTACATGGTAGCCACACCGTGCTACTACTGACTGAAGGTCGTTGTACTTGGTAGTTGAGAACCGATATTCTCACAGCATTGTTTCCTCTCCTGACTGTTTGTGACTCGTGTTATGGTTGGTCAATGTTGACCACCCATATTGAAATTCTCTGGTCATGACCAGTGACATATGCCTAGTTTGATTGTTTGGTGTGCATATTAGCCACACCGTGCCACTGCGTATTGAAGTTCTTTGTCCTTTCTAGCCAAAACATAGGCTTCCCAAACCATTTTCTCTCCCTCTGACGATGTGTGACTCGTGTTATGAGTTGTCAATGTTGACCACACATAGTGGACTTATTCGGTCGTAGTCAGTGACATATGCATCCTTTGGTTTGTCACTATGCACGCTAGCCATACCGTGCCACTTCTTGTTCAAGGTCTTTGTACTTGCTAGTCGATAACTAGTGTTCCCAATGCATTGTTTTCCCCTCTGACCATTTGTGACTCGTGTTATGCGTTTTCAACGTTGACCACATTAAGTGAAATTCTTTCGTCATGGTTAGAGACATATGCATACTTTGGTTGGTCACTGTGCATTGAAGCCATATTGTGCCACTACATATTGAAGGTATTTGTACTTGCTAGTAGATAACTAGTATTCACAAACCATTACCTTCCACCCTGACCATTTGTGACTCGTGTTGTGAGTTGTCAAAGTTTACCACACTTAGTGATATTATTTGGTCATGGAAAGTGACATATGCTTACTTTGGTTGGTCACCGTGCATGGTCTCCACACTGTGCCACAACGTATTGAAGCCCCTTGTGCGTGCTTTGTGATACTTGATGTTCCCAAACCATTGTTTTCCCCTCTTACCATTTGTGACTCATATTGTGATTTGTCAACGTTGACCGCACACAGCGGAATTCTTTGGTCAAAGGCAATACATATGCCTACTTTGGCCGGTCATTGTGCATGGTAGCCACACCGTGCTACTACTGACTGAAGGTCGTTGTACTTGGTAGTTGAGAACCGATATTCTCATAGCATTGTTTCCTCTCCTGACCGTTTGTGACTCGTGTTATGGTTGATCAACGTTGACTACCCATATTGAAATTCTCTGGTCATGATCAGTGACATATGCCTAGTTTGATTGTTTGGTGTGTATATTAGCCACACCGTGCCACTACGTATTGAACTTCTTTGTCCTTTATAATCAATACATAGGCTTCCCAAACCATTATCTCTCCCTCTGACCATTTGTGACTCGTGTTATGAGTTGTCAATGTTCACCACACATAGTGGACTTATTCGGTCGTAGTCAGTGACATATGCATCCTTTGGTTGGTCACTGTGCACGCTAGCCATACCATGCCACTGCTTGTTGAAGGTCTTTGTACTCCCTATTTGATAACTAGTGTTCCCAACTCGTTGTTTTCCCCTCTGACAATCTGTGACTCGTGTTATGCGTTTTCAATATTGACCACATGAAGTGAATTTTGTTGGTCATGGTTAGTGACATATGCATACTTTGGTTGGTCACTGTACATTGAAGCCACATCGTGCCACTACATATTGAAGGTATTTGTACTTGCTAGTCAATAACTAGTATGCACAAACCATTATATTCCACCCTGACCATTTGTGACTCGTGTTACGAGTTGTCAAAGTTTACCACACTTAGTGACATTATTTGGACATGGTCAGTTATATATGCCTACTTTGGTTGGTCATCGTTCATGGTCCCCACACCGTGCCACAAAGTATTGAATCCCCTTGTGCTTGCTATGTGATACTTGGTGTTCCCAAACCATTGCTTCCCCCTCTGACAATTTGTGACTCGTATTTTGAGTTGTAAACGTCGACCACACACAGCGGATTTCTTTGGTCAAAGGCAGTACATATGCCTTCTTTGGTCGGTCATTGTGCATGGTAGTCACACCGTGCTACTACTGACTGAAGGTCGTTGTACTTGGTAGTTGAGAACCGATATTCTCATAGCATTGTTTCCTCTCCTGACCGTTTGTGACTCGTGTTATGGTTGGTCAACGTTGACCACCCATATTGAAATTCTCTGGTCATGATCAGTGACATATGCCTAGTTTGGTTGTTTGGTGTGCATATTAGCCACACCGTGCCACTACGTATTGAAGTTCTTTGTCCTTTCTAGTCAATACATATGCTTCCCAAACCATTGTCTCTCCCTCTGACCATTTGTGACTCGTGTTATGCGTTTTCAACATTGACCACATGAAGTGAATTTTGTTGGTCATGGTTAGTGACATATGCATACTTTGGTTGGTCACTGTGCATTGAAGCCACATCGTGCCACTACATATTGAAGGTATTTGTAATTGCGAGTCAATAACTAGTATGCACAAACCATTATCTTCCACCCTGACCATTTGTGACTCGTGTTATGAGTTGTCAAAGTTTACCACATTTAGTGACATTATTTGGTCATGGTCAGTGACATATGCCTACTTTGGTTGGTCATTGTGCATGGTCTCCACACTGTGCCACAACGTATTGAAGCCCCTTGTGCTTGCTATGTGATACTTGGTGTTCCCAAACCATTTTTTCCCCCTCTGACCATTTGTGACTTGTATTATGAGTTGTCAACGTTGACTACACACAACGGATTTATTTGGTCAAAGACAGTACATATGCCTCCTTTGGTCGGTCATTGTGCATGGTAGCCACACCGCGCTACTATTGACTGAAGGTCATTGTACTTGGTAGTTGAGAACCGATATTCCCATAGCATTGTTTCCTGTCCTGACGGTTTGTGACTCGTGTTATGGTTGGTCAACGTTGACCACCCATATTGAAATTCCCTGGTCATGATCAGTGCCAAATGCCTAGTTTGGTTGTTTGGTGTGCATATTAGCCACACCGTGCCTCTACGTATTGAAGTTCTCTGTCCTGTCTAGTCAATACATAGGCTTCCCAAACCATTGTCTCTCCCTCTGACCATTTGTGACTCGTGTTATGAGTTGTCAATGTTGACCACACATAGTGGAATTATTCGGTTGTAGTCAGTGACGTATGCATTATTTGGTTTGTCCTTGTGAACGCTAGCCATACCGTGCCACTGCTTGTTGAAGGTCTTTGTACTTCCTAGTTGATAACTAGTGTTCCCAACCCATTGTTTTCCCCTCTGACCACGAGTCACAACTTTGTGACTCGTTTTATGCGTTTTCAACGTTGACCATATGAAGTGAAATTCTTTCGTCATGGTCAGTGACATATGCATACTTTGGTTGGCCACTGTGCATTGAAGCCACAATGTGCCACTACATATTGAAGGTATTTGTACTTGCTGGTAGATAACTGGTATTGACAAACCATTACCTTCCACCCTGACCATTTGTGACTCGTGTTGTGAGTTGTCAAAGTTTACCACACTAAGCGACATTATTTGGTCATGGTCAGTTACATATGCCTACTTTGGTTGGTCATCGTGCATGGTCTCCACACCGTGCCACAATGTATTGAAGCTCCTTGCGCTTGCTATGTGATACGTGGTGTTCCCAAACCATTGTTTGCCCCTCTGACCATTTGTGACTCGTATTATGAGTTGTCAACGTTGACCACACACAGCGGATTTCTTTGGTCAAAGGCAGTACATATGCCTACTTTGGTCGGTCATTGTGCATGGTAGCCACACCGTGCTACTACTGACTGAAAGTCGTTGTACTTGGTTGTTGAGAACCGATATTCTCATAGCATTGTTTCCTCTCCTGACAATTTCTGACTCGTGTTATGGTTGGTCAACTTTGACCACCCATATTGAAATTCTCTGGTCATGATCAGTGACATATGCCTAGTTTGATTGTTTGGTGTGCATATTAGCCACACCGTGCCACTACGTATTGAAGTTCTTTGTCCTTTCTAGCCAATACATAGGCTTCCCAAACCATTTTCTCTCCCTCTGACCATTTGTGACTCGTGTTATGAGTTGTCAATGTTGACCACACATAGTGGACTTATTCCGTCGTAGTGAGTGACGTATGCATCCTTTGGTTTGTCACTGTGCACGCTAGCCATACCGTGCCACTTCTTGTTCAAAATCTTTGTACTTCCTAGTTGATAACTAGTGTTCCCAATCCATAGTTTTCCCCTCTGACCATTTTTGACTCGTGTTATGCATTTTCAACGTTGACCACATGAAGTGAAATTCTGTTGGTCATGGTTAGTGACATATGCATACTTTGGTTGGTCACTGTGCATTGAAGCCACATTGTGCCACAACATATTGGAGGTATTTGTACTTGCTACTCAATAACCAGTATGCACAAACCATGATCTTCCACCCTGACCATTTGTGACTCGTGTTATGAGTTGTCAAAGTTTACCACACTTAGTGACATCATTTGGTCATGGTCAGTGACATATGCCTACTTTGGTTGGTCATCGTGCATGGTCTCCACACCGTGCCACAATGTATTGAAGCCCCTTGTGCTTGCTATGTGATACTTGGTGTTCCCAAACCATTGTTTCCCCCTCTGACCATTTGTGACTCGTATTATGAGTTGTAAACGTCGAACACACAGAGCGGATTTCTTTCGTCAAAGGCAGTACATATGCCTACTTTGGTCGGTCATTGTGCATGGTAGCCACACCGTGCTACTACTGACAGAAGGTCGTTGTACTTGGTAGTTTAGAACCATTGTTTCCTGTCCTAACCGTTTGTGACTCGTGTTATGGTTGGTCAACGTTGACCACCCATATTGAAATTCTGTGGTCATGATCAGTGACATATGCCTAGTTTGGTTGTTTGGTGTGCATATTAGCCACACTGTGTGTCACGCACAACTCTGCCACAACTCCGTAGAAGAGGTAACCTTGCGGAATGGGAACCGAGGAGGCAGAGGGTCCGCGCGCAGAATGCTGGCTCCCGCGGATGCGGTTGAGCGAGGGGTAGCGCGGATCCGGGGGAGGCAAGGGTCAGGGCACCAATGGAAGGGGCTGCCGCAGGCTAACACTCGTCTGCGGCAGTTCTTCTCAGTCGAAGAACTTGTGGCAAGGCGGGAAGCAGTGGAGGGAAGAGCCGCGGTGTAAAGGGAACAGGGACAAGTCGCAGCAGGATCTGCGGCCACTGACAAAGCACAGGCAGGACAGCGGAGGAACTGAGCAATCAGGGGAGAAAACGTCCAATCAGCATGAGCGACCAAGCATCAATCACGGAGGAGTCCCGGGAGATGCACCGCGAAAGACGAAGATTCAAGGAAGAACACGAAGAACCGCGTGCACGAGCCGCGGATGAAAGATGAGACCAGCAGAAGATAGAGTATGGTTGTGTGTGTGTGTGGTTGGGACGAGACCCGCGGTGCGTAGCCGCGCCGCGTGGGGCCCATGTAGAAGGAAGAAGGATGATGTGAGAGGGATGAGACCGACGGTGTGTAGACACGCCGTACGGAGTCGCGAGTAGAAAAAGGACCTCGCTAGCAGTAGTAAGACCGCAATTTAGACTTGCTTGTTCTCTGAAGCATTTAATGTACTCCGCAATCGGCTTTATGAAAGACATTTGCCTACTCCCACTCCTGTGCTCTGCCCATTGCCCTCTTGCCCTCCGTTGCTCTCAAAGTCTGGTCCGCGGACTATGGGAGTGAGTGCGTGAAGAACCAAAAGTCCAAGTGTGGTGAGCTGTCGGCGGTGTCCCTTGCTTACACATGTCCGCGAAACGAGGATTCCGCGGAGAGGAGTCGGACGCCACGGGGTGGTGGACTCCCGTGTGGGAAGAAGTGGGCCGCAAAACGTCACTCATCGGTGAGGTACCTGCGCAGATAGTCTAGACCTGTGATCCGCGGAATAGGCTGAGTAGTGGAAATCTGCCATTGTTTACTACTGCACCCTAGTAGAACGCGGGGCATCACTCGTCGGTGAAGCGCCTGCAAAGGAGTAAAAACCCGTGGTCCGCGGAATAGCTTTAGCAGTAAGGTGACAATTGTCTCGTTGTGACGACCAGTAGTGTTGAAGTGCATGATCCGCGGAGAGCCGCGGAGAGCAGCCGTCCGCGGAAGAATCAGTGACGCGGCAAAATTGGGGGTATCAGTGTCATGGTGCGGTGAGCGTGGAAAGTTCTTTGCTCTTTATTGGCGGAGCTGCACGCAACCTTCAGATCAATCGATGTCAGCGGCCAGCTTCGTGCATCAGGACGTCGGGCGACGGCAGGAGCAGTCATCCACGCGGTGCTTCCTGCCGCGACGAGCAGCAACCTACGCGGGAGGCAGGGACCCCTTCCCGGTGCTGTCCCGCACACCAATCAGCTCCTCACCAGGCCCCGATCCGCTCGCCCAGTACCGACGGGTGACCGAGTGGTTGGAGCAGCTACACTGGCGCCGCATCATGGATGCGCTGGGCGAACACGTGGAGGTGGAGAGCGTCCACAGCTCCGACAGCCATGGGTCGATCCAACTTCAATAGAAACAGAAAGGTGAGCAGAATGTGCCACTTGGGTTGCAATGGTTCTCCGATGCCCAAACTTCGCTGGAAGTGTCCTCCGGCGGTGGAGAACTCGAGGCCTACCATGGACTTGTGTATCGACGTCGTGGCGGGCAGCAGCAGCAGGCCACTGGCGGAATGGAACCACAACACACGCCCGAGCAAGCACATTCGGAGCCCCTAGCGCTGAGCCCCGAGGGTTCAGGGATCCCCGAGGTACCGGCATCGGACGAGCAGCAGATCTTGGTTCAGCGGATGGGATTCCTCACTCCCGCCCTTGGGATGTCACAGGGCATGAATCCTCCACATCAGCTGGTTGGGGGAAGCTTGGGAGCCCCAACCGCGGGGCCTATTACAGGCGGCCTGCAAAAGGAGCAGATGGCCACATCGGAGCAATCCCCAGGGAATGTGCAGATATGGATGCATGTGTCCCAGCAGGCATCAGGAGCCGCACAGCCACCGGAGAACCAACCCCCCGAAGGTCAGCAACCTCTGACTATGGGAATGATGGCCACAGGCGCAGCCGTACACCTCCGGGCAATTGGAGCAGTCCAGCAGCCAGGGTGCTCGCAGTAGCAGCACATGTGGGGCGGACACACAGGGATGGCAGCACATCCCTCCGCGTCCGGATTTCCGCCGCCACAGACACCGCAGCTGAACCTGGTCTCTCTTCCAACCGGGATGTCACCGCAGCTACCTGCATCGGGTACACCATTGCAGTAGCAAGTGATACTGAATACCATGCAGGCGGCAGCCATGCCACGTCCATCAGTGGCCGGCCCGCAACAGTCAGCACATCCACCACCGCAGCTCATGATGCAAGCACGGGTGGGAACAGGGCCCCCCGCAGTCACGCAACCGCCACCAGGAACGCCCCAGCTCGGAGGTGGCATCACCAATCAGGGGAACATAGCCCAGCTCCCAAGTCACCAACAGCAGATGGTCGTGGGTGGCACACAACTGACAGCTCTGACGCAGCCGTCCGCGGCCACACCAGCCCTGTGGACGACTCCGATACCGCAGCAGATGGGCCCCCTGTCAGTGGGAAGAATCCCGTAGACGCTCGTTCCCAACGTGCTTCCGCCGCCACCCATGCCTGCCCATCAGCAGTTACACCACCAACAGCTGGTGGGAACAATGCCAGTCGGAGCGGCCCCTCAGTCCTCACTGCCAATGCCACAACAAACTGTGCAGAGCCAGTTGCATCTACCCCCACAGCAGATGCAGGGCAATCCACACCCGACCACCAACGCTGGCCCAGCTGTTCCTCTTCACCCTGCGGCTGCGGTCCCACCGATTGAGACATACTGGATGCCCCAGGCAACGGCACCCCTAGCACAGGGGAATCAGGCGCTGCCGCCTGGGATAGCATACTTCTCCATACCCTATACAGCCTCCACACCCACTCCCTCCTCCTAGTACACACCTCTCCCACCCACACAAGCAAGTCTTCCCATGCCCGCGGGGCAGCTCCAGCTACCGATCCCTCCAAATGGGTACTCCGCGGCTCCACCTGCAATGCCTCCCCCGCCATATGTTGTGACTGTGTCGACGACTAACCGCAGCACTGTCCCGCAGCTGCACTACATCCGTTCTAAGCCAGCCAACATTCCACGACTGGATTCCTTCAAGGGCGCCCCCGAGGAAGACCCTTGGGTATGGCTCAAACAAATCACTCTCTACGCCAGCATCGGTCGGATTCTGCGTGACCTCTGTCTCGCCACCGTAGAACTCCACCTTCAAGGGGCGGCAGCGGACTGGTATAATGCACGAGCGCCTTTCCCATCTTTCGAGGACTTTGGCAACGCTCTCATCGAACGCTTCAAACACCTGACGAAAGAAGAAGCGCTGCGGAAGATTGAGAAAGAGGTCATGCGCAAGGACGAGGACATCCGCCGATTCCTGGACCAGTTTTTGACCTGGGCCTCAGTGGCCAAGAATCCGCAAGGGGAAGGACTGCCACTGTGGGTTTTGCTGCAGAACCTCATCCGCACACTTCTAGATGAGATCAGCAGCCTCATGATCGCTGACCGCTACCCGTCCCTTCAAGATGCGGTGCGGGACGCTACAGCCATCTTTACCAGACATCGGTCCACCCGACAATACCAGGGCAACGATACCCATGCACCCTCATATTCACATGCACCCCCTCCCCAACAGCAGAAGCCAAAAGCCTGCTACATGTGCCAGAGTCTGGAGCACATTGCGCGGGATTGCCCTTGCAAGCGACAGGCGGCTCCGCGCCCTGAGCCAGTCTCCCAGGACCATATGGTTCAGCAATGGCAGCAGTACTACAACCCGGCATGGCCAGACCCGCACCAGCAGACTCTGCAGCAGCAGCAACAGCAGCAGCAGCAACAACCGCATCCGCCCCCCACCGGGCAGGGACACCTGAGTCAGGGAACGGGTCAAGGACTCTTGCCCAATCCGCCACCAAATCCCGCTGATGGAGCTCGCAATGTGAAGCTGGGACTACCCATGGCTGAGGACGAGACTACGGAAGTTACACCCACGCCCAAGGAGACGGAGCTCATCACACGCGCCCGTCGAGTCAAGCTCCGCGGATGGGATCTACAGGAGGCTGCACAGTTACAGGACGACCTGCGGCGACGAGCGGAAGCTGCCGAGGCTCGGCTACAAGAGGCCATCACGGCCCGCTCCATGCGACCACCGGAGAAGCGCCGCCAACCAGATCCCGAGCTGACGGTGCTTCCTGCCGTTACACACAACTCGCCTGCATCTCAGCCTACTCCCACCCTTGCAGCTGATTCCGCGGATCCTGTCCACAAACTTTTCACCACTCCCATTGCCTCTGTAAACTTCTTTGACTTCCTCCGCCTTCATCCCGAGTAGGCTCCGCGGCTCAGAGAGGAATTCACCAAAGCCAATCATCGCCTCCAGACCGTGGGCATCTCCCTTGCCTGCACCACTCCGCACCACGGCACCCAGAACACCCGACGTGCGGTAGCGGAGGTACCGCCCGCATTAACTATAGAAGAAATAGAATGGGGCTGGGCACCACAACCCCTGGAACCACCCCGCAGTGACGAATGTCACTACGAGGTGGCCTGCTGTGTGGTCTGGATCTGTGGCCGCAAATTCCTGGAAATCATTGACACAGGGGCGACCCACACTACTGTGGCCCTCCGCGTCCTCTGCCTCATTGGATGGACACACCGCGTCATTCCAACGCGGCGGTTATTTAGTAACTCTGCAGGAGGGCTAGATTATGGAGATGGCAAAATACGGGGCTTACCTCTGCAGATGGGTACTCTACATGAACCGATGGATGTCCAGGTAACCCAGGCGCAGACCTATGACGTTCTTCTGGGCATGGACTATCTTCTTCCGCGACAAGGCAACCTCCTGTTTTCCCTGGGCGTCATGCAGCTCACATCCGCCATTGGCACCAAAGAATACGCCCTCATCACCGTGGGCGATCGAGTCACGGTGCGAGTGACCGATGCCCCAACCTTCTCTCTCTCCGATGCAGCACAGGAGGATGTCATAACACGTTCCCTAAGTAGCTCGACCCCGACAGGTGACGTTCTGGACGTGGAACAGGTGCATGTCAACAAACGGCGTGAACTCTCCGTGGAGCACGCAGAAGCAGGGGTGCGTGCCAATCTTCTGGGATTGTGGCAGCAAGGCGAGCAGGCATTCGGCCACGGCCTTCCTCTGGATGATGACGACGATTTCTACCCCATACGTGAACAACTACCACCACCACCACCGTCGTGGGACCACATCCTCCATCCTCGGCTCTCCCCATCCCAGAAGCAGGCTTTTTGGGACTTATTGGACTCTTTCGCTGACATCTTTGCTGGGTCCGAGACGGACCTTGGGGCGGTCAGCGCCTTTCATGTCATCAATACCGGCACAGCTACCGCCGTCAAACAAAAGGTTCGTCGAATCCTCCCGGATCAAGAACAGATCATCAATGACGGTCTCGCGGAATTAAAGGCACAAGGAGTGATCGTGCCCATCGTCAGCCCTTGGCACGCCAACTTGGTCATCGTTGGCAAACCGGACGGCTCAAAACGCTTCTCTGTGGACTTCCGCGACCTCAACCGCGTCACCAAGGAAGATGCCTATCCCATGCCACTGATCGTCGACATACAAGAATGTCAACAGGGGTGCGGCTGGTTTGCAAAGCTCGACGTCAAGGCAGCTTTCCACGCCGTCCCCATGCATCCGGACTCCATCGCCAAAACGGCCTTTGTCATCCCTGAAGGCCTCTACGCCTTCACTCGCATGCCCTTCGGTCTCTGCAACGCCAGTGCCACATTCCAGCGTGTCATGGACTCCACCCTCCGCGGCATTCCCAACGTGAGCTGCTACATTGACGATATCATGTTGGTCGCCCACAGCTTCGCAGACATGTTTTCCTCCCTCTCCGCCGTCTTCGCTGCACTCCGCGCAGCGAACCTTAAACTCAAGGCCGCCAAGTGTTCCATCGGCGCCGCGGAGATGGTGTTCTTGGGCTTTGTCATGAGCGCTGACGGCATCAAAACCGACCCCGCGAAAATCGCGGCCGTCCAGGAATGGCACCAACCCACCACCGCGGGGTAGGTTAAGATTTTCCTAGGCTTTGTCTCCTTCTATCACAAGTTCGTCCGCGATCACGCACGCATCATCCGTCCGCTGCAAAAACTAACCCACCAGGACATCTCATTTGAGTGGACTCCGGAGTGTGCAGCTGCTTGGGCAGAAATCAAGCATCGCTTGGTCACCGCGCCTATGCTGGAGTTCCTTGACTTCAACCTCCCCTTCGCCATCACAACCGACTGGTCGCGGGAAGGCCTTGGCGCGGTCCTCTCACAGTCGGTCCATGAACCGATCCAGCGGGTGATTGCATATGCCAGTCGCGCCCTCACTGATGGTGAGCGGAACTACCCACTAGTGAAGGGCGAATGCCTGGCGGTGATGTGGGCTCTCCAACACTTCCTCGACTACATCAAGAACGGCAAACCTTTCACGGTCCTAACCGATCATCAAGTGGTGCAATGGCTGCTCACGACGCAGAACCATGAGGGCATCTTGGCCAAGTGGGCCCTCCTCTTACAGGGCTACAATATGAAGATCAAGTACGAGCCCGCGCTCGCCAACCGCAACGCGGATGCTCTCAGCCGCCTCCCACGCGAGGACTGGCCGCACCCCACAGACTTGCAAGATAGCCTCCAGGAGTCGTCTCCCGCAGCTGCCCCCCCCCCTCTGCGGATGTCGAGCCCCAGTGGGAGGGCGTCGCTCGCAAATTCACGGAGGAAGAATCCGCGGTCGCGTACCAACTCCTGTCCGAGCTAGAGCCTGCTGAGTGCTCGGGCACTGCGGAGACCCTCCCTGCTCTCCCTGCCATTGGTCTTCAGCTTGCCCGCCGCTTCAACCCCACCATCCGCGGTTGGACGTTGGAGGAGGTCGAAGCACACATTCCTCGCTCTTCTTGACCACCATCCCGCCGGACTCCCACGGCTGCGCCGATTGCCACCGCTTCCCCTACGATGTCCCCTCCACCCTCGGCCTCCCCTCTTCTTAACACACGTCACTCCCTCTCCCTGGCCGACTTCCTCCTTCATTCCCCCCGCGTCTGCGGAGCGACTACAGGCACCTTTTTCTTCCTACAATCCCTCTCTCTCCCCCGTCGGCATCCGCCTCTCTTGTACACTCACCCGTGATGCCGGAGTCTGCATGGTGGCCCATGCCATCATCACAGCACATTCCCGCGTCCGGGAGGATGCCTTCCGTACGCCATGCACATGGGCCCCTGCCCCATTGGTCCCCGGTCCACCAACACCGGCCGAGGTCCACGTGGCATGGTGTTATGTCTGGGTGTGTGGCCGCAAGTTCGTGGCCATCGTGGACACCGGCGCCACCCATACTACCATCGCGTTGCGGATGGCCCGCACCGTGCGTCTCGATCATCTCATCGTACCCACTCGGCTTCGCTTCTCCATCTCCACCGCAGCCATCGATGCACGCATCGGACAGATCAAGGCCGTACCTATCTAGGTTGCCAACGTGCATGCACCGCACACCGTACAGGTATGTGACGTCCGCACATATGACATGCTCCTGGCGGCAGCCTGGCTTGCGCCGCGCCAGGCAGATACATTGCTCGGAGCGGGCATTCTCAGTCTCATTTCTGCTGCCGGCATTCGATCGTTCATCCCGCTCTTCACTTCAGCTCGACCACTCTCCGTACTTTCTCCCATGGTTCTCACGCCACCCGCCCCTGGCACTCAGTTCACCCGCCGCGTCACTCGCAATTCCAGTGCCACCCGCGACACAGCATCCGCAATGGCTCGCCCTTCCGGCGCGGGGTCCGCGCCTTCGAACGGGGGGGGGGGGGGGG
>SZWC01000359.1:414575-428632 GCA_023375785.1 Penium margaritaceum
GTGTTATGAGTTGTCAATGTTGACCACACATAGTGGACTTATTCGGTCGTAGTCAGTGACGTATGCATCCTTTGGTTGGTCACTGTGCACGCTAGCCATACCGTGCCACTGCTTGTTGAAGGTCTTTGTACTTGCTAGTTGATAACTAGTGTTCCCAATCCATTGTTTTCCCCTCTGACCATTTGTGACTCGTGTTATGCGTTTTCAACATTGACCACATGAAGTGAAATTTGTTGGTCATGGTTAGTGACATATGCATACTTTGGTTGGTCACTGTGCATTGAAGCCACATTGTGCCACTACATATTGAAGGTATTTGTACTTGCTAGTAGATAACTAGTACGCACAAACCATTATCTTCCACCCTGACCATTTGTGACTCGTGTTATGAGTTGTCAAAGTTTACCACACTTAGTGACATTATTTGCTCATGGTCAGTGACATATGCCTACTTTGGTAAGTCATCGTGCATGGTCTCCACACCGTGCCACGACGTATTGAAGCTCCTTGTGCTTGCTATGTGATACTTGGTGTTCCCAACCCATTGTTTCCCCTTCTGACCATTTGTGACTCGTGTTATGAGTTGTCAACGTTGACCACTTACAGCGGATTTCTTTGGTCAAAAGGCAGTACATATGCCTACTTTGGTTGGTCATTGTGCATGGTAGCCAAATCGTGCTACTACTGACTTAAGGTCCTTGTACTTGGTAGTTGAGAACCGATATTCCCATAGCGTTGTTTCCTGTCCTGACCGTTTGTGACTCGTGTTATGGTTGGTCAACGTTGACCACCCATATTGAAATTCTCTGGTCATGATCAGTGACATATGCCTAGTTTGGTTGTTTCGTGTGCATATTAGCCACACCGTGCCACTACGTATTGAAGGTCTTTGTCCTTTCTAGCCAATACATAGGCTTCCCAATCCCTTGTTTTCCCCTCTGACCATTTGTGACGTGTTGTGAGTTGTCAAAGTTTACCACACTTAGTGATATTATTTGGTCATGGTCAGTGACATATGCCTAGTTTGATTGTTTGGTGTGCATATTAGCCAGACCGTGCCACTACGTATTGAAGGTCTTTGTCCTTTCTAGCCAATACATAGGCTTCCCAATCCCTTGTTTTCCCCTCTGACCATTTGTGACGTGTTGTGAGTTGTCAAAGTTTACCACACTTAGTGATATTATTTGGTCATGGTCAGTGACATATGCCTAGTTTGATTGTTTGGTGTGCATATTAGCCAGACCGTGCCACTACGTATTGAAGGTCTTTGTCCTTTCTAGCCAATACATAGGCTTCCCAATCCCTTGTTTTCCCCTCTGACCATTTGTGACGTGTTGTGAGTTGTCAAAGTTTACCACACTTAGTGATATTATTTGGTCATGGTCAGTGACATATGCCTAGTTTGATTGTTTGGTGTGCATATTAGCCAGACCGTGCCACTACGTATTGAAGGTCTTTGTCCTTTCTAGCCAATACATAGGCTTCCCAATCCCTTGTTTTCCCCTCTGACCATTTGTGACGTGTTGTGAGTTGTCAAAGTTTACCACACTTAGTGATATTATTTGGTCATGGTCAGTGACATATGCCTAGTTTGATTGTTTGGTGTGCATATTAGCCAGACCGTGCCACTACGTATTGAAGGTCTTTGTCCTTTCTAGCCAATACATAGGCTTCCCAATCCCTTGTTTTCCCCTCTGACCATTTGTGACGTGTTGTGAGTTGTCAAAGTTTACCACACTTAGTGATATTATTTGGTCATGGTCAGTGACATATGCCTAGTTTGATTGTTTGGTGTGCATATTAGCCAGACCGTGCCACTACGTATTGAAGGTCTTTGTCCTTTCTAGCCAATACATAGGCTTCCCAATCCCTTGTTTTCCCCTCTGACCATTTGTGACGTGTTGTGAGTTGTCAAAGTTTACCACACTTAGTGATATTATTTGGTCATGGTCAGTGACATATGCCTAGTTTGATTGTTTGGTGTGCATATTAGCCAGACCGTGCCACTACGTATTGAAGGTCTTTGTCCTTTCTAGCCAATACATAGGCTTCCCAATCCCTTGTTTTCCCCTCTGACCATTTGTGACGTGTTGTGAGTTGTCAAAGTTTACCACACTTAGTGATATTATTTGGTCATGGTCAGTGACATATGCCTAGTTTGATTGTTTGGTGTGCATATTAGCCAGACCGTGCCACTACGTATTGAAGGTCTTTGTCCTTTCTAGCCAATACATAGGCTTCCCAATCCCTTGTTTTCCCCTCTGACCATTTGTGACGTGTTGTGAGTTGTCAAAGTTTACCACACTTAGTGATATTATTTGGTCATGGTCAGTGACATATGCCTAGTTTGATTGTTTGGTGTGCATATTAGCCAGACCGTGCCACTACGTATTGAAGGTCTTTGTCCTTTCTAGCCAATACATAGGCTTCCCAATCCCTTGTTTTCCCCTCTGACCATTTGTGACGTGTTGTGAGTTGTCAATGTTGACCACATGAAGTGAATTTTGTTGGTCATGGTTAGTGACATATGCATACTTTGGTTGGTCACTGTGCATTGAAGCCACATTCTGCCACTACATATTGAAGGTATTTATACTTGCTATTCAATAACTAGTATGCACAAACCATTATCTTGCACCCTGACCATTTGTGACTCGTGTTATAAGTTGTCAAAGTTTACCACACTTAGTGACATTATTTGGTCATGGTCAGTGACATGTTCCTACCTTGGTTGGTCATCGTGCATGGTCTTCACACCGTGCCACAACATATTGAAGCCCCCTGTGCTTGCTATGTGATACTTGGTGTTCCCAAACCATTGTTTCCCCCTCTGACCATTTGTGACTCGTATTATGAGTTGTCAACGTTGACCACACACAATGGATTTCTTTGGTCAAAGGCAGTACATATGCCTCCTTTGTTCGGTCATTGTGCATGGTAGCCACACCGTGCTACTACTGCCTGAAGGTCGTTGTACTTGGTAGTTGAGAACCGATATTCCCATAGCATTGTTTCCTGTCCTGACGGTTTGTGACTCGTGTTATGGTGGGTCAACGTTGACCACCCATATTGAAATTCTCTGGTCATGATCAGTGACATATGCCTAGCTTGGTTGTTTGGTGTGCATATTAGCCACACCGTGCCTCCACGTATTGAAGTTCTCTGTCCTTTCTAGTCAATACATAGGCTTCCAAAACCATTGTCTCTCCCTCTGACCATTTGTGACTCGTGTAATGAGTTGTCAAAGTTGACCACACATAGTGGACTTATTCGGTCGTAGTCAGTGACGTATGCATTCTTTGGTTTGTCACTGTGCACGCTAGCCATACCGTGCCACTGCTTGTTGAAGGACTTTGTACTTGCTAGTTGATAACTAGTGTTCCCAATCCATTGTTTTCCCCTCTGACCATTTGTGACTCGTGTTATGCGTTTTCAACGTTGACCACATGAAGTGAAATTCTTTCGTCATGGTCAGTGACACATGCATACTTTTGTTGGTCACTGTGCATTGAAGCCCCATTGTGCCACTGCATATTGAAGGTATTTTTACTTGCTAGTAGATAGCTAGTATGCACAAACCATTATCTTCCACCCTGACCATTTGCGACTTGTGTTATGAGTTGTCAAAGTTTACCACACTTAGTGACATTATTTGGTCATGGTTAGTGACATGTGCCTACTTTGGTTGGTCATCGTGCATGGTATCCACACTGTGCCACAACGTATTGAAGCCCCTTGTGCTTGCTATGTGATGCTTGGTGTTCCCAAATCATTGTTTCCCCCTCTGACCATTTGTGACTTGTATTATGAGTTGTCAATGTTGACCACTTACAGCGGATTTCTTTGGTCAAAGGCAGTACATATGCCTACTTTGGGCGGTCATTGTGCATGGTAGCCACACCGTGCTACTGCTGACTGAAGGTCGTTGTACTTGGTAGTTGGTTTAAAGTATTCCCAACCCATTGTTTCCACCTCTGACAATTCGTGACCCATATTATGGGTTGTCAACGTTGACCACACATAGTAAAATTATTTGGTCATGGTAAGTGGTACATGCCTAATCTGGTTGGTCATTGTACATGGTAGCCACACCCTTCCACTACTTGTTGAAAGTATTTGCACTTTCTAGTCAATAAATAGCAAAAGGTTTCTCCCTTTGACACCAGGTCGGTTTTTGTTTATTTGTTACGCGTAGGTGCCTTCACTGGAATACTCGCTCCCACCCTCCTAGAGGGATGTTCCGTGGACGACCTGGAGGACAGATTTGCGACCGCAATATTACACCCCCCCTACCCCCCCACGGCTTAGGCTCGAAGGTAGAGTTGAGGTATCACAACACGGCCCCCCCCCCAAGTCGCGAGCCTATTCTATATTGCGCGTACGAGGATTCAAACCTAGGACCTATCGCTCCAGAATCTAACTCTATAAGCACTAAGCCAACTCACATGGTGTTCATATGATGTCCAAATGACATTATAAGGGTACCTATGGGTAAAACGGCATAAAATAAGGGGTTGTAAGATTAAAGGGTAGTTTTCAAAAGTATGAATGATAACAAATTCAGTTTATTCATAAACAATTAACGCAGAGGAAATTTTGGAATTTGCAACTTTGAGCTTGAATAACCTCTCAACCATTGCTGCGATTGACCAGCCGTAAGAAGGAAAGTTGACAACACACAGTGAAACTCTTTTTATGATATTCAATGACACAAGAATATTTTGGTTGGTCATTGTGCATGGTAGCCATACCGTGCCACCACTTATCGAAGGTCTTTGTACTTGCTACTCGATACCAAGTATTCCCAAACCATTGTTTCCCCCTTTGACCATTTGTGACTCGTATTATGAGTTGTAAACGTTGACCACACACAGCGGATTTCTCTGGTCAAAAGCAGTACATATGCCTACTTTGGTCGGTCATTGTGCATGGTAGGCACACCGTGCTACTACTGACTGAAGGTCATTGTACTTGGTAGTTGAGAACCGATATTCTCATAGCATTGTTTCCTCTCCTTACCGTTTGTGACTCGTGTTATAGTTGGTCAACGTTGACCACCCATATTGAGATTATATGGTCATGATTAGTGACATATGCCTATTTTGATTGTTTGGTGTGCATATTAGCCACACCGTGCCACTACGTATTGAAGTTCTTTGTCCTTTCTAGTCAATACATATGCTTCCCAAACCATTGTCTCTCCCTCTGACCATTTGTGACTCGTGTTATGAGTTTTCAATGTTGACCACACATAGTGGACTTATTCGGTTTTGTTCAGTGACGTATGCATCCTTTGGTTGGTCATTGTGCACGCTAGCCATATCGTGCCACTGCTTGTCGAAGGTCTTTGTACTTGCTAATTGATAACTAGTGTTCCCAATCCATTGTTTTCCCCTCTGACCATTTTTGACTCGTGTTATGCGTTTTCAACATTGACCACATGAAGTGAAATTTGTTGGTCATGGTTAGTGACATATGCATACTTTGGTTGGTCACTGTGCATTGAAGCCACATTGTGCCACTACATATTGAAGGTATTTGTACTTGCTAGTAGATAACTAGTACGCACAAACCATTATCTTCCAACCTGACCATTTGTGACTCGTGTTATGAGTTGTCAAAGTTTACCACACTTAGTGACATTATTTGCTCATGGTCAGTGACATATGCCTACTTTGGTTGGTCATCGTGCATGGTCTCCACACCGTGCCACAACGTATTGAAGCTCCTTGTGCTTGCTATGTGATACTTGGTGTTCCCAACCCATTGTTTCCCCTTCTGACCATTTGTGACTCGTGTTATGAGTTGTCAACGTTGACCACTTACAGCGGAATTTTCTTTGGTCAAAAGGCAGTACATATGCCTACTTTGGTTGGTCATTGTGCATGGTAGCCAAATCGTGCTACTACTGACTTAAGGTCCTTGTACTTGGTAGTTGAGAACCGATATTCCCATAGCATTGTTTCCTGTCCTGACCGTTTGTGACTCGTGTTATGGTTGGTCAACGTTGACCACCCATATTGAAATTCTCTGGTCATGATCAGTGACATATGCCTAGTTTGGTTGTTTCTTGTGCATATTAGCCACACCGTGCCACTACGTACTGAAGTTCTTTGTCCTTTCTAGCCAATAAAAAGGCTTTGCAAACCATTTTCTCTCCCTCTGACCATTTGTGACTCGTGTTATGAGTTGTCAATGTTGACCACACATTGTGGACTTATTCGGTCGTAGTCAGTGACGTATGCATCCTTTGGTTTGTCACTGTGCACGCTAGCCATACCGTGCCACTTCTTGTTCAAGGTATTTGTACTTGCTAGTTGATAACTAGTTTTCCCAATCCATTGTTTTCCCCTCCGACCATTTGTGACTCGTGTTATGCGTTTTCAACGTTGACCACATGAAGTGAAATTCTTTCGTCATGGTTAGTGACATATGCATGCTTTGGTTGGTCACTGTGCATTGAAGCCACATTGTGCCAATACATATTGAAGGTATTTGTACTTGCCAGTAGATAGCTAGTATTCACAATCCATTACCTTCCACCCTGACCATTTGTGACTCGTGTTGTGAGTTGTCAAAGTTTACCACACTTAGTGATGTTATTTGGTCATGGTCAGTGACATATGCCTACTTTGGTTGGTCATCGTGCATGGTCTCCACATTGTGCCACGACGTATTGAAGCCCCTTGTGCTTGCTATGTGATACGTGGTGTTCCCAAACCATTGTTTCCCCCTCTGACCATTTGTGACTCGTATTATGAGTTGTAAACGTCGACCACACACAGCAGATTTCTTTGGTCAAAGGCAGTACATATGCCTACTTTGGTCGGTCATTGTGCATGGTAGCCACACCGTGCTACTACTGACTGAAGGTCGTTGTACTTGGTAGTTGAGAACCGATATTCCCATAGCATTGTTTCCTGTCGTGACCGTTTGTGACTCGTGTTATGGTTGGTCAACGTTGACCACCCATATTGAAATTCTCTGGTCATGATCAGTGACATATGCCTAGTTTGGTTGTTTGGTGTGCATATTAGCCACACCGTGCCACTACATATTGAAGTTCTTTGTCCTTTATAGTCAATACATAGGCTTCCCAAACCATTGTCTACCCCTCTGACCATTTGTGACTCGTGTTATGAGTTTTCAATGTTGACCACACATAGTGGACTTATTCGGTCGTAGTCAGTCACATATGCATCCTTTGGTTGGTCACTGTGCACGCTAGCCATACCATGCCACTGCTTGTTGAAGGTCTTTGTACTTGCTAGTTGATAACTAGTGTTCCCAACTGACCATTTGTGACTCGTGTTATGCGTTTTCTACATTGACCACATGAATTGAATTTTGTTGGTCATGGGTAGTGACATATGCATACTTTGGTTGGTCACTGTGCAATGAAGCCACATCATGCCACTACATATTGAAGGTATTTGTACTTGCTAGTCAATAACTATTATGCAATAACCATTATCTTCCACCCTGACCATTTGTGACTCGTGTTATGAGTTGTCAAAGTTTACCTCACTTAGTGACATTATTTGGTCATGGTCAGTGACATATGCCTACTTTGGTTGGTCATCGTGCATGGTCTCCACACCGTGCCACACCGTATTGAAGCCCCGTGTGCTAACTATGTGATACTTGATCTTCCCAAACCATTGTTTCCCCCTCTGACCATTTGTGACTCGTATTATGAGTTGTTTACGTTGACCACACACAACGGATTTCTTCGGTCAAAGACAGTACATATGCCTCCTTTGGTCGGACATTGTGCATGGTAGCCACACCGTGCTACTATTGACTGAAGGTCGTTGTACTTGGTAGTTGAGAACCGATATTCCCATAGCATTGTTTCCTGTCCTGACCGTTTGTGACTCGTGTTATGGTTGGTCAACGTTGACCTCCCATATTGAAATTCTCTGGTCATGATCAGTGACATATGCCTAGTTTGATTGTTTGGTGTGCATATTAGCCACACTGTGCCACTACGTATTGAAGTTCTTTGTCCTTTCTAGCCAATGCATAGGCTTCCCAAACCATTTTCTCTCCCTCTGACCATTTGTGACTCGTGTTATGAGTTGTCAATGTTGACCACACATAGTGGACTTATTCGGTCGTAGTCAGTGACGTATGCATCCTTTGGTTTGTCACTGTGCTTGCTAGCCATACCGTGCCACTTCTTGTTCAAGATCTTTGTACTTCCTATTTGATAACTAGTGTTCCCAATTCATTGTTTTCCCCTCTGACCATTTGTGACTCGTGTTATGCGTTTTCAACGTTGACCACATGAAGTGAAATTCTTTCGTCATGGTTAGTGACATATGCATACTTTGGTTGGTCACTGTGCATTGAAGCCACATTGTGCCACTACATATTGAAGGTATTTGTACTTGCTAGTAGATAAATAGTATTCACAAACCATTACCTTCCACCCTGACCATTTGTGACTCGTGTTGTGAGTTGTCAAACTTTACCACACTTAGTGATATTATTTGGTCATGGTCAGTGACATATGCCTACTTTGGTTGGTCATCGTGCATGGTCTCCACACTGTGCCACAACGTATTGGAGCCCCTTGTGCGTGCTATGTGATACTTGATGTTCCCAAACCATTGTTTTCCCCTTTGACCATTTGTGACTCGTATTATGAGTTGTCAACGTTGACCACACACAGCGGATTTCTTTGGTCAAAGGCAGTATATATGCCTACTTTGGCCGGTCATTGTGCATGGTAGTCACACCGTGCTACTACTGACTGAAGGTCGTTGTACTTGGTAGTTGAGAACCGATATTCTCATAGCATTGTTTCCTCTCCTGACCATTTGTGACTCGTGTTATGGTTGGTCAACGTTGACCACCAATATTGAAATTCTCTGGTCATGATCAGTGACATATGCCTAGTTTGATTGTTTGGTGTGCATATTATCCACACCGTGCCACTACGTATTGAAGTTCTTTGTCCTTTCTAGGCAATACATAGGCTTACCAAACCATTGTCTCTCCCTCTGACCATTTGTGACTCGTGTTATGAGTTGTCAATGTTGACCACACACTGTGGACTTATTCGGTCGTAGTCAGTGACGTATGCATCCTTTGGTTGGTCACTGTGCACGCTAGCCATACCATGTCACTGCTTGTTGAAGGTCTTTTTACTTGCTAGTTGATAACTAGTGTTCCCAACCCATTGTTTTCCCCTATGACCATTTGTGACTCCTGTTATGTGTTGTCAACGTTGACCCTCTGAAGTGAAATTTGTTGGTCATGGTTAGTGACATATGCATACTTTGGTTGGTCACTGTGCATTGAAGCCACATTGTGCCACGACATATTGAAGGTATTTGTACTTGCTAGTCAATAACCAGTATGCACAAACCATGATCCTCCACCCTGACCATTTGTGACTCGTGTTATGAGTTGTCAAAGTTTACCACACTTAGTGACATGATTTGGTCATGGTTAGTGACATATGCCTACTTTGGTTGGTCATCGTGCATGGTCCCCACACCGTGCCACAACGTATTGAAGCATGTTGTGCTTGCTATGTGATACTTGGTGTTCCTAAACCATTGTTTCCCCCTCTGACCATTTGTGACTCGTATTATGAGTTGTAAACGTTGACCACACACAGCGGATTTCTTTGGTCAAAGGCAGTACATATGCCTACTTTGGTCGGTCATTATGCATGGTAGTCACACCGTGCTACTACTGACTGAAGGTCGTTGTACTTTGTAGTTGAGAACCGATATTCCCATAGCATTGTTTCCTGTCATGACCGTTTGTGACTTGTGTTATGGTTGGTCAACGTTGACCACCCATATTGAAATTCTCTGGTCATGATCAGTGACATATGCATAGTTTGGTTGTTTGGTGTGCATAATAGCCACACCGTGCCACTAAGTATTGAAGTTCTTTGTCCTTTATAGTCAATACATAGGCTTCCCAAACCATTGTCTCTCCCTCTGACCATTTGTGACTCGTGTTATGAGTTGGCAATGTTGACCACACATAGTGGACTTATTCGGTCGTAGTCAGTGACATATGCATCCTTTGGTTGGTCACTGTGCACGCTAGCCATACCATGCTACTGCTTGTTGAAGGTCTTTGTACTCCCTAGTTGATAACTAGTGTTCTCAACTTGTTGTTTTCCCCTCTGACCATTTGTGACTCGTGTTATGCGTTTTCAACATTGACCACATGAAGTGAATTTTGTTGGTCATGGTTAGTGACATATGCATACTTTGGTTGGTCACTGTGCATTGAAGCCACATCGTGCCACTACATATTGAAGGTTTTTGTACTTGCTAGTCAATAACTAGTATGCACAAACCATTATATTCCACCCTGACCATTTGTGACTCGTGTTATGAGTTGTCAAAGTTTACCACACTTAGTGACATTATTTGGTCGTGGTCAGTGACATATGCCTACTTTGGTTGGTCATCGTGCATGGTCCCCACACCGTGCCACAACGTATTGAAGACCCTTGTGCTTGCTATGTGATACTTGGTGTTCCCAAACCATTGTTTCCCCCTCTGACCATTTGTGACTTGTATTATGAGTTGTAAACGTCGACCACACACAGCGGATTTCTTTGGTAAAAGGCAATACATATGCCTACTTTGGTCGGTCATTGTGCATGGTAGTCACACCGTGCTACTACTGACTGAAGGTCGTTGTACTTGGTTGTTGAGAACCGATATTCCCATAGCATTGTTTCCTGTCGTGACTGTTTGTGACTCGTGTTATGGTTGGTCATCGTTGACCACCCATATTGAAATTCTCTTGTCATGATCAGTGACATCTGCCTAGTTTGGTTGTTTTGTGTGCATATTAGCCACACCGTGCCACTACGTATTGAAGGTCTTTGTCCTTTATAGTCAATACATAGGCTTCCCAAACCATTGTCTCTCCCTCTGACCATTTGTGACTCATGTTATGAGTTGTCAATGTTGACCACACACAGTGGACTTATTCGGTCGTAGTCAGTGACATATGCATCCTTTGGTTGGTCACTGTGCACGCTAGCCATACCATGCCATTGCTTGTTGAAGGTCTTTGTACTCCCTAGTTGATAACTAGTGTTCCCAACTCGTTGTTTTCCTCTCTGACCATTTGTGACTCGTGTTATGTGTATTCAACATTGACCACATGAAGTGAATTTTGTTGGTCATGGTTAGTGACATCTGCATACTTTGGTTGGTCACTGTGCATTGAAGCCACATCGTGCCACTACACATTGAAGGTATTTGTACTTGCTAGTCAATAACTAGTATGCACAAACCATTATCTTCCACCCTGACCATTTGTGACTCGTGTTATGAGTTGTCAAAGTTTACCACACTTAGTGACATTGTTTAGTCATGATCAGTGACATATGCCTACTTTGGTTGGTCATCGTGCATGGTCTCCACACCGTGCCACAACGTATTGAAGCCCCTTGTGCTTGCTATGTGATACTTGATCTTCCCAACCCATTGTTTCCCCCTCTGACCATTTGTGACTCGTATTATGAGTTGTCAACGTTGACCACACACGACGGATTTCTTTGGTCAAAGACAGTACATATGCCTCCTTTGGTCGGTCATTGTGCATGGTAGCCACACCGTGCTACTATTGACTGAAGGTCGTTGTACTTGGTAGTTGAGAACCGATGTTCCCATAGCATTGTTTCCTGTCTTGACCGTTTGTGACTCGTGTTATGGATGGTCAACATTGACCACCCATATTGAAATTCTCTGGTCATGATCAGTGACATATGCCTAGTTTGATTGTTTGTTGTGCATATTAGCCACACTGTGCCACTACGTATTGAAGTTCTTTGTCCTTTCTAGCCAATACATAGGCTTCCCAAACCATTTTATCTCCCTCTGACCATTTGTGACTCGTGTTATGAGTTGTCAATGTTGACCACACATAGTGGACTTATTCGGTCGTAGTCAGTGACGCATGCATCCTTTGGTTTGTCACTGTGCACGCTAGCCATACCGTGCCACTTCTTGTTCAAGATCTTTGTACTTCCTAGTTGATAACTAGTGTTCCCAATCCATTGTTTCCCCTCTGACCATTTGTGACTCATGTTATGCGTTTTCAACGTTGACCACATGAAGTGAAATTCTTTCGTCATGGTTAGTGACATATGCATTCTTTGGTTGGTCACTGTGCATTGAAACCACATTGTGCCACGACATATTGAAGGTATTTGTACTTGCTAGTCAATAACCAGTATGCACAAACCATGATCTTCCACCCTGACCATTTGTGACTCATGTTATGAGTTGTCAAAGTTTACCAGACTTGGTGATATTATTTGGTCATGGTCAGTGACATATGCCTACTTTGGCTGGTCATCATGCATGGTCTCCACACCGTGCCACAACGTATTGAAGCCCGTTGTGCTTGCTATGTGATACTTGGTGTTCCCAAACCATTGTTTCCCCCTCTGACCATTTGTGACTCGTATTATGAGTTGTAAACGTCGACCACACACAGCGGATTTCTTTGGTCAAAGGCAGTACATATGCCTACTTCGGTCGGTTATTGTGCATGGTAGCCACAGCGTGCTACTACTGACTGGAGGTCGTTGTACTTGGTAGTTGAGAACCATTGTTTCCTGTCCTGACCGTTTGTGACTCGTGTTATGGTTGGTCAACCGTGACCACCCATATTGAAATTCTCTGGTCATGATCGGTGACATATGCCTAGTTTGGTTGTTTGGTGTGCATATTAGCCACACCGTGCCTCTACGTATTGAAGTTCTCTGTCCTTTCTAGTCAATACATAGGCTTCCCAAACCATTGTCTCTCCCTCTGACCATTTGTGACTCGTGTTATGAGTTGTCAATGTTGACCACACATAGTGAACTTATTCGGTCGTAGTCAGTGACGTATGCATTATTTGGTTTGTCACTGTGCATGCTAGCCATACCGTGCTACTGCTTGTTGAAGGTCTTTGTACTTGCTAGTTGATAACTAGTGTTCCCAATCCATTGTTTTCCCCTCTGACCATTTGTGACTCGTGTTATGCGTTTTCAACATTGACCACATGAAGTGAAATTCTTTCGTCATGGTCAGTGACATATGCATACTTTGGTTGGTCACTGTGCATTGAAGCCACATTGTGCCACTACATATTGAAGGTATTTTTACTTGCTAGTAGATAGCTATTATGCACAAACCATTATCTTCCACCCTGACCATTTGCGACTCGTGTTGTGAGTTGTCAATGTTTATTACACTTAGTGACATTATTTGGTCATGGTTAGTGACATGTGCCTACTTTGGTTGGTCATCGTGCATGGTATCCACACTGTGCCGCAACGTATTGAAGCCCCTTCTGCTTGCTATGTGATGCTTGGTGTTCCCAAATCATTGTTTCCCCCTCTGACCATTTGTGACTTGTATTATGAGTTGTCAACATTTACCACACACATCGGACTTATTTGGTCAAAGGCAGTACATATGCCTACTTTGGGCGGTCATTGTGCATGGTAGCCACACCGTGCTACTGCTGACTGAAGGTCGTTGTACTTGGAAGTTGGTTTCTAGTATTCCCAAACCATTGTTTCCACCTCTGACAATTCGTGATCCATATTATGGGTTGTCAACGTTGACCACACATAGTAAAATTATTTGGTCATGGTAAGTGGTACATGCCTAATCTGGTTGGTCATTGTACATGGTAGCCACACCCTTCCACTACTTGTTGAAAGTATTTGCACTTGCTAGTCAATAAATAGCAAAAGGTTTCTCCCTTTGACACCAGGTCAGTTTTTATTTATTTGTTACGCGTAGGTGCCTTCACTGGAATACTCCCTCCCACCCCCCTAGAGGGATGTTCTGTGGACGACCTGGAGGACGGATTTGCGACCGCATTATGACACCCCCCTACCCCCCCACGGCTTAGGCTCGAAGGTAGAGTTGAGGTATCACAACACGGCCGCCCCCCCCAGGTCGCGAGCCTATTCTATATTGCGCGTACGAGGATTCAAACCTAGGACCTATCGCTCCAGAATCTAACTCTATAAGCACTAAGCCAACTCACATGGTGTTCATATG
>SZWC01000360.1:5198-25730 GCA_023375785.1 Penium margaritaceum
CCCCCTTCCTCTCTATCGCCGTCCACCCCCCTCTCCACTCCCTTTCCTTCGTGACCCTTTCCCGTGTCTCTTCGCCTTCCTCCTTGTTGCTCCTTCGCTCCCTCCTCCGCTCTCTCTACTCTCTCACCACCTTCCCCTCTCCCTGCCTTCTCTTCGCGCTCTCTGTCCTCTTGTTCCACCCTCTCCGCTTCCCCCTCCGTTCTCCTGCTCCCTTGTGCCACTTCCTTCCTACGTGTGCAGGATTCCCTCGTACTCCTGTGTGATGCCCCCTGGCTTGCTCTCCATTCCCCCTCCCCGGTTGTGTGTGTTCTGGGTCTGTCTCTCTGTCTGTCCCTTCCCTTGCTCCCCGGTGCCCTCGCGTTTTCTCTCTCCTCTTCCCCTCCCCTCTCTAATGCATTTCTCTAAATACACACCGAACACCATGGTTGGCTCTTCTTCTCCCTTGCATGTCCGCTCCTCTTGCAGTCACTCGCTCCTCACGTCCCTTGGCCCTCGCTCTGCGCCTAGCAGCGTCATGGCGGATCTCGGCCTCTCCGGCGCCCTCGCAGCCGCCGCTGCCACCCGGGCGACTCGTGATAAAGCCTCGGAGGTGTCAACTGAGGCAAGTCCCTCCACCTCTGTTGACACCGGCCTAGTTGATGACTCCCTCGCCCTATCCCCTCGCTCTGTTGCTGAGGCTGCCGTCACCGCAGCTCTCGCAGCACTCCGCACCCCCCCTTTCCCACCCCACCGTCACGTATCTCCCACCCGGGCGCCTCTCACCATTATATCTTCCTATCTTGGGCTCGTTAGAAAGCTTCTCTTGGGAACTTGATTCCGAAAGTCAGTTCTAAAGTTTGTTCAAGGTTTGATCCCAACTCGTCATTGTCAAAATGATGGCATGTGCTGGATGAAACTTGCAGAATCTGGCATTTATACCAAGTATTATATTTGGAGGTTAGGGGTAGCCTTGGAACAACGAGCATGCAAGACTGAAAAAGGCATCCATTGTGCTCAAGAATGATTGTTAAGTTAATCAGAATGTTGGCGTACATATAGAGATAGAGTTTGGAAAATTTAAGCCTCTCACAAGCCATACCTCTGAGGCTCACATGATAAATCCCGTACATCTCACACAAGGGAGGAAATCAGCCTAGAAATCAGGCTGAACAATCACACACGACCTAGAAAGGTAGGTAATAGTCTCATAGCAAAATCCTAGTGGTCACATAATCCACAGCCTTATGGAGAATCGCCTTTTGTCCATGGCTAGTACAGAAGGATCTCACCCCATGGAAAAAGTAGGAAGATGTATGTGTTTCCTAGTCAACACACTTTGACAAGACACTACAAGAAGCTAGGAACTTTTTGGATATTTGTTCCATCATGTCTTCATCATGGACCTCTTATCTTTTTCTGTTCTCAGGCAAAGGCGTGGAGCTATCATCCATGGTCATCCAAATACCCGTAGTTGATCCTGAAATCTTTGAGAATCATATCTCCTTATCGAAACTTTTGTTCAGCCTTTTGCCACCAGATCTTTCCAATGGTGAAGTTCCATTGACAACCAGAGTATGCATCTAGAAGTTCGTAGAACTTACTCTTGTGGGCCAGAACTGAGCCGATTGACATTATTTCTAATAAATCCTTCTACCATGCTACATTCGCCTTCTGTACCTGTGACATGTCAGACTTTGCCATGAAGTGGCTATGACGCACCTCCTTGGCTATATTCATATTGCCAAAGTCGCGTAATCCAGCCTGGATTTTCTAATGTTGCTGATGATGATACTGTGACTGCTACTGCTGCTGTTATGGAGGGTATTGCTTTTGTTACTACTGCGATCACTTCTGCTGCTTCTACTCCTACTGCTGGTCTCTGTTGAACTTGGAGCACTCTTTCTTCTTAGTGTCTTTAAGGCAGAAGTGGCACTTGCCTTTCTTCTTGTGTCTCTGCTGCCAGACTACTTCTGCTACCGGTTGTATGAACACATGGCTTTAGAAGCTACTTTTGTGCTACTGCCGTCATTCTGCTTTGGTGTATTATGACGTTATTCCACCTATACCAAGAGTGTGTAGATGAAGTCAAGGTTGAGATTGACCTGAAACTCCTATGTTTTGTGTATTGTAGCATAGCTTGTTGGGAGTCTCCTTAGGAAGAGGAAGATGAATTATGTTTTTTCCAAAGGCTACTTGGTCACTTTTGGTTGCTTTGCTATATCCTTTGTCCTATCCAAGGACGCTTACATCCCTTCGCCACCCTATACTTTTTATGTTATCCTCTTTTCCAAATGCATAAGGAATGTAGGATCTTTATTCATCTATTTCTTGCATAACACGTTCCAATCCCTCTGCCACTCCTTGTGATGTATTAGACTATTGGTGTACCCTCAGTCCGGGATCATGCTAGATCTGCCTTCTCTTCTTGTGATGTATCGGAATTTGCCATGAAGAGCCAGTCGCATATCTCCTTGGCGATGTTCATGTTCCAAAATTGGCATACTCCAGCCTAGTTTTGTTGCTACAGCTACTGACGCTGGTGTGACTGGTGTTACTACTAATGTGCAGATTGCAGCTTCTGTTACTACTACAATGACTACTGCTACTTATGCTCTTTCTTGTCCTTCTTGAAATTGAAGTGCTCTTTTCTATGGTACTCCTCTTTTTGGATGTAGTGGTACCTTTTTTCCTCTCACCTGTCTGTTGCCCAGATTGTTGCTACTTCTAATTACATAATTCCGTTACCACAAAACCTGATTCACTACTGCTGCTATCATTGCACTTTTCTATATTGCGATATAATTAGACCTACTCTAGATATGACTAGATGAAGTTGAGGTCGAGAGTCGGTTGGTACTCCAACATCTCTCGTACTATGTCATAGCTCATTGGGAGTCTCCTGAGCAAGAGGAGGATGAAATACATCTCTTCCATATGATTCTTGGTGACTTTTAGCTACTTTGTCAAGTTATTTACCTTGTCTAGGTTTCTTTCTATCCCTTTACTATCTCGCATTTTCAATACCATTATCTTCTCCTCCAAAAGCATGAAGAATACAGGATCCTTGTTCTTATACTTTTTGTAGTTTTACTTCTTGACAACGCATCCCGTGTCTCCTTTGTAATAGTCTTGTCACTCACATACTGAAGATGTGGGTTGGAGATGATATTGACGAATAGTCTGTAAGCCTACGTGTCCTTTTTCTTCCACTCCTCATATGCCATTGTAGTTATGAATGAACTTGCATCTGCTATACCTTTCCACGACACCTTCTCTGCCACCACTTACACTTTGGTAATGTGTTTTGGGGATGGATCTGGAGTCAGATCATCATCGCTCTCAACCTCCCAGAAGATTTATCCCTCCAGAAAGGGCAGATATGCATCTTTTATAATATGATATTGGCACATCCCTCTAGTTTCTTTAGGGATTTGGCTTCTGTTACAATGCCTACTCTTGCAATTTTGAGCCTTGGTGATGCTCAACATTTGTTTTCATTGGCAACATTATCCCAGATGTTGCTACTTCTTTTGCAATAACTCGGTTTGACGGAAAATGGACTGTAGAGGCCAGCAAATTGGAACTTGGGAACCGCTTACTCTACCACCAGAACATCGAGCTCCGAACCTTTTGGGTTGACCTATGAAACACGATCATGAACAGAGGATTTTGAAAGATATGTCCTTCTGAAAACGGGATATGCTACTACTCCTACTCCAGCTTAAACCAGCCAACTTGTAACTGGTATTTATTCCGCATGTACTTGTAGAATGCTAATATTTTAATAGTAAATAGAAAGCTTTATTTACATACTAGAGTCCATAATCTCACAGAAAGGAGAAAATCTCCCTAGGAATCAGCTGACAAATCACACACTACCTAGAGAGCTAGAAAATACTCTCATTGCACACTCCTGGTACTCACATAATCCACAATCGCATGGGGAATTGTCATATGTCCATGACTTGGACACAAGGATCTCACCTCATATAAAAGATAAGAAGTATTTTTTCCCTAGTCAACACACTCTGACAAGGTACTCAAAGGATGTAGGGCCTTTTTGGATATTTATCCCATCACGTCTTGACCTTGGACCTCTTGCTTTTTTTCTCTTCTCAAGCTAAGACATGAAGCCATCAACTATGGTCATCTAGATACCCGTAATCAATGATCTTGTAAATTATGAAAATTCATATATCCTATTCTGACCTTTTGATTGGCCTTCTACCTTCTGATCTTTCCAATATTGTAGTTGGATTGACAATTGGAGTAGGTATCTGGTCGTTTCCTAGAACTTGCTCTTGTAGACTTGAAACTAAGCCGGATGACCTTATTTCCAAGATATCTTCTTACCATGCGATATCCACCTTCTCTACCTACGACATGTCAGACTTTGTCATGAAGAGAAGATTACGTACCTCCTTGGCTATGATCATATTACCAAAGTCGGATACTCCAACCTGGTTTTGAACTGATATTGCTCACACTACTGTGACTTCTTCTACTGCTGCTGTGCAGATTGTTGCTTCCATTACTACTACAATGACTTCTACTACTTTAGTTGTTCTTTTAGGTCTCTCGTTAACTTAAAGCACTCTTTTCTTTAGTTTTCCTCTTTCTAGCAGTAGTGGCAGTTACTTTTCTTCTTGCCTCTATGCTGTCCAGACTGCTACTGGTTACATGAATCCATGGTTATAATAGCTGCTTCAGTGTACTACCGCCATTGTGCTTTGATGTCCGATCTAGATGAGAGAGGGAGCCTTGGAGCATGTGGGACTCAAAAGGACAGTAGTTCTGCTGAATAATGGTTGTTGAATCACTCAAAATGATAGAGTACATATAGAGCTAGAGCTTGGGCAAGTCAGCCCTTTTACAAGCCATACCAGTTAGCCATGGAGGCTAAGGCTCCCATACTAGAGTCGACAATCTCACACTAGAGAGGAAATCAGTGTAGTAATTAGGCTGACCAGTCACACATGACCTAGAGAGCTAGAGACTGCTCTCATGGCTCACTCCTAGTGGTCATATATCAATCCACAATCCCATGCAGAATTGCCATATGTACAGGGCTAGCACACAAGGATCTCATCTCATGTAAAAGGTAAGGAAAGGTATTATTTTCCTAGTAAGCACACTCTGACAATGTAATCCTAAGACCAAAGATCATTTTGGATAGTTCTCCCATCAGGTCTTTAACCCCGGACCTCTTGCCCTGTTCTTTTTTCAGGCTAAGGAATGGAGCCGTCACCCATGGTCACTGAGACACTGGCAGTCCAAGACCCAAGAAACTTCGAAATTTCATATCTCTCAATCCGAGTGTTGGATGAGCCTGAAACTTGGGCCGTAGACAATTTGCCACCTTTCCTTTCCAATGGTAAACTTAGATTGACAATCAGAGACGTCGTCTGCTACTTTCCTGGAACTTGCTCCTATGGACCTAAAACTGAGCCGAATGGCCGTATGTCCAATGATTGTTGGATCTGGAGGAGAGAGGGAGCCTTCAAGCAGCGAGCATGTGGGACTCAAAGGGCATCAGTTGTGCTGAAGAATGGTTATTGAATAACTAAAAATGATGGAGTACATATATAGCTAGAGCTTGGGCAACTCAGCCTTCTCACAAGCCACACCACTTAGCCATGGAGGCTAAGGCTCACACACTAGAGTCCACAATCTCACACAAGAGAGGAAATCAGCCTAGTAATCAGGCTGACCAGTCATGCACGACTTAGAGAGCTAGAGAATGCTCTCATGACTCACTCCTAGTGGTCACATACCATGAAGAATTGCAATGTGTCCATGGCTAGCACACAAGGATCTCGCGTTACCTTTTGTCCTAGTCAGCACACTTTGACAAGGGAATCCTAAGACCAAGGACCTATTTAAATATTTCTCCCTTAAGATCTTGAGCCTGGACCTCTTGCCTTTTTCTTTTCTCAGGCTAAGGCATGGAGCTCTCACCCATGGTCACCCAGACATCGGCGGCCCATGACCTCGAAAACTTCAAAAAATCATATCTCCCAATCCGACCGTTGGATCGGCCTGAAACTTGGACCATAGACAATTTGCCACCTGATCTTTCCACTGAAAAGATCATATTGTGGATCGGAGTAGGCATCTAGTAGTTTCCTGGAACTTGCTCCCATGGACCTGAAATTGAGCCGGATGGCCCTATTCCCAACAATCTCCCACTTTGCCATAGTTAGAGTGGGGTGACTTTACATACATTCATGCAGAACTGCTGCTTCTCATGGTTCACTAGCTTGGTGTAGAAATCAACAAACTGTTTACTGGTTTGGGTGAACTCTATCTTGATAGCATTACTCCTATACCATGTACCTCATGAAGTGATAGGCGATGTCAATGTGCTTGGTGCGAGCATGGTTCTCGCGTTGTCAAGGCGCATGGGAATTGGAACTGCTATACTCCTGTTCATCTCTGCAATGAGATGCTAAAGCCAAACTTCTTCCTTGGCTCCAAAATAAAGAGAGACATATTCTGCTTCTATGCTTGAGGTAGCCACGACCACCTGCCACTTGTTACACCAGCTGATGGCACCTCCACTCATGAGAAACACATGTCGATAGATGGAATTGCAGTCTCAGGGTTTGAAGCCCAATTTGCATCTGTGTAGTTGCTGATGCTGTTATAGTTACCGTTGTAAGCGATGCCGACATTGATGGTTCCATCAATGTAGCAGAAGATCCTCATCACTATCTTTTGGTATTGAGGATCAGCCATGTGCTGGCTCACAGTGCTTACAGCCTGGTCCGGCCTGGTGGCCACCATTACGTACATAAGACTGCCGACGGCACTCTCGTTCTGTCGCTCAGGTACATCTGTTCTCCACTAAAGCTCACGATGTACTACCGCGTCTCTAGAAGCGCGCCGATGGGTTTGGTCCCTTCCATGCCAAACCATTGCAATGCGTCCTTGATGTAGCGACTCTGCTGCAATGAGAGAGAGTGTGATTTGTCGTCACGTGTGATCTGGATGCTGAGGAAGTATGATGCCTTCCCGAGATGAGACATTTGGAACTGCTCCTACATGGCCTCTTTGGACTCATGAAGTGCAAACATACTGTTGAAAAAGAGGAGCATGTCATCCACATAGACAATGATGATGAGGATCTCATGTCCATGCTGCCAGCGATAGACACGGTAGTCACACTTGCTGCACTTGAACCCCATGCACTGTAGCGCCGCATCCAACTTCTGGTTCCAAGCACGCAACGATTGCTTGAGGCCGTACATCAACTTCTGTACTTTACAAATCAGGTGCTCTTTGCCATCCATGACGAACCCCTCAGGCTTCTCCATGTAGATCTCCTCCTCCAAGTCACCATTCAAGGATGACATCTTGATATCCATGTGGTGAACCTCAAAGTCCTCAACTAGTGCATAAGAGAGGAGTGTGTGTACAGATGTGAACTTTGCAATGGGGGCAAAGGTTTATGTGTAGTCGATACCGTCCTGGTGCAAGTAGCCCTTGGCGACCAGCCTTGCCTTGTACTTTTCGGAGTTTCCATCTGCTTCCCGATTCTTCTTGAATACCCATTTGTTCTTGCTCCCACGTGCCGATGTCTAGTTGCAACTGAATCTCCTGTTGCACAGCTTACGTCCAATTTTCTACATTTGGTAAAACAATGGCCTCTTGTATGACATTGGCTCATGTGAATAAGCTACAAGTGCGACGTTCATCTCTTCTGGTTTGTACAATATCCAGAAATGGCCGCGCTCAACAGGCTTGTAGCGCACTCTAAGAGGGTACCTGCGACCTGGTCCTTTAGCGTTAACGGGCGGCTGGCACAGTGCTACTGGAACAATTGCTACTACTAGTGGTACTATATCTTCTTCTTCTGCTTTTGTTGATGAGGCTGTTGTATCTGCTACATCAGACATGGGAGAGTAACTGGTTCTCCTACTGTCACAATATCAGAATGATCAAGAGAGACTGGATCAAGAAAACTCTCACTGCCTTGTCGGTTTCTGGTTCTGCTTTGTCTTCAGAAATGATGTTGGTACTAATGACGTTACCTTCATTGAAGACGACGGTAATGAATGATGATGCGGCCAGTATCCCTCTCATATCGATGATACACCTTGATGGCCACATCACAACCGATCATCAGCATCTACATAGTCTTCGCGTTCCATTTCTGCTACTTCTCCTTGGGCACATGCATCTATACCAAGCTGCCAAACGCTCACAGATCATCCACGCTCGGCTTCTTACAAAAACACGCCTTCTACGACGTCATCTACTCCAGCGCCTTAGTTGGACTGTGGTTTTTTATGCGCACAATAGTCCTCACCCCTACGAGGCAAAAGTAGTATTCGAGCCAAGCCGCTTACAGCATGGAGCTCGCTGACTCAACAATGATACATTTTCCATGTTCTGTTACACTGTTCTAATACGGTGAGTACAGCACCGTACGCCTTGATGCCAACTGTTGTAAGGTAGGTCTGGAACTCCTTGCTCAGGTACTCTCCACCACTACGTAGTGCTTGATTTTCTTACCAGTATGGTTCTCCACCATTGCCTTGAACTCCTTTAACCTGTCAAAACACCGTTCCTTGGAAGAAAGGAAGTACACAATAGTATCACAGCTAAAATCAGCAATGAAGGTCAGAAAATACCTAGAGCCTCCAAAGCTTTGGGTCTACATCGGGCCACACATATGTGTATAGACCAGCTCTAGTACCTCCTTTGCACGTTCTCCTACTCTAGAGAATGCCTCGCGATGCCACTTCCCTTCTGAACAGCCGGTGTATAATTGCTGCTCAAAGTTGGAGATAGTGGGTAAGTCACACATCATCGGCTTTGCTTGAAGCTACTGCAAGGCACGCATTCCGATGTAGCCATAGTTAACATGCCAAATCTCACTATCCGTTGCCTACATCATTGCTGCAAGTTTTTGCTCACCTGACATGTTATTTGTCCCCAACAGGCGGTACATGTCGCCCTCCTTCACTGACTAGGGCAACTCCTCTCTAGTGTGCTTGTTGAGGATGTAGCCATAGTCATCGTCAAAAGACGACGAGCAGTCTTGTGTTGGTAAGAGTCCTCTCCGTCTCTCTCAAGAGATTGAGAGGAGATTGAATAGAGCATCAGGTACATATAGTTAACCATGGAATACTCCTCCTTCAATGCCACGAAGGGCCTCCAACCACATCTCCATATTCCCAGTTTCCTTAGCATACTCTACCTGATCATCATTTAAAGTAATAGGCCGAGGGGGAATTGACAGCAGCTACGAGAACTTCTCCTTGTGGTGGGTCAGACTTTTAGGGCACCCCGAGTCCTTGTACCATACCAAGTTTGCCTTCTCAACCTACAACATGTCGGACTTCGCCATGAAGAGACGGTCGTACACTTTCGTGACCATGTTCATGTTGCCAAACTGGTACTCTCTAGCCTTGATCTGTTACTACTGCTGTTGTGGAGATTGCTGTTTTTTCTCGTACAACTACTCCTCCTTCTAGTCCCTCTTTAACTTGAAACACTCCTTTTTGTAGTGACCCTCTTTTTGGAAGTAGTGGCACATACCTTTTTTCTTGCCTTTGTACTATCCACACTGATGTTACTACTGCTGGTCACGTGAGCTTCTCGGAACTTGCTCTCGTGGATCTGAAACTCAACTGGATGGCCCTATTCCCAACAAGAATCTCCCACTTTGTTGTAGTCAGAGTGGGCTGATTCCACATGCCTTCGTGTAGTTTCTCACAGGTCATTGGCTTGGTGCAAACATTAGGAACTTGCTTGTTGGTTCGAGTAAACTCTAGCTTGATAGCATACTCCTGCACCATGTGCCCGATGAAGTGATAGGCGATGTCAATGTGCTTGGTGCAAGCATGGTGCTCGTCTTGTCAAGGAACATGGAAATTGGAACTGTTACACCCTCATTCATTGTCCTAATGAGATGCTGAAGCCAGATTACTTCCTTGTCTTTGAAACTAAGGGAGACATATTCTACTTCTATGCTGATGGCACCTCCATTCATGAGAATGACATGTCCAGAGATGGACTTGCGGTCTCAGGGTTTGAAGCCCAATTTGCATCTGTGTAGTTGATGATGCTGTTATACTTACCGTTGTAAGTGATGCCGACATTGATGGTTTCATCAACGTAGCAGAAGATCCTCTTCACTACCTTCCAAGACTCAGGTCGGGATTAGCCATGTGCTGGCTCACAACGCTTACATCCTATGCAAGGTCCAGCCTGGTTGCCACCATTAGGTACATAAGACTGCCGACGGTACTCTAGTACTTCTCCCGCTTAAGTACATCTTTTTCTCCATTGAAGTTCACGACGTACTACCGCGTCTCTAGCAGCGTGTCGATGGGTTTGGTCCCTTCCATGCCGAACCATTGCAATGCGTCCTTGATGTCGCGACTCTACTGCAGCGAGAGAGAGTGTGATTTGTGGTCTAGTGTGATCTATATGCCAAGGAAGTATACCGCCTTCTCGAGATCAGACATCTAGAAGCACTCCTACATGGTCTTTTTGAACAACTGAAGTGGAAATATACTGTTGAAAAGGAGGAGCGTGTCATCCACATAGACAATGATGATGAGGATCTCATGTCCATGCTGCCAACGATAGACACTATAGTCACGCTCACTTGGCTTGACCCCCATGCACTATAGCGTCGCATCCAACTTCTGGTTCTAAGCACGCAACGCTTGATTGAGGCCGTCGATCGACTTATGCACCTTACAAATCAGGTGCTCTTGGCCATCCATGACGAACCCCTCCGGCTGTTCCATGTAGATCTCCTCCTCCCAGTCACCATTCAAGAATGACGTCTTGATACCATGTGGTGAACCACAAAGTCCTTAGCTATTGCATAAGAGAGGAGTGTGCATACTGATGTAAACTTTGCAACGGGGGCAAAGGTTTATGTGTAGTCGATACCCTCATGGTGCAAGTAGCCCTTGGCGACCAGCCTTGCCTTGTACTTTTCGGAGTTTCCATCTGCTTCCCGCTTCTTCTTGAATACCCATTTGTACTTGAACACCTTGCATCTAGGAGGACGCTCAGTCTGCTCCCACTTGCCATTGTTTAGTTGCAATTGTATCTCCTGTTGCACAGCTTATGTCCAATTTTATACATTTGCTACAACCATGACCTCTTGTATGATGCTAGTTCATGTGAATCTGCTACAACTGCGACGTTCATCGGTTCTGGTTTCTGCAGCATTGAGAAATGGTCGCGCTCACCAGGCTTGTACCGCACTCTAAGAGGGTACCTGCGACCTGGTCCTTGAGCGTTAACGGGCGGTTGGCACAGTGCTACTTGCACAATTGTTGCTGCTGGTGGTACTATATCTCCTTCTTCTTCTGCTGATGATGTTGTATGTGCTACATCAGACATGGGAGAGTAGACTGGTTCTCCTACTGTCACAATAGAGGAATGATCAGGAGAGACTGGATCAGGAAGGATTTCTACTTCCATTGCCTTGTCAGCTACCGGTTCTGCTGTCTCTTCAGAAATGATGTTGGTACTAATGACGTTACCTTTATTGAATACGAAGGTAATGAATGATGATGTGGCTAGTATCCCTCTCATAGAGACGATACATCTTGCTGGCCACATCACAGCCGATCACGAGCATCTGCATAGTCTTCATGTCCCATTACTGCTACTTCTCCTTGGACACATGCATCTATACCAAGCTGTCAAACACTCAAAGATGATCCACACTCGGCTTCTTACCAAAACATGCCTCGTACGACGTCATCTTCTCCAGTGCCTTAGTTAGACTATGGGTTTTTATGTACACAATAGTGCTCACCCATGTGAACCAAAAGTAGTATTTGAGCCGAGCCGCTTGAAGCATGGAGCATGCTGACTCAACGATGATACTGTTTGTGTGTTCTGCTATACCATTCTAATACGCTGAGTACAGCACCGTACACCTTGATGCCAAATGTTGTAAGGTAGTCTTGGAACTCCTTGCTCAGGTACTCTCCACCACGGTCACTACGCAGCGCCTAGATTTTCATGCCAGTCCGGTTCACCACCATTGCCTTGAACTTCTTCAGCCTGTAAAAAGACCCTTCCTTGGAAGAAAGGAAGCACACAATAGTATAACGGCTCAAATCATCAATGAAGGTCAGAAAATACCTAGAGCCTCCAAAGCTCTGGGTCTACATCGGGCCACACAAATTTGTGTAGACCAACTCTAGTACCTCCTTTCCACATTCTCCTACTCTAGACAATGCCTCGCGATGCAACTTCCCTTCTAAACAGCCGATATATAAGTGCTGCTCAAAGTTGGAGATGGTGGGAAAGTGATGCACCATCTGCTTTGCTTGAAGCTACTACAAGGCACGTATGCCAATGTAGCCATAGTTAACATGCCATATCTCACCATCCGTTGCCTACATCATAGTGCAAGTTTCTGCTCACGTGGAATGTTCTTTGTCCCCAACAGGCGGTACATGTCACCCTCCTTCACTGACCTGGGAAAAACCTCTCTAGTGTCCTTGTTGAGGATGTAGCCATAGTCATCGTCAATGACGACTAGCAGCCTTGTGTTGGTAAGAGTCCTCTCTGTCTATTTTAAGAGTGTGAGAGGAGATTGAATGCAGCATCAGGTACACCATGGAATACTCTCACTTCAATGCCACGCAGGGTCTCCAACCACATCTCCATATTCCCAGTTTCCTCAGCATACTCTACCTGATCATCATCCAAAGTAATAGGCCGAGGGGGAATGGACAGCAGCTACGAGAACAAATCCACGTGGTGGGTCAGACTTTTAGTGCACCCCGAGTCCTTGTACCATACCAAGTTTGCCTTCTCAACCTGCAACATGTCGGACTTCGCCATAAAGAGACGGTCGTACATTTTCTTGACCACGTTCATGTTGCCAAAGTCGCACTCTCCAGCCTTGATTTCTTATTCCTGGTGTTGTGGAGATTGCTGCTTTTGCTCGTACAAGTACTTCTCCTTCTAGTCCCTCTTGAACTTGAAACTCTCTTCTTGTAGTGACCCTCTTTTTGGCAGTAGTGGCACATGCCTTTGTTCTCGCCTTTGTACTATCCACACTGATGTTACTACTGCTGGTTGCATGAGCTTCTCGGAACTTGCTCCTGTGGATCTGAAACTCAGCTGGATGGCCCTATTCCCAACAACAATCTCCCACTTTGCTGCAGTCAGAGTGGGCTGAGTCCACATGCCTTCATGCAGTTTCTCACAGGTCATTGGCTTGCTGCAAAAATCAGCGAATTGCTTGTTGGTTCGAGTGAACTCTAGCTTGATAGCATAAATCATGCACCATGTGCCTGATGACGTAATGAGCGATGTCGATGTGCTTGGTGCAAGTATGGTGCTCGTCTTCTTAAGGCGCATGGAAATTGGAACTGCTGCACCCCGTTCATTGTCGTAATGAGATGCTGAAGCCAAACGGCTTCCTTGGCTTTGAAACTGAAAGAGACATATTCTGCTTCTATGCTGATGGTACCTCCATTCATGAGAAACATATGTCCAGAGGTGGACTTGCGGTCTCAGGGTTTGAAGCCCAATTTTCATCTCTGTAGTTGATGTTGCTATTATACTTACCATTGTAAGTGATGCCAACATTGATGGTTCCATCAACGTAGCGGAAGATCCTCTTCACTACCTTCCGGTACTCAGGTCGGGATTAGCGATGTGGTGGCTTAGAGCGCTTACAACCTATGGAAGGTCGGGCCTGGTTGCCACCATTAGGTACATAGGACTGGCGAAGGAACTCTTGTACTTCTTCCACTCAAGTACATCTGTTTCTCCATTGAAGTTCAAGAGGTACTACCGCTTCTCTAGAAGCGTGCCGATGGGTTCGGTCCTTTCTATGCAGAACCATTTCAATGCATCGTTGATGTAGTGAGTCTCCTATAGCGAGAGAGAGTGTGATTTGTGGTCACGTGTGATATAGATTGTAAGGAAGTATAACGCCTTCCCGAGATCAGACATCTGGAAGCACTCCTACATGGCCTTTTTGAATAACTAAAGTGCAAACATACTATTGAAAAGGAGGAGCATGTCACCCACATAGACAATGATGATGAGGATCATATTTCCATGCTGCCAGCTATACCCAATGTAGTTAGACTCGCTGGGCTTAGACCCCATGCACTGTAGCGCCACATCCAACTCCTGGTTCCAAGCACGCGACGCTTGCTTGAGGCCGTACATTGACTTGTGCACCTTACAAATAAGCTGCTCCTAACCATCCATGACGAACCCCTCCGGTTGCTCCATTTAGATCTCCTCCTCCAAATCACTATTCAAGAATGATGTCTTGATATCTATGTGGAGAATCTCAAATTCCTCAGCTGCTGCATAAGAGAGGAGTGTGCGTACAGATGTAAACTTTGCAATGGGGGCAAAGGTTTATGTGTAGTCGATACCCTCCTGGTGCGAATAGCCCTTGGCAACCAGCCTTGCCTTGTACCCTTCTGAGTTGCCATCTATGTCCCACTTCTTCTTGAATACCCATTTTTACTTGACCACCTTGCGTCTAGGAGGACGCTCAGTCTACTCCCACGTGTTGTTGTTTAGTTGTAACTGTATCTCTTGTTGCACAGCTTACGTACAATTTTCTACATTTGGTACAACCATGGCCTCTTGTATGATGTTGGTTCATCTGAATCTGCTGTGATTGCGACGTTCATTTGTTCTGGTTTATGTAGCATCTAGAAATGGCCGCGCTCACCAGGCTTGTAGCGCACTCTAAGAGGGTACCTGTGACCTGGTCCTTGAGTGGTAACGGGCGGCAGGCGCAGTGCTGCTGGCACAATTGTTGCTATTGGTGGTACTGTATCTCCTTCCTCGGCTTCTGCTCATGAGGATGCTGTATCGGCTACATCAGACATGAGAGAGTAGACTGGTCCTCCTACTGTTACAGTAGATGAATGATCAGGAGAGACTGGATCAGGAAGGATTTGTGTTCCCATTGTACTGTCAGCTGCTTGTTTTGTTGTCTCTTCACAAATGATGTTGGTACTATTGACGTTACCTTCATTAAAGACAAAGTTAATGAATGATGACGTGGCAAGTATCCCTCTCATATAGACGATACACCTTGCTGGCAATATCACACCTGATCATCAGCAAGTGCACAGTCTTTGCGTCCCATTTCTGCTACTTCTCCTTGGGCACATGCATCTATACCAAGTTGCCAAACGCTCAAAGATGATCCACGCTCGCTTTCTTACCAAAACACGCCTCATACGGTGTCACCTGCTCCACCGCCTTAGTTGGATTGTTGTTTTTTATGTACACAATAGAGCTCACCACTGTGACCCAAACGTAGTATGTGAGCCAAGCCGCTCGCAGCATGGAGCGCGTAAACTCAATGATGATATATTTCACGTGTTGTGCTATACCATTCCAATACGGTGAGTACAGCACAGTACACTACACCTTCATGCCAGGTTGTAAGGTTGTCTTGGAACTCCTTGCTCAGGTACTCTCTACCACGCTCGTTGCGCAAGGCCTTCATTTTCTTGCCACTCTGGTTCTCCACCATTGCCTTGAACTCCTTGAACCTGTCAAAGCACTGTTCCTTCTAAGAAAGGATGTACACAACAGTATAATGGCTGAAATCATTCATAAGGTAAAAAAATACCTAGAGCCTCCAAAGCCCTAGATCTACATCGGGCCACACAAATCTGTATGGACCAGCTCTAGTACCTCATTTGCACATTCTTCTTCTATAGAGAATGCCTTGCGATGCCACTTCCCTTCTAAACAGCCAATGTATAAGTGCTACTCAAAGTTGGAGATGGTGGGTAAGTCACACACCATCTTCTTTGCTTGAAGCTACTACAAGGCACGAATGCCGATGCATCCATAGTTAATAAGTCAGATCTCACCCTTTGTTGCCTACATCATTGCTGCAAGACTCTGCTCACCTGTTATTTGTCCCAAACAGGCTGTACATGTCTCCCTCCTTCACTGAATTGGGCAACTCCTCTCCAGTTTCCTTGTCGAGGATGTAGCCATAATCATCATCAAAGACGACGAGCAGTCTTTTGTTCGTAAAAGTCCTCTTTGTCTCTCTCAGGAGACTGAGAGGAGATTTAATTCAGCATCAGGTACATATAGTACACCATGGAATACTCCCACTTCAATGCCACGTAGGGTCTCCAACCACATCTCCATATTCCCAATTTCCTCAGTATACTCTACCTAATCATCATCCAAAGTAATAGGCCAAGTGGGAATGGACAGCAGCTATGAGAACTACTCCTTGTGGTGGATCAGGCTTTTAGTGTACCCCGAGTCCTTGTACCATACCAAGTCCGCCTTCTCAACGTGCAACATGTCGGACTTTGCCATGAAGAGACGTTCGTACACCTTCTTGACCACATTCACGTTGCCAAAGTGGCACTCTCTAGCCTGGATCTGTTACCACTGCTATTGTGGACATTGCTGCTTTTGCCAGTACAACAGGTGCTCCTTCTGGTCCCTCTTGAACTTGAAACACTCTTTCTTGTAGTGGGCCTCGTTTTGACAGTAGTGGCACTTGTCTTTGTTCTTGCCTCTGTACTATCCAGACTGATGTTGTTGCTGCTAGTTGCGTGAGCTCGTGGCCACAAAGTTGCTTCACTGATGCCACCCTCATTGTATTTTCCTGCATTGTGACGCAATTCCACCTGTACCTGGTGAGTGCAAATGAATTAGAGGTCGAGAGTTGGCTAGCACTCCAATGTCTCTTGCACCGTGTCGTAGCTGGTTGGGAGGCCCCTCGGCAAGAGGGGAATGAAGCGCGTCTCTTCCACAAGGCTGTCGGCTGCTCTCAGCTACTTTGCCAACTCCTTTGTCCTGTATGGGTACGCTTCCATCATTTCACCACCTTGCATTTTCAGTGCCATCATCTTCTCCTCCAAAAGCATGAGGAATGCAGGATCATTGCTCTTATACTTCTTACACAACATGTCCCACCCCTTGTTTGTAGTAGCCTTCTCACTCACGCACTGAAGATGCAGGTTGGAGATGGTGTTGACAAGCAACCTGTACGCCTGCCTGTCCTTCTTCTTCCACTCCTCATATACCACTAGTGTACCTGCAGATTAACCTGCACCGGCTGTACCCTTCTGCACTGGCATCTTTGCCACCACCAGTGCTTTGGTGATGCCTGTTCCTTGTGAATCTAGACCTCACTCATCACCCCTCACCACATCCACAAGCCCCTCTCCTCCAAAAGGAGGCGGGTATAGATCTTTCAAAATGTGAATTTGGCACATCCCTCCAGCCTCTCCAAAGGCTGGGTTGCTATCACAACACCTACTACTGCCATTTTGAGCTTTGGTGATACTCAATGCTGCCCTTGGATGGCAGCGCTACACCTGCTTCTGGTGTTGCTGCTCCCATAAATCTGTCTGATGGAAAGTGGACTGTAGATGCCACTAGACTGGGAATTTTGAAAACTTAGCCCACCACTACAAAATTCAGCTCAAAACCTTTGGATTTCACCCATAAAACATGGTCATCAAAAGATGATGTTTAAAGATATGCCCTCTTGAAAACAGGGTATGCTTTTGCTCCTCCTCCAACTCAGATCAGCCAACTTGTAAACAACATTTCTCCCGAATGAATGAATGGAATCGAAAAATTAGAAAACGTACTACAATTCATATGTTCCACTTTTTAAGGTTGACAAAGAAACAAGATAGTTATTGTCATTACAAGGCGGCAGTCTTACTCATAGAGAAGAGTGTAGCCCTGGCCAACCTCATTTCAAGAATACCTCCCAATCTGATTGTTGGACTATCATGATTTTGGACTCGTTAGAAAGTTTGTCTTGCAAACTTCAAGATCGAGTGTTTGATGGTCAAATTTGGTCAAGGTTTGACCCTCTCTTGTCACTCTCAAAATGACGGCCTGTGATGGCTGAAACTGGCAAATGTTGGCTCTAATACCAAATGTTGGATCTGGAGGAGAGAGGGAGCCTTGGAACAGCGAGCATGTGGGACTGAAAGGGCATCAGTTGTGCTGAATAATGGTTGTTGAATCACTCAAAATGATAGATTATAGATAGAGCTAGAGGTTGCGCAAGTCAGTCCTTTCACAACCCACACCACTTCGCCATGGAGGTTGAGGCTCACACACTAGACTCCACAATCTCACAGAAGAGAGGAAATGAGCCTAGCAATAATGCTAACCAGTCGTACACGACCTAGAGAGCTAGAGAACGCTCTCATGGCTCACTCCTAGTGGTCACATAACCCACAGTCCCATGGAGAATCGTTATGTGTCCATGGCTAGCACACAAGGATCTCATCTCACCTAAAAAGTAAGGAGAGGTACTTTTATCCTAGCCAATGCACTCTGAGAAGGCAATCCTAAGACCAAGGACATTTTTGGATATTTCTCCATCAGGTCTTGAGCCTGGACCTCTTGCCTTTTTCTTTTCTCAGGCTAAGGCATGGTGTGGTCACACATGCTCACTTAGACATCGGCGGTCCATGACCCCGGAAACTTCAAATATTTATATCTCCCAATCTGACTGTTGGATCTGCCTGAAACTTGGATAGTAAATAATTTGTCACCGGATCTTTCCAATCATAAAGTGAAATTGGCAATCGGAGAAAGCATCTAGTAGTTTATTGGAAATTGCTCCTGTGGATCTGAAATTCAGGTGGATGGCCCTATTCCCAACAACAATCTCCCACTTTGCCGCAGTCACAGTGGGCTGAGGCCACATGCCTTCATGGATTTTCTCACAGTTTACTGGCTTGGTGCAAAAATCAGCGACTTGCTTGTTGGTTCGAGTGAACCTAGCTTGATAGCATACTCCTGCACCATGTGCCTTATGAAATGATGGGCAATGTCAATGTGCTTGGTGCGAAAATGGTGCTCCTCTTGTCAAGACGCATGGAAATTGGAACTTCTGCACTCCCGTTCATTGTCATAATGAGATGCTGAACCCAAAATGCTTCCTTGGCTTTGAAACTGAGTGAGACATATTTTGCTTCTATGCTAATAGCACCTCCATTCATGAGAAACACATGTCCAAAGATAGACTTTTGATCTCAGGGTTTGAATCCCAATTTGCATCTGTGTAGTTTATGATGTTGTTGTATTTACCATTGTAGGTGATGTTGACATTGATGGCTCCATGAACGTAGCAAAAGATCCTCTTCACTACTGTCTGGTACTCAGGTCCGATATAAGCCATGTATTGGCTTACAACACTTACAGCCTGTGTGAGGTCTGGCCTGGTTGCCATCATTAGGTACATAAGACTGCCGACGACACTCTGGTCCTTCTATCATTTAGGTACATCTGCTTCTCCACTGAAGCTCACATGGTACTACCGCGTCACCAGCAGCGTGCCGATGGTTTTGGTCTCTGCCATGCTGAACCATTGTAATATGTCCTTGATATAGCGACTCTGCTGTAGGAAGAGAGAGCGTGATTTATGGTCACGTGGGATGAGGATGCCGAGGAAGTATGACGCCTTTCCGAGATCATGTTGTTCTTCTATGCCCCATGGCCACTGCTATGGGTTGACGGACAGGTTGGGCATGCACTGCTCCCTTGGAGTAATTCCCCCAAACCTTGGTCGTGGTGCAAGTCCAAGCGAGACACCAGAAGTGTAGCGCAACGGATAGCATGTTGGACTTAGGGACAACAGGTCCTGCGATCGAGCCTTGATGTGCGCAGGAGGTTTTCTGACCTTCTAGCACAGGGGAAGTTTCTTAGACATTTCTCCATGCATGAGGAGAGTGCGCCACTTGGCGGTCAGTGGATGTGCCAATTGGCGGACTGGTGAGGTGGTTTGGAGTGACCACCCCAAAAGTGTCACTGCCCACACACCTTAGAAGCCAGGCCTAGGACTATATGTACCAGGCTCATTCCTCATTCTAATTACACAATCTGGCCTTAGATGCTCCTCACAGAGTTGTCCAACTAAGGAANGCCATGTCATTCCTCAGCAACGCGATTGCTAAGAAGTATGTTCCCATCATTGCCGGGTACATGCTGGCTTCCGAAGCTTACGACAAGCTCAAGCGCGTGCACCAATCCACCTCCCTTGCGAACAGATTATTCATCCTACAACGGCTGATCAGCATGCGGGTGAATGAGGGCGAATCAATCCTCGATTTCCTATAGGAGTTTGAAGGACTCCTTGGCGAGGCTCGCCAGATGAACTGGGACCTTGACGAGAACATGCAAGCCATGATTCTCCTCATGGCGCTACCGGAGAGCTGGAGCCCGATGATCACCGTCATGGGCGGCTGGAAGGACGATGACCTGACGTATACGGCAGTGTCTGAGTATGTGCGAAACGAGGCCATGCGCCGCAGCGGAAGTGAGGCTAATTTCTCAGCCTATGCCGCACGCTACGGTGGCCGCGGGAGCAAAGGGTCAGCCTCTGGTCAGAAAGGCAGCAGCGGAAGCGCTGGTGGCGGAGGCAACAATGGCGGCAAGGCTCCCAAGCGACAGGGTAACTGCCACAACTGCGGCAAACCTGGGCACTGGGCAAGAGAGTGCAGATCGCCAAAGAAGGAAGACAGCGGAAGCGGTGGGAACAAAGGCAACAAAAAGGGTGGCAAAGAA
>SZWC01000360.1:28344-117959 GCA_023375785.1 Penium margaritaceum
AGTACATTGCACTCTCCGAAGTTTGCAAGGAAACACAGTGGCTTCGCAGTTTGCTTGATGAGATCAAGGCACCACAAGAGGAGGCAACGGTCATCCGCATCGACAACCAAAGTGCCATGGCTATGGCAGAGGACGACATGATCTCCCGGCGTACAAAGCACATCGATATTCGGTACCACTACTCACGTGACCTTATCGCCAAGGGTGTCGTGGAACTGGAGCACGTCGCAACCAAGAAAATGCTTGCGGACTTCTTGACAAAGCCGCTAGACAGCGACTTGCATGTTGCAGGTGCTCGAGGAGTCGGCATGGTGGATGCAAGAGATGAGAACTAAAGACCAAGAAAACTGACATGCACAAACACAACCTAGAGCTACAGGTTCATGCCGAAGAAAACTACCACAGCAGGTGGCCTACGGTGCAAGGGAGAGATTGTTGTTCTTCTATGCCCCATGGCCACTGCTATGGGTTGACGGACAGGTTGGGCATGCACTGCTCCCTTGGAGTAAGTCCCCCAAACCTTGTTCGTGGTGCAAGTCCAAGCGAGACACCAGAAGTGTAGCGCAACGGATAGCATGTTGGACTTAGGGACAACAGGTCCTGCGATCGAGCCTTGATGTGCGCAGGAGGTTTTTTGACCTTCTAGCACAGGGGAAGTTTCTTAGACATTTCTCCATGCATGAGGAGAGTGCGCCACTTGGCGGTCAGTGGATGCGCCAATTGGTGGACTGGTGAGGTGGTTTGGAGTGACCACCCCAAAAGTGTCACTGCCCACACACCTTAGAAGCCAGGCCTAGGACTATATGTACCAGGCTCATTCCTCATTCTAATTACACAATCTGGCCTTAGATGCTCCTCACAGAGTTGTCCAACTAAGGAACAGTATAAAGAAGACACTGGTTGGTCTAAGCCCCAGGAGTTAGTCTTTGACTAGCACCTCGCGCGAAAGTGACCAAGTGTTAAGTGGACACAGTTGCTAGCAAGTGATTGCCTACGAACTGCTCGGTGTGGAACCGTGATCCTGAGGGTGATATCTTCTCCTAGCTGAAATGCTAGGAGCGGACGGCAGGTGCTATTGTGTCGGCCCTGTTTTCTAGTCCGTTTGCCTCAGGCCGGTTGACAGATCAGACATCTGGAAGCAATCCTTCATGGCCTCCTTGAACTCGTGAAGTACAAAACATACTGTTGAAAAGGAGGAGCATGTCATCCACATAAAATGATGATGAGGATCTCATTTCCATGCTGCCAGCAATAGACACTATAGTCACACTCACTGCGCTTGAACCCCATGCACTGTAAGCTCGTATCCAACTTCTGGTTCCAAGCACGCAACGCTTGCTTGAGGCTGTACAACGACTTATGCACCTAAAAAATTAGGTGCTCTTGGCCATCCATGACGAACCCCTCTCACTACTCCATGTAGATCTCCTCCTCCAAGTCACCATTCAAGAACCTCACAGTCCTCAGCTGCTACATAAGAGGGGAGTGTACGCTCAGAGAAAAACTTTGCAACATGGACAAAGGTTTCTGTGTAGTGTATACCCTCTTGTTGCGAGTAGCCCTTGGCGACCAGCCTTACCTTGTACTTTTCCAAGTTGCCATCTGCTCCCTACTTCTTCTTTAATACCCATTTGTACTTGACCACCTTGCGTCCAAGAGGACACTCAGTCAGCTTCCACGTGTCACTTTCTAGTTGGAACCGTATCTCTTACTGCATAGCTTACGTCTAATTTCCTACATTTGGTACAACCATGGCTCCCTTGTATGACGTTGGTTCATCTTCATCTACTGTAACTGCGATGCTCATCTGTTCTCGTTTCTATAGCATCCACGAATGACCGCGCTCACGAGGCTTGTAGTGGACTCTAAGAGGGTACCTGCGACCTGGTCCTTGAGCATTAATGGGCGGCTGGCGCGGTGCCAGTGGATCAATGCTGGTACTTGTGGTATTGTATCTCTTTCCTCAGCTTCTACTGATGAGGGTGTTATATCTGCTACATCAGACATGGGAGAGTAGAATGGTTCTCCTACTGTCATAGTAGAGGAATGATTAGGAGAGACTGGATCAAGAAGGATTTCTATTCCCACTACCTTGTCAACTACTGGTTCCACTGTCTTTTCCGAAATGATGTTGGTACCGATGACATTACCTTACTTGAAAACGAAGGTAACGAATGATAACGTGGCAAGCATCTCTCTCATAAAGGTAATACACCTTCTGGTCACATCACAACCGATCATCAGTACTACACACTCTTCGCGTCACATTTCTGGTGCTTCTCCTTGGGTACATGCATGTGTACCAGGCTGCCAAAAGCTTGAAGATGATCCACACTTGGCTTCTTACCAAAACACGCCTTGTATGGTGTCACCTGCTCTAGCGCGTTACTTAGACTGTGGTTTTTTATGTACACCAGAGTGCTCACTACTTCGGTCCAAAAGTAGTATGTGAGCTGAGCTGCTTGTAGCATGGAGCGCGCCGACTTAACGATGATATGGTTGGCGTGTTCTGCTATACCGTTCTACTATGGTGAGTACGGCGCGGTACGTTGCACATTGATGCCAGCTGCTATAAGGTAGTCCTGGAACTCCTTGCTCAGGTACTCTCCACCACGGTCGCTGCGTAGCGCCTTGATTTTCTTTCCAGTCTGGTTCTCCACCATTGCCTTGAACTCCTTGAACCTGTCAAAGCACTGGTCCTTGGAAGAAAGGAAGTACACAGCAGTGTAACGGGTGAAATCATCAATGAAGGTCAGAAAATACCTAGAGCGTCCAAAGCTCGGGGTCTGCATCAGGCCACTCAAATTTGTATGGACCAGCTCCACTACCTCCTTCGCATATTTTCCTACTCTAGAGAATGCCTCGCGATGCCGCTTCCCCTCTAAACAACCGATGTATAATTGCTACTCAAAGTTAGAGATGGTGGGTAAGTCACGCACCACCTGCTTTGCTTAAAGCTATTGCATCGTACGTATGCCGATGTAGTCATAGCTCACATGTCAGATCTCACCATCCGTTGCCTGCATCATTGCTACAGGAATCTGCTCACATGGCATCTTAGTTGTCCCCAACAAGTGGTACATGTGGCCCTCCTTCACTAACCTAGCCAACTCCTCTATAGTTTCCTTGTTGAGGATGTAGCCATAGCCATCGTCAAAGACGACGCGCAGTCTTGTGTTGGTGAGAGTCCTCTTTGTCTTTCTTAGAAGAATGAGAGGAGATTGAATGCAGCATCGGGTACATATAGTACGCCATGGAGTACTCCCACTTCAATGCCACGCAAGGTCTGCAACCACATCTCCACAATCCTAATTTATTGAGCATACTCAACCAGATCATCATCCAAAGTAATCGTGGAAGGAGGAATTGACAGCAGCTACAAGAATTAATCCTTGTGGTAGATCAGACTTTTAGTGTACCCCAAGTCATTGTACCATGCCAAGTCCGCCTTCTCAACCTGCAACATGTCGGAAATCCCCTTGAAGAGACTGTCCTATACCTCCTTGACCACGTTCATATTGCCAAAGTGGCACTCTCCAGCCTAGATCTGTTACTACTACTGTTGTAAGTATTGCTACTTTTGCTCATACAACTGCTACTCCTTCAGGTCCCTCTTGAACTTGAAACATTATTTCTTGTAATGGCCCTCTTTCTGGTAATAGTGCCACTTGCCTTTATTCTTGCCTCGTTACTATCCAGACTACTGTTGTTGCTGCTGGTTGCGTGAGCTTGTGGCCACAAAGCTGCTTCATTGCTGCCACCGCCATTCGCTTTCCTACATTACGATGCAATTCCACCTATATCTGGTGGGTGCAAATGAAGTCAAGGTCAAGAGTTAGCTGGCACTCCAATGTCTCTCGCACCGTGTCGTAGCTGGTTGAGAGTGCCCTCAACAAGAGGAGGATAAAGCACGTCTCTTCTACTAGATTGCTACCTGCTCTCAGCTACTTTGCCAGTTTGTTTGCTCTGTCCATGTACGGCTCTATCCCTTTACCACCCTGCGTTTTCAGCGCCATCATCTTCTCCTTGAAGATTATGAGGAATATAGGGTACTTGCTCTCATACTTCTTGCATAACGTGTCTCATCCCTCCTTTGCAGTAGCCTTGTCACTCACGTACTAAAGATACGGGTTGGAGATAGTATTGACAAGCAACCTGTAGGCCTGCCTGTCCTTATTTTTCCACTCCTCATACGCCACTGGTGAAACTACAGATGAACCTACATCAGCTGCATCCTTCTGCAGCATCGTCCCCGCCACCACCTTTGCTATTGTGATGCGTATTGCTTGCAGATTTGGAGCTGACTCGTCGCCGCTCACCACCTCGCACAAGTCCCTCTCCTCCAAATGGAGCTAGGTACGAATATTCCAAAACGTGAAATTGGCACGTCTCTCCAAACTCTCCAATGGCTGGACTGCTCTCACAATGCCTACTACTATTTGAGCTTTGGTAATTCTCAGCGCTGTCCTTGAGTGGTGGCGCTACCCCTTCTTCTGCTATTACTTCTGCTAGAAATCGGTCTAACTGAATATGGACTTTACATACCAGCAAACTAGGAATGTGGAAAAACAGAGCCCACCACAAAGAAATTCAGCTCAAATCCTTTCGGATTGATCCATAAAACAGGGCCATTAACAGGGGATTGTGAAAGATATGTCCTCTTGAAAATAGGATAGGCTTATGCATCTACTCCAACTTAAATCATGCAGCTTGTAAATGGTGTTTCTCCCAAACGAATGAATGGAATGAAAACAACCTTTCACCAATGGAAAGCTTACGGAAAATATTATAATTCTCATGTGTTATTTTTTAAATTTAACAACAAAGTCAAAGACTTATGGTCATCACAAGGCAACAGTCTTGCTCATAGAGAAGAGTGTATTCCTGGCCAGCCTTGTTTTGAATAGAACTCTCAATCCGATTGTTGGATCTTCGCGATCGTGAGCTCGTTGAAAAGCGTGTCGTATGAACTTGAAGATTTAATGGTTAACTGTCAAATTTGGTCAAGGTTTGACACCAACCTGTCACCCCCATAGTGATGGCTTGTTTATGGCTGAAACATGGTAAAACGTGGCTCTGATACCAAATGTTGGATCAAGATAAGAGAGGGAGCCTTAGAGCAATGACTACGTGGGACTGAAAGGGAATTACTTGTGCTGAAGAATCGTTGTTGAATCACATAAAATGAAGGAGTACATCTAAAACTAGAGCTTGGAAATTTTGGCCCTCTCACAAGGTACACCACTTAGCCATGGAGGCTAACGCTTTCACACTGCTGACGTGATATGCCCCTTGTTCATAGCTGAGATTTGGACCGGCACAAGACGGACTCTGCATGCACTGCTCCTTTGGAGTAAGTCTCCTAAGTCTGGTCGAGGTAGACAAGGCATACACTGCTCCTTTGGAGCTAGTCCCCTTGGTCTAAACAGGATAGTAGAGCCAGAAAACACTACCTAGGACAACTCCTTGTGGCTTAGATGTTCCAGAGTTAGTCTCTGGAGCGAGCAATCATTGGGCTGAATCCCTGTCTAGTGACTAATTTTGTGTGTGACCAAAACGGGAACAGGAAGGTTCTAAGAGGTATCCTAGAACATTCCAAGGTCCTTTTTGGTGGCTGGTACCACTTGGCGGTCACAGGGAGCACCATGTAGGTAGGGAGGGTGATGCAATCTAGATTGCCCCCAAAGTGGCTCATCCAAGAGCCATTGCGCGTCTAGGCTAGATACTGGCTCTATGAATATAAGAACCTGTCAGTTTCCCGTCAGTGATTACAGTTCTGAGCTTTGGGAATCCTTACATAATTGTCCACCAAAGGCAGACACTAAAGAAGCATTTGTTGGTCTTAGCCCCAGGAGTTAGCTCCTTGCGCAAAAGTGACCAGGTGCTAAGGACACAGTGCAAGGAAGTGATTCCTATGAACTGCTGTGTGGAACCATGATTCTATGGGTGATATCTCCTCCTAGTTGCATACTAGGAGTGCAAGGCAAGTGCCATTCTGTTGGCCTTGTTTCCTAGTCATTGCCTTGGGCCAGTTGACAAAGGGTTATGGGCCCACACTAATGAGTTGTAAGGCACACTTATGCACGTTCTCTCCCCCTCTCTGTCTTGCAGTACGCATCAGATCCATCAGCTCCATCTATGCCATCTACTCCATCAGCTACAACGACAGGTACTTGTATTTAGGGAATAAGGACCAAGGATAAGCTCTACCCTTGGAGGTCCTATCCTTGGGTCCTAACCAGGATAAGCTCTGCCCTTGGAGGTGGACACCGGGTTTGCTAGTGATCAATGGCTAAGTAGTAAGCAACGAATCTGTATCGTCAAAACCGGTAGCAGACAATAGCCTATATTAGCCTACATCAGCCTCAACAAAGCAGAGAAGCAAAGAAGCAAATAAAGAGTATGACGACACCCACGACGCTCACTCTTGAGCAATTCAACAATGACATATCAAAGTTCACAGGGATAGGTCTTTCCTTATGGAAAAGGCAATTTGAGATTGTCATGAGGGTACGTGGCTACTTTAAGATATTCCTTGGAGAAGATGTTGAACCTCCAAAAACAGACACTGGATATGAAGTGTGATGTGTCAAAAATGACATGGCGCTTGCGATTCTTCTGACATGTGTGCATGAATCACAGCATGTCCACCTCCAAGGTATCACACATACATCAAAGGCATTTGAGAAGGTTTCACATGTACACCAACCAACAGCTCTTGAAAATCGCCTCTTCATCCTCGAAAAGCTGATTTCAATAAGGATGAGTGAGGGAGAGTCGTTCCCGGGGTTCCTATTCGAGTTTGAAGGACTGCTCCAGCAAGTGACCCAAATGAACCAGAAAATCGACACCAACATAGAGGTCATGATCCTCCTCATCATGCTACATGACAGGTGGGATCCTCTAATCACCGTCTTTGGCAGTTGGAAGTATGAGGATTCGACGTATAAAGCGGTGTCCGAGTACGTGCGCAACAAGGCCATGCGTCATATCGGTAGTTGTGGCAATAACTCCTCTTCTAGTCGGAGCGGCAGTGGAAGCGGTGGCGGTGGAGGTAGAGGCAATGGTGCCGATGGAAAGGGTTCAAACCGTCTTGGAAGGTTCCATAACTATGGCAAACCTGGGTATTGGGTACAGGAGTGTAGGGCTCCCAAGAAGGAAGACAGAGATCATGCTGGTAGAAATAAGGACAAAGGAAAGGAAAGGATAAGAAGGAGTTGATGAACATGATGACTGAGAGCGTGCCGACAACCAAGGGAGCTGTAGTACTCAAGCGTCGACCTTACAGGTTCGACTCTCACACAAACCACCACTCTTCAAGGGAGAAGGATGGGTTCATCTCCATTGGGGTCATTGAACTTCGCTTCAGGCGTGCCAATGGTATCCTTGTCCATGCGCAAGGTGAGGGAGATAAGTTGATCAATATCAATGTGAACGGTGCTGAAAACAACTTGAAGCGGGAGAATGTCGTCTACATACCATCTTTTGCGACAAACCTCTTGTCGGTGTCCAAAATCACAGACCATGACATGACCGTCGTCTTCCTAGAGGAGTAGGCTGTGATGGTCAAGAACAAGGATATCAAGATCTCCTATCCCAAGGAGAGTCTTCTTGCTCACGTCCATAGAGCACTTTGGCTGTACGTGCTGTAGATCAAGCCATTTGAGAGTATAAACGAGGGATATGTAGTGGTTGAAGAGCCCAAGTGTCCAAAGCCTGATGTTACACCATAGGTCTTTACCATGGTGGTCAACTCCAACAAAGACACAGATGCTGAGCTATGGCACAGGCGATTTGGCCATGTCACTGACAGCACACTGCGAGCTATGTAGCAGTACGGTGTGGCTCATGGGACGGAGGGATGCAAGGCCAAGGATGAGGGAAAGTGCAAGAGGTCGTGTGAGCCATGCGTCTAAAGCAAGGCAAAGAGAAATACCTTTGAGTACAATGGGCAACGTGCGGCAACAATCTTGGACCTGATTCACTCTTATGTGTGCACACTATTCCGCACTCCTTTAAACGTCGGAAGCAAGTATTTCTTGACCTTCATCGATGACCAAAGTTGCAAGATGAGGATCAGCTTCCTCAAGACAAAGGGAAAGGTAAAGGAGAAGCTGCAAGAGTTTGTCGCGATGGTAGAGCGATAGACAAGCAAGAAGGTCATTGCATTACGCATGTACAACCGCGGTGAGTCCAAGGTGTGTAAAGGCTGGATGAACCAACACGGAATCAACCACCAGACCACCATGCCTTACACCCCCAGAGCAATGGCGTTGTTGAGCGGATGAACTAGAATATCCATGGCATGACACGAAACATTTTCTTCGATGCCAAACTCCCACCTCGCTTCTAGGTTGAAGCTATAAGAACTGTTTGCTACCTTCTGAATCTCACTCCGGCAGCCGTGCGTGGAAGGCATGGTAAGAAGCAGTAGGAGAAGCAGCTCATGACGCCATAGGAGGTTTGGTCAATGAAGAAGCCAGATGCTTCACCCTTGAGGATGTTTGGCTGTACTGGCTGGGCAAAGATCCAAGCAAGAGGAGGAAGTGGCAAGCTAGATGCAAGCGCTCGTAGGTATGTAGTGGTCAGATACGATACTGCACAGAAGGCATACAAGGTGTGGGATCAAGCAGCTAGAAAGCTCATCAGGAGCCGAGATGTCAAGTTTGATGAAAGGACGCTCAGCAAAGGAGAGTCACTCGATCATGTCCATGCTCCCGAATCAAGAGAGTGGGTTGTGTTGCTCGAGTCAGGTGATCAGGCACCTGATATCTGGTAGATGGTGCAAGTGAAGGATGGTGTTGCTTGGAGAGTGGCTGTGCACGATGATACATCGACCGACTCTGACACTGAGTCCGAGTCGTCCGAGGCCTCTCAGTCAAACTCTGAGGCTGGTGGTTGTTCCTCAAACAATGGACTACTGGCAGTGCATGAGCAACAAAAGTAACTAAGCCTTGAAAGACCACCACCAACACTCTGGCATAGTACGTGCAAGAAGAAACCTCCGTCCAAGTACAATGCTAAGAGTGTAGAATGGACCGCATTGAGCTGGTCATGTTTGGCTCATGGAGAGCCTATGACTGTACCAGAGGCTATGAACATGCCAGATACGGCCAAATAGAAGGAGGCAATGGATAGCCAGCTCGCATCCATCAAAGAGAATGGAACATGGGTTCTCGTGGAGAGACCCCTAAACGTGCATATGGTGGGGTCAAAATGGATACTCCAAAAATATTTGAAATAGATGGTACTATTGTGGCAAAGGGGTTTTCCCAGCGTGCAAGATCAGAGTACAAGGATACCTTCATGCATCTCGTCACCTTTGCCTCCATCAAATCCATGTTGGTTATCGCTGTTGTAAAAGATCTGGAGGTCCACTAGATGGACGTCAAGAGAGCTTTCCTTTACGGAAATTTAGAGATGAAAGTGCCTGAGGGAGTGAAAGGTCCAGAAGGCAATGTTTGTAAATTGGTCAAAGTACTCTATGAGCTGAAACAGGTGCCAAGAACATGGTACAAGGAGATGGACGGCTTCATGGCTGGGTAGTGTGTGAAGGTAACTTCACACACTACCAGAATGACCCATGTGTCTATTTGCATGAGGATGAGCAGGACCTGATGCTGGCTGTAATATACATGGATGACCTGATCATCTACTTGTCCTCAGTTGAGCTATTGAACAAGCTGAAGACAGATCTCAGCAACATGTTCAAGGTGAAGGACATGGTTCCGCTTGAGTTCTATCTCGGGATAGCCGTCCACTACAACCAAGCAGTACATACCATCAAGCTGAACCAAACCAAGTACATCATGGAGGTCCTCAAGCGTTACAATATGGAGGACTACAAGCCCATCATCACGTCCATGACAACAGATATCAAGCTCTCCTCCTCCATGAGCCCCACCACGGAAGTAGAATGGCATGAGATGGAGAACATTCCCTACAAATCTGCTGTAGACAGCCTCATTTATTCCATGGTAGGAACATGCCATGATATTTGCTATGCTGTGGGACAAGTGAGCAAGTTTGTGGCAAATCCATGACCATAGCACTAGCTAGTAGTCTAGCACATCATGCGTTATCTACAGAAGAAAAATGGGACTCCAGTTAGGAGGCCAAGAGGGATCAGACCCGCTGCCGCTAGTGTGATATACAGACACCAACTGGAGATGAAGAATCGATGACAAAAATACCACCTCGGGCTTTGTCTGCCTCTTGAATGGTGGTGCAATCTCTTGGGCAAGTAGAAGCAAGACTATGTCTCCCCTTTTAGCACTGAGGCAGAGTACATCGCTATGTTAAAAGCATGCAAGGAGACATATTGGCTACGTAGTTGGCTTGTTGAGATGAAAGTACCACAGACGGGAGCAATGGAGGTCCATATCGATAACAAGAGTGCCATGATAATAGCACAGGATGACATCATCTCCTTGCGGACCAAGCGCATTGACATTAGGGACCACTACTCATGCAACTTGGTCGCAAAGGAGATTATGGCCTGGAATACGTGGAGACAAAGAAGATGTTCACAAATTACATCACAAAGGTACTTGACAGCGAATTGTACTCAACAGGTACCCAAGGCATCAATATGGTCAACGCAGCTGACGAAGACTAAGGCCTAGACAGCTAGAGAGAGGAGATATCTCACAGCTAATGGACAGAGGTGCAAGGTATTGACATGGTGTGCCCCTTGCCATGAGTGCCGTTGAGTTTACTTCCTGGTTCGACCAATGAGGATTGGTCAAACACCTGATCTGAACACTTTAGATTTGGATTGCTTGGAGTTTTCCATGCAGGACTGAGCTCTGAATCGCTCGATTTGAGTGAGTATTCAGAAAGTTAGCCTAGCCCGAAATTCGGGTGTTGGGGGGGTGGAATATGGTACCCGCCATGGGTGGCGGGATAATCCACCACCAGTGATCCGATTTCATCTCAAACGACCCCCAAATGCACCTGGGCCATAAAGGAAGCAACCAAAAGACTCTCTTTGACCAGGGTGAACTTCTCCTTGACTTCTGGGCAAGGAAAGGCGCTTTGACGGGTCATCGTCAAAGCGCCTCCCGTTGCCTAGCGCGCAAGGCAAGGTGAGTGGCTCCACCAAGGGTTACTTCGACAGCCGTAGCAGGGGCTCTACTGCTCTGTTTTGGGCGTGCTTGGATGTGTTGGAAAGCTTAGATCGCAGGCTATACAGATCTGATGTAATGTCACTATCCTCAGTAACAAAACGTATTTCAATTCAGATCTACTGAATGCGACGTGTTCTGTCCACTCACATCCGTGATCCTTGTGCTCCACACTCTTCTCCATTGGTGTCCCTTGGCTGCCCCAAACATGGGTAGCGTGTATCAGCAAGAGCTAGGCATAATTGAGGGTGCCTCCACACCCACTAGAGCCAACAAAGGGTTATGGGTCCACGTTCTTAGAAGGACCCTAGCTCTACAACGTTCACGCTACCGCCGTGCGCCATGGCACCGATCGAGCAAGAGAGCATCGGCGTCTCAAAGTTCGACAGGCTTGGCTTCCACCTGTGGAGGTCTCCCTTGATGACAAGGGCCTTCTTGAGCTGGTCAAGGGTGAATAAACGGCCCCTCCGGATACCGCGACGCCGGAGGAAGTGGAAGCGTACAAGAAGTGCAATAAGAAGGCGCATGCCTTGTTGGTATATGCGCTTGCTCCGACGTAGTGCTCCCTCATCCAAGGATGTACGGAGGCCGCGGAGGCCTGGAAGAAGCTCTGCACCATCTACCAGTCTACCAACCTTGCTAACCAGATTTTTGTCTTCAAGAGGCTCGTCACCCTCCGAGCCAACGAAGGCGACGACATCATGGAGATCCTGCTGTAGATTGAGTCCCTCACTGCCGAGTGCGTAGCCACCGGATGGAAGGTCGACCCTCAGCTGCAAGCCATGATCCTCCTCCTGGCCATGCCAGACAGTTGGAGTCCCATGATCACCGTCGTAGGTGGCTGGTCTGCCGATGAGCTGAAGAACCCGAAGGTGGCTGAGTACGTCCGCAACGAATGGATGAGGCGTGATGGGAGAGAGAGTGGGGCAACATCGAGTTTCGCCTATGCCGTCCATCCTCAAAGTGGAAGGGGAGGCAAGAAGGGGAAGGATGCAAATCAGGGCACCAAGAAAGGTGACAAGAAGGGGGAGTGCTACAACTGTGGCAAACAGGGCCACTACACATGTGACTGCCCCAACAAGAAGTCGGACAAGCCCGGGAAGGGCGGGAAGAAGGCTACCCAAGCCATGATGGCCAGCAAGTCTATCAACTTGACGGATCTGGACGTCACGGTGATTGACTCCGGATCAGGCCGCCACACGCAATACAACCGGGCGGCATTCGTCAGCTACGGCACCACTGAACGGCGCATGACAGTCGCCAATGGAAAAACGAAGTTGGCCGCGGGTGAAGGCAATGTTCGCATCGAGTCAGTGGTGAACAGGAAAATCATTCTGTGTACCATATACAACGTGCTCCACATGCCCAACTTTGGGGCAAACCTGCTATCAGTGAGCCGCTTTACCGACAAGGGGCTTGAGGTACTCTTAATCAAGAAGGAGGCTATCTTCCGGAAGGAGGGGGACGGCGAGGTCATTGCACGTGGCAAGAGGGAGGAGGACCTGTACCTTCTCCGTACCAAGGTTCTTGTCGATGCGGTGAGGACCGACGCCGCCAACCTCGTGACGAAGGATGAAGGGGACCTGGACCTATGGCATCGTTGCCTATGCCACATCGCTCCCTCAAGTGTGAGGGACATGGCAAAGAAGGAAGTGGTGCGGGGTCTTGAGGTCAAGAGCCTCAACGCAGCCAAGAATGCCGTGTGCGAGCCGTGCGTGGTCGGCAAGGCAACACGGCAGCCGTTCGATGGCAAAGGGACGTGTGCATTGGCGAAGTTGGCGTGTGCACTGGTGGTCCACAGTGAGGTGTGTGGACCATTCGAGAGCTCCATTGGGGGCGCTCGGTACTTTGTGACCTTCATTGACGACCACAGCTACAAGCTCTACCTCTACATCATCAAGAGGAAGAGCGATGTCTTGTCGTGTATGCAGGCGTCCGTGGCGCCTGTGGAGCACCAAACACAGTTAAAGGTGAAGGCGTTTCGGAGCGACAACGGCAGCGAGTACGAGGACTGCTCGGCATGGATGAAGAGCAAGGGGATCGTGTGGGAGAAAACTACGCCACACTCTCCACAGCAGAATGGCTTCAGCGAGAGGGCAAACCACACCATCCTCAACATGGTCCGGTCCATGTTGAGTGATGCCGGCCTGGCGCAGCGGTACTGGGGCGAGGCGGCACGGACAGCGGTGTACACCATGAACCTGACGCTGACAAAGCCACTAAAAGACGTGGAGTCCAAGGTGTTCCACAAGAAGTGTGGAACAGGAGGAAGCAAACTGTGGAACACCTCCGCACGTTTGATTGTGTTGCACATGCTGTTGTGCAAGCACGGGAGGGGCGAGGCAAGCTGGACCCACGGACTCGCCGGTGCATCTTTGTTGGATACGAGAGCGGGTGCAAGGCGTACCGACTCTTTTACCCGCGGAGGCAGCAGATCGTGAAGAGTCACACCGTCACACTCAACAAGGCCAGCCGTTGGACGGACAAGGACGCGGGTCTTTCCAAGCGTGGAGTGGCTGCCACTCCTTGAGGGGGAGACACCGGAGGACGCAAAAGAGGGTGATGTCCCATCGGCTCCAACCGGCGAGAACCATCCGGGGGATGGAGGAGCGGCTGATTTGCATTCAGCCGAGTCGAAAAACGAGTCTGAAGCACCGGCAGCAGTGGAGCTGAACGAGGAGGCGGGGAGTGAGCCCGCATCTCCACGATCCCCAAGAGAGGGGGAGCAGGCTAGCGGTGCGATTGGCACCGCAAGGCGGCAACAGTAGCAGCAGCCTTAACAGTTGCAGCCCCGGAGAAGCAGAGGCACAAGGAGGACCGCAAAGAGGTACGATGCCGCGGAGGGCATCTGGACTGGGCTTGCTCGAGCGTTCTTTGCGCAAGAGGAACCCGAGACCATCAAGGAGGCATTGCAGCGGAAGGATGGGGCTGAGTGGGAGGGAGCTATAAAATCTGAGCTCGCCTCCCATGAAGAGAACGATACTTGGCAGCTGATTGACAAGCCGGAGGGTGCCAAAATCATCGGCTCCAAGTGGATCTTCAAGAAGAAGCTCACCAAGGAGGGGAAGGTGGAGCGGTCCAAGGCACGGCTGGTCGTGAAGGGGTACACCCAGCAAAAGGGTGAACACTACGATGAAACCTCTGTGCCGGTGGCGAAGTTCACCTCCATTCGCTCCATCCTCTCGGTGGCGGCGGTGCACGACTACGAAGTCCACCAAATGGACGTGAAAACTGCGTTCCTCAATGGCAACCTGGATAAGGAGGTCTATATGGAGGTGCCGGAGGTGGTGGATGCGCCACCGGGGAAGGTGTGCCGGCTTCGCAAGGCGCTCTACGGGCTGAAGCAAGCGCCACTCATGTGGACCCTGAAAATGGACGGCTTCATGGCCGAGCTTGGCTTCAAGCGCTGCGAGGCGGATCATAGCGTATACGTGCAGAAGCAGCCGGGGTTGCACCAGATCGTGGTACTTTACATGGATGATTTCATCCTCGTGTCGTCGGACATGGAGTAGTTGGTGAACCTGAAGCGGCAGCTGGACGGTCGGTTCAAAATGACCGACATGGGCGAGCTCAAGTACTATCTCGGCGTCGCCATCAAGAGGGACCGCAAGGCACGCACACTCGAGATGGGGCAGGCAAAGTACGTGCAAGAGGTGCTCTGCCGCTACAACATGGAGGAGTGCAACCCCATCGGCACACCCATGACCACCACGTGTGAGCTGAGCTCGAGCATTGGCCCGAGCACGGACGAGGAGAAGGAGGAGATGGCTGGTGTGCCATACAAATCCGCAGTGGGGTGCATCATGTACGCCATGCTTGCGACGCGGCCCGACCTGGCCTTCATGGAGGGCCAAGTGAGCCGCTACGTTGCTGACCCCGGGCCGCTGCATTGGCAAGCGGTGAAGCAGATCCTCCGCTATCTCAAGATGACAAAACAGTCAAGGCTCGTGTTTGGAGTGGGAGCACATGACGACTCCCTCGAGTTGGTCGGCTACTCCGATGCTGACTGGGCTGGTGATGTGGATGACAGAAAATCAACTTCAGGGTACGTGTTTGTGCTTGGTGGTGCAGCGGTTTCATGGGCAAGCAGGAAGAAGGACTACGTGACGCTGTCCAACATCGAAGCAGAGTACATCGCGCTTGCGGAAGCTGCAATGGAGGAGGTGTGGCTGAGGCGGCTGCTAAAGGAGATCGACGTGCCGCAAAGGGAGCCGACAGTATTCAACGTTGACAATATGAGTGCCATCAGCCTCACCCAGAACCCAGTGCTGCACAGGAGGACCAAGCACATCGAGATCCGTCATCACTATGCGCGAGACTTGGTGGCAAAGGGAGATGCGGCTATAGTGAATTGTGGCACTATGCGCATGCTCGCCGATGCCATGACCAAGGCACAGTCCAAGGACAGGCACGACGCAAGCTGCATGGAGCTCGGTCTGCGCTGTGAAGTTTAAAATGCTACAGGTTCCAAGGATAGGGCATCAAGGCTGCGGTGCAAGGGGGAGATTGTTAAGATGGTGTGCCCGGCATGAGTGCAGTTGAGTGTACTGCCTGGTTCGACCACTGAGGACTGGTTGAAAACCTGATATGACTTTAGATTTGGATTCCTTGTATTTTTCCATGCATGATCGAGCTTTGAATCGCTCGATTTGATTGAGTATTCAGAAGGTTAACCTAGCCCGAAATTTGGGTGTTGGGGGGGGTGGAATATGGCACCCGCCATGGGTGGCGGGATAATCCACCACCAGTGATCTGAGTTCGTCTCCAACGAATCCCAAATGCACCAGGGCCATAAAGGAAGCAACCAGAAGAGTCTCCTTGACCAGGGTGAACTTCTCCTTGACTTCTGGGCAAGGAAAGGCGTTTCGACGGGTCATCGTTGAAGTGCCTCCCATTGCCTAGCGTGCAAGGCAAGGTGGGCGGCTCCACCAAGGGTTACTTTGACGGCCGTAGCAAGGGCTCTACTGCTCTATTTTGGGCATGCTTGGATGCGTTGGAAAGCTGAGATCACAAGCTATGAGGATATGATGTAATCTCACTATCCTAACTAACAAAAATGTATTTTGATTCAGGTCTACTAAATGCAACATGTTCTGCCCACTCACATCCGTGATCCTTGTGCTCCACAATCTTCACCATTGGTGTCCCTTGGCTGCCCCAAACATTGGTAGCATGCATCAGCAAGAGCTAGGCATCCTTGAGGGTACCTCCACACCCACTAGAGCTAACACAAGGGAGATTTTGTTGACCTAATATTCCCCTTGTCCATAGCTGACATTTGAGCAGGCACAAGATGGACTATGCATGCACTGCTCCCTTGGAGTAAGTCCGATAAGTCTGGTCCAGATAGACAAGGCATGCACTGCTCCTTTGGAGCAAGTCCTCTTGGTGTAAACTGGATAGTATAGCAAGTAAACACTACCTAGGATAACTCCTTGTCGCTTAGACTTTCTAGAGTTAGTCTCTTGAGCGAGAGGTCACTGGGTCAAATCCCAGGCCTGTAACTGGTTTTCTTTGTGACCAAAAGGGGGACAGGAAAGTTCTGAGAGACATCTTAGAACATTCCAAGGTCCTTCCTGGTGGCTGGCGCCACTTGGCCATCATAGGGAGCGACATGTAGACAGGGAGGGATGATGCAATCCAGATTAACCCTTAAGTGGCTCATCCAAGGAGCCACTGCGCGCCTAGGCTAGAGGCTGGCTCTAGGACTATAAGAACCTGTCAACTGCTTGTCATTGATTATAGCCCTTGATTTTAAGAATTCTAACCAAGTTGTCCTCTACAGGCAGACACTAAAGAAAAATTGCTTGGTCTACGTCCCAGGAGTTAGCTCCTCGCGCAAAAGTCACCAAGTGCTAAGGACACAGTGCAAGGAAGTGATTCCTATGAACTACTCAGTATGGAACCGTGATTTTGAGGGTGATATCTCCTCCTAGTTGCAATAATAGGAGCAGACATGAAGTGAAAATATGTCGGCCTTGTTTTCTACTTCGTTTCCTCAGGCCGGTTGACACACACTAGAGTCCATAATCTCATACAACAGAGGACATCAGCCTAGTAATCAGGCTGACAAGTCACATACGACCTAGAGAGGTAGAGAATTATCTCATGGCTCACTCCTAGTGGTTACATAGCCCACAATCCCATGGAGAATTGCCATGTATCCATGGATAGCACACAAGGATCTCACCTCACCTAACAAGTAAGGGAAGTTACTTTTATACTACTAAGCATACTCTGATAATGCGATCCTACGACCAAAAACCTTTTTGTATATTCTTCCCATCATGTTTTGACTTTGAACATCTTGCCTTTTTCTTCACTCAGGCTAAGGCACCAAAAACTTTGAAAATGGTCACTGACACACGGGCGGTCCAAGATACCAAAAACTTTGAAAATTCATATCACCCAGTCTGAGCGTTGGATGAGCCTCAAACGTGGACCGTAGACAAGTTGCCACCTTATTTTTGCAATGGCAAAGTCAGATCGATGATCAAAGCCGACATTTGGTGGTTTCCTGGAACTTCTTCCCATGGACCTGAAACTGAGAAGGATGGCTGTATGTCTAACATTTGCTATATGATGATATGATTTTACCTGTACCAGATGTGTAAAGATGAAGTTGAGGTAAAGATTTGGCTGGCACTCCTCGGTCTTGCTCATTGTGTTGTAACTTATTGGGCATTTCCACAGCAAGAGGAGGATGAGTCGTGTCTCTTCCAAATCATACCTAGTTACCTTTGGTTACATTGCTAGATCCTTTGTTCTATCTAAGTATGCCTCCATACTTTTACCATCCTGTATTTTTAATACCATGATCTTCTCCGTCAATATCTTGAGGAGTAAAAGATCCTTCATCTCATGTTACTTGCATAACGTGTTCCATTATCGCTGTTATAATTATAGGTGAAGTTACATCTGCTTCACATTTTGTACATGTCTTTTTTGCCACTACCTATAGTACGGTAATTCCTTCTGCTTGTGGAAATAAAGACGACTAATCAATACTCAGTTCCTGCCACAAGCCCCTCTCCTCTAAAGAGGGGCAGCTATGGATCTTCCAAAATAGTAAGTTTCCACATCCCTCCAACCTTTCCAAGGACTTGATTGCTTTTATGATATGTGCTGCTAATATTTGTATCTTGGTGACACCCTTCAGTGGCAGTACTATCCTTGCTTTTGCTACCATTTCTGTGAGAAATCTCTCTTATAGAAAATTGACTGTAGGCGCAAGTAGACTACAAATCTAGAAAACATAGGTCCACCATCGGAGCATTCAGCTCAAAACCTTGTAGATGGACTAACATAACAAGATCATCAATATGGAATTTTAAAATATATGTACTTTTGAAAATATGATATGTTACTGCTCTACTCTAGCTCAGTGTTAGAAAAGAGGCCATCCGGCTCAATTTCAGGTCCATAAGAGCACTTTCCAAGAAACTACCAAATGCCTACTCCGATCGACAGTCAGATTTCATCATTAGAAAGATCAGGTGGTAAAATCCCTACAATCAAAGTTTCTGGCCAATCGAACAGTTTGATTGGACGATATGAATTTTGAATTTTCCTGGGATCATTGACCGCTGTTGTCTGGGTGATTATCGGCGATGGACACATGCCTTAGCCTAAGAAAAGGGAAAGGTAAGAGGTCCAGGTCAAGACCTGATAGGACAAAAATCCAAAAGGTCTTAGAGTCTTGTATTACCTTGTCACATTGTGCTGACTTGGAGAAGACTATCTTTCCTTAGTTTTAGGCGAGATGAGATCCTTGTATACTAGCCATGGATACATGGTGGTTCTCCATATGATTGTGGATTATGCTACCACTAGGAGTATATCATGAGAGGACTTTCTAGCTCTTTAATTTGTATGTGATCCATTAGCCTCATTGCTAGGCTGATTTTCTCCTTTGTATGAGATTATGGACTCTAGTATGTGAGTCTTAGCCTCCATGACTAGGNAATTCGATGTGCATATGCCAAGTTTTAATTTTGAGCAAGAAAGGTGTTTATGTTACTGCAAGAGGAAAGAGTAGCCTAGGCCGACCGCGTTTTTGTATTTGACACTAATGCGTTTGTTCTTTGCGATCATGGAGCCATCTAGTTTAGTTTCAGGTCCACTCGACCAAGTTATAGGAAACTACCAGATTCCTACTCCAATCATCAATGCCACTTCTTCATTGGAAAGATCGAGTGACAAAACATCAGTGGTCCAAGTTTCAGGCCGATCTTATAATCGGATAAGGAGATATGAAATTGTGGAATGTCTAGGACCATCGACAGTTGGTGTCTTGCTGATCATGGGTGATGGCTTCGTGCCTTAGACTAAGAAAAGAATAAAAGCAAGAGGTCCCAGGTTAAAACCTGACGGAACAAATATCCAAAAGGGTCCTAGATTATTGGATAGCCTTGTTAGAGTGTAGTGACTAGGAAACAGGTACCTCTTCTTACTTTTAAGGTAAGCCGAGATCCTTATGTACTAGCCATGAACATATGGTGATTCTCCATGTGATTGTTCATTATGTCAACACCGTGAGTGAGCCATGAGAGCGTTCTCTAGCTCTCTAGGCCGTGTGTGATAGTTGGAAATCAGGCCATCCGGCTAAGTTTTAGGTCCATCAAAGCAAGTTTCAGGAAACTACTACATGCCTGCTCCAATCATCAATCCGACTTCACCATTGGAAATTTCATGTGGTAAAATATCAACTTTCTAAGTTTCGGGCCAATCGAATGGTCAGATTGGGAGATATAAATTTTCAGAATTTTTAGATTCATGAACCATCAATGTCTAGGTGACCATGGGCAACGGCTCCAGGCCTTATTAGACCACTATCAAAAAAGGGCCTCCATTTTTCGATTACCTTATCAGAGAGAGCGGACTAGGAAAAAAGTACGTCTTCTTACCTTTTGGGTGAGATGAGATCCTTGTGTGCTAGCCATGGAGACATGATAACTCTCCATGATATAATATATTATGTAACCACTAGGAGTACCACATGAGAGTATTGTAAAACTATCTACATTGTGTGTGATTGGTCTATCTGATTGCCAGGCCAATTTCCTCCCTTGTATGACATTATGGACTCTAGTGTGTGAGTCTTAGCCTCCATGAATAAGTTGTGTGGATTGAAAAAGGGTTGACTTATCCAAGCTCTAGTTCTATATTGTTGGATCTTGAGGAGAGAGAGAGCCTTGGAGCAGCGAGCATGTGGGACTGAAAGGTCATCATTTGTGCTGAAGAAGGGTTGTTGAAACACTCAAAATAATGGAATACATATAGAGCTAGAGTTTGGGTAAGTCAGCCCTCTCACAAGCCAGACCACTTAGCCATGGAGGCCAAGGCTCACACACTAGAGTCCACAATCTCACACAAGCAAGGAAATCAGCCTAGCAATCAGGCTGACCAGTCACACACGACCTAGAGAGCTAGAGAATGCTCTCATGGCTGACTCTTAGTGGTCACATAACCCACAACCACATGGAGAATCGCCATGAATCCATGGCTAGCACACAAGGATCTCATATAATCTAGAAAGTAAGGAAAGGTACTTTTTGTTGGATATAGAGGAGAGAGGGAGCCTTGGAGCAGCGAGCATGTGGGACTGAAAGGACATCAGTTGTGCTGAAGAATGGTTGTTCACTCAAAATGATGGAGTACATATAGAGCTAGAGCTTGGACAAATCAGCCCTCTCACAAGCAACACCACTTAACCATGGAGGCCAAGGCTCACACACTAGAGTCCACAATCTTACACAAGAGAGGAAATCAGCCTAGCAATCAGGCTGACAAATCACACATAACCTAAAGAGCTAAAGAATCCTTTCATGGCTCACTCTTAGCGGTCACATAACCTAAAATCTCATGGAGAATTGCCATGTGTCCATGGCTAGCACAAAAGGATCTCACCTAAACTAAAAAGTAAGGAGAGGTGCTTTTATCCTAGTCGGTACACCTAGACAAGGCAATCCTCAAACAAAGGATCTTCTGGATATTTCTTTCATCAGGTCTTGAGCCTGGACCTCTTGCCTTTTTATTTTCTCAAGCCATCCACGAAGCTTTCATTGATGGTCACCCAGACATCAGCGTACCATGACCCCGGAAACTTTGAAAATTCATCTCCCAATCTGACTGTTGGATAAACTTGAAACTTTGACTATAGAAAATATTCCACCACATCTTTCCAATGATGAAGTCCGATTGAACATTGGAGCAAGCATGTGGTACTTTCCCGGAACGTGCTCCTGTGGACCCAAAACTGAGTCCGATTGTCCCTTTCCGAATAATCTCCCACTTTACCGCAGTCAGAGTTGGCTGAGTCCACATGCCTTCGTGAAAAACTATTGTTTCTCACAAATCACTGGCTTGGTAGAGAAATCAATGACTTGTTTTTTGGTTGGAGTAAACTCCAACTTGATAGCACCATCCTACACCATGTGTCTGATAAAGTGATAGGTGATGTCCATGTGTTTGGTACAAGCAAGGTGCTCATGTTCTGGACGAGTATGAATGTGCTCTGGTTATTGACGCGCATGGGAACTGAAATTGCTATACTCCCACTTATCTCTGCTATGAGACTCTAGAGCCAAACTGCTTCCTTGGCTCCAATGCTGAGAGAGATGTACTCAGCTTTCGTACTTGAGGTGGCTACGGCCACATACCGCTTGTGATACCAATGATGGCCCCACCATTAATGAGGAACACATGTCCAAAGATGGACTTGCGGTCCTCAGGATTTGAATCCCAATCTGCGGCTGTGTAGCTGATGATGTTGTTGTCATTGCCGTTGTAGGTGATGCTGATGTTGATGGTTCTAGCAAGGTAGCAAAAGATCCACTTCACTGCCTTATGGTCCTCGGGTCTGGGATTAGCCATGTGTTGGCTTACATCGCTCACACCTTGTACGAGGTCCGGCCTGGTTGCCACTATCAGGTACATGAGAATGCCGATGGCATTCTGATACTTCTGTCGCTCAGCTACATCCGCTTCTCCACTAAAGCTCACAAGGTACTGCCGCATCTCCAGTGGCGTGCCAATGAATTTGGCCTCTACCATGCCAACCCTTTACAAGACATCCTTGACATAGCAACTTTGCTACAACGAGAGATAGCGAGATTTGCGGTCATGCATGATCTGGATGTCGACGAAGTATGACGCCTCTCCGAGATCAGACATCTTAAAGTGCTCTTGCATGACCTCGTTGAACTCATGTAGTGCAGATATGCTATTGGAAAGGAGGAGTTGTCAACCTGCCTGAGGTGACAGCCTAGAAAACAAGGCCGACACAATGGCACTTGCCGGCCTTCCTAGTATTGCAACTAGCAGGAGATATCACCCTCAAAATCATGGTTCCACACTAAGCAGTTCATAAGAATCACTTCCTTGCACTTTGTCATTAGCACCTGGTCACTTTCGCACAAGGAGCTAACTCCTGGGGCTTAGACCAACTAATGCTTCTTTAGTGTCTGCCTTTGGTGGACAACTCTCTAAGGAGTGTCAAAGGTACGAACTATAATCATTGACAAGTAACTGACAGGTACTTATAGTCCTAGAGCCAGCCTGTAGCCTAGGCACGTAGTGGCTCCTTGGATGATCCACTTTGGGGGAAATCTAGATTGCATCATCTCCCTTGCCTACATGGCGCTCTCTATGACCGCCAAGTGGTGCCAGCCACCAGGAAAGACCTTGGAATATTTTAAGATGTCTCTTAGAACCTTCTTGTCCCCTTTTTTGTCACAAAGAATATTAGTCATTGGGGTGGGATTTCACCCAGTGAACTCTCGCTCCAACGACTAACTCTGGAAGGTCTAAGAAACAAAGAGTTGTCCTAGGTAGTTTTTACTAGCTATAGTATCCAGTTTAGACCAAAGGGACTTGCTCTAAAGGAGCAGTGCATGCATTGTCTATCTGGACCAGACTTAGGGGACTTACTCCACAGGAGTAGTGCATTCCTAGTCCGTCCTATGCCTCTCTAAATGTCAGCTATGGACATGGGGCATATCACATGAACAATATCTCCCTTGCACCTCTGTCCATTTGCTATGAGATATCTCATCTCTTCAGCTGTCTAGGCCTTACTCATCGTCGGCTGCATTGACCATACCGATACATCGGGTACCTGCAAAATGCAACTCACTATCCAACGTGCTGATCATGCAATATGCGAGCATCTTCTTGGTCTCCACGTATTCCATGTCCACAATCTCCTTTGTGACCAGGTCGCATGAGTAGTGGTACCTGATGTCAATGTGCTTGGTCCGCCGAGAGATGACATCATCCTGTGTCATTTTCATGGCACTCTTGTTGTCGATGTGGACCTCCGTTGCTTCTGTTTGTGGCACTTTTATCTCAGCAAGCAAGCTGCGTAGCCCCTGTGTCTCTCTGCATGCTTATGACAGAGCATGTACTCTGCCTCTGTAGTAGAGAGGGAGACACTATCTTGCTTTCTGTTTATCCAAGAGACTGCACCACCGTTCAAGAGACTCACAAAGCCCGAGGTGGACTTTCTGTCATGGATTCTTCTTCCCTAGTCGGCGTCCGTTTAACACACAAGCCGCATCGGGTCAGATCCCTCTTGGCCTCCAAACTTGAGTCCCATGTGTCGTGTCCTTTGTAGATAGCGTATAATGCGATTCACTGCTTGCCAGTGCTGTGGCCTTAGATTGGCCACAAACCTGCTTACTTATCCCACAGCATAGCAAATATCAGAGCGTGTTCCGATGATGGCATACATGAGGCTACCAATAGCAGACTGGTAGGGAATGTTCTCAATCTCAAGCCGTTCTACTTTTGTGCTGGGGCTAATGGAGGAGAGCTTGATGTCTATTTTCATGAGTGTGCCGATGGGCTTGCAGTCCTCCATGTTGTAGCGCTTCAGGACCTCCATGATGTACTTGGTCTGGGTCAACTCGATGGTGCCTGCTACCCAGTTGCTGTACACGGCTATTCCCAGGTAGAACTCGAGCGGACCCATGTCCTTCATCTTGAACCTATTGCTAAGATCTGTCTTTAGCTTGTTCAAAAGCTTGACTGAGGACAGACATATGATCAGGTCATCCACGTATAGTACAACCAGCATCAAGTCTTGCTTATCCTCTTGCACATAGACTCTCAGGTCATTCAAGCAGTGCGTGAAGGTGAGTCTGGCCATGAAGACGTGCATTTCCTTGCACCACATCCTTGGGGCCTATTTCAGCCTGTACAGTGCTTTGACCAGTTAGCAAACCTTTTCCCTCTGGAGCTTTTACTCCCTCAAACACTTCTATTAGCAATTCCTTATATAGCTTCCCGTAGAGGAAAGCTGTCTTGACCTCCATCTGGTGGATATGATGGAGCTTAAGGTGATGACAGGTGTGAAGGTCTCTTGCACTCTGTACCTACACGCTGGAAAAACTCCTTTTCCACAACTCTTGCCTTGTACTTGTCAATAATACCATCCTACATGAACGTTTTCCAGAGTACCCACTTTGAACCAACCACGTACGCGTTTTGGGGCTTGTCCACCAAAATCCATGTTCCGTTCTCTTTAATGGATGCGAGTTCGCTATCCACTGCCTCCTTCCACTAAGCCACATTTTGCATGTTCATAGCCTCTGCTACACTCACAAACACTCCCTTCGCCAAGCATGACCAGCTGAGTCCGGTCCATTTTCCACTCTCAGTATTGGAGGTTTCTTCCGTCGCATATTACGCCAGAGTGTTGCTAGTGGTGATTTAAGGCTTAGTTCCTTCTGTTACTCCTATGCTGCTAGTGATTTTTTGTTTCAGGAACAGCTGTTAGCCTCAGAGTTTGACTCAGAGGCCTCGAATGTCTCACACTCAGCGTCAGAGTCCGTCGCTGCGTCAGCCTGCACATCCACTCTCCTTGTAGCACCATCCTTCATTGGCACCATCAGCAAGGTTTCATGTACTTGATCTCCTGACTCGAGCAACACAACCCAATCTTCTAATTTGGGAGCATGGACAGGATCCAGCAATTCTCCCTTACCGAGCGTCCTATCAAACTCAATATCTCGGCTCTTGATGAGCTTTCCAGCCGCTTGGTCCCATAGCATGTACACCTTGTGTGTAGTGTCATATCCAACCATTACACACTTACGAGTGCATGCATCCAGCTTGCCACTTCCTTATTTTTCTTGCATCTATGCCATGCCACTACAGCCAAAGATCCTCAAGTGTGAGGCATCTGGCTTCTTCCCTGACCAAGCCTCCTTTGGCCTCCTCATTGGCTTCTCTTGATGCTTCATACCACACCTTCCAAGCACGGCTGCCTGAGTGAGATTCACAAGGTAGCAAGCAGTTCTTGCATCTTCAGCCCAGATGCGACGTGGGAGTTTCACGTCAAAGAGCATGCTTCGTGTCATGCCGAGGAATGTCTGGTTCATCCGCTCGGCAATGCCATTGCTCTAGGGGGTATAAGGCGTGGTAGTCTGGTGGTTGATGCCGTGTTGGCTCAACCAACCTTTACACACCTTGTACTCACCAGCATTGTCTGTGCGCAGTCCCTTGACCTTCTTGCTTGTCTGCCGCTCTACCACCGCGACAAACTCTTGCAACTTCTCCTTGACCTCTCCCTTTGTCTTGAGAAAGTAGATCCACATCTTGCGAGAGTCGTCATCGATGAAGGTCAAGAAATACTTGCTACCGTTGTTGAAAGGAGTGCAAAATTGTCTGCACATATCAGAGTGAATCAGGTCCAAGATTGCTACCGCACGTTGTCCATTATGCTCAAAGGGCTTTCTCTTTGCCTTCCCTTGGAGGCATGGCTCACACGTCTTGCACTTTCCCTCATCCTTGGCCTTACATCCCTCCACCCCATTAACCACTTCCTGCTGCTGCATAGCTTGTAGTGTGCTGTCAGCCACATGGCCGAACTAAGTGTGCCACAACTTAGCATCTGTATCTTTTGTGGAGTTGGCCGCCATGGTGACGGCTTGTGGACCAACATCAGGCTTTGGATACTTGGGCTCTTCAAGTGCTACATATCTCTCATTTTCACTCTCAGAGGACTTGGCCTGTAGCACGTAGAGCCTATCAACACTCAGGGCTTGTGCGAGAAGACTATCCTTGAGATAGGAGATGTTGATATCCTTGCTCTTCATGATCACAGCCTCCTCCTTTGTGAAGACGACTGTCATGTGGTGGTCCATGATTTTGGACACCGACAAGAGGTTTGCCGCAAAAGACGACATGTAGTTGACGTTCTCCAACTTCACATTTTTTTCAGGACCATTCACGTTGATGTTGATCAACTTATCTCCCTCGCCTTGCGCATGGACAAGGCTCTCATTGGCACACCTGAAGCGATGTTAAGTGTCCATAATGGAGATGCACCCATTGTTCTCCCTTGAGGAGTGGTGGTTCGTGCCAGAGGCAAGCATGTAAGCTCCATGCTTGAGTAGTACCGCTCCCTTGATTCCTGGCACACTTTCAGCCATCATGTTTGTCAACTCCTTCTTACCCTTTCCTTTTCCCTCGCTTCTACCACCATGATCTCTGTCTTCCTTCGTGGGTGCCCTATACTATTGTACTCAATTCCCAGGCTTGCCACAGTTAAGGAATTTTCCAAGATGTTTTGAACCCTTTTACCACCACCATTGCCTTTTCCTCCACCGCCACCGCTTCCGCTACCGCTCTGAATATCAGAGGAGTTGTTGCCACGACCACCATACTCTGTAGCATAGGCTGAAATATTAGCCTCACTACCGCTACGTCGCATGGCCTTGTTGTGCACGTATTCGTACACTACCTCATGGGTAAAATCCTCCTCTTTCTAAATGCCAAAGACGGTGAGCATTGGACCCAAGCTTTCAGACAGCGCCATGAGGAGGATCATGGCCCGCATGTTGGTGTTGATTTTCTAGCTCATCTGGGTCACTTGTTGCAACAGTCCTCCAAGCTGTAGTAGGAAGTCCGGAATTGACTCTCCCTCGCTCACTCTTATACCAATCAACATTTGAAGGGTTACGAGACGATTAGCCAGAGCCGTTGACTGGTATACATGTGCAAGCTTTTCATAAGCCTTTGATGCATGTGTGATGCCGTGGAGATGTGCATACTGTGACTCGTTCACTGATGTCATAAGGGTGACTAGCACCATCTAATTTTTGGCGCTCCATGCTACATATCCGGGGCCAACTTTTGGTGGTTCATTATCTTCTCTAAGGAACATCTTCATGACAATCTCAAACTGTCATTTCCACAAGGGAAATTTAATCCCTATGAACTTTGTCATGCCACCATTGATGTGCACAAGATTGAGTGTTGTAGGTGACGTCATACTTCTCTGCTTCTCTGCTTCTCTGCTTTGTTAAGGTCAATGTAGGCTGATGTAGGCTATTGTGTGCTACCGGTTTAAGAGGTGCAGATCCGTTGCTTACCCCTTTTAGCTACACAGAGAAGAACGCACTATAGCAAACCCAAGGTCGTGCCTCTAAGGGCAGATATTTTCCTGGTAAGGACCCAAGGGACATACCTCCAAAGGTAGAGCTTATACTTGGCCCTTGTTCTCTAAGTGCCAGCACCTGTCGTTGGAGCTAGTGGAGCACATGGAGCTGATGGAGCTGATGGAGCAGATGCGCGCAACAAGATAGAGAGGACGAGAGTGCGTAGAAGCGTGCCCTACAACTAGTCAGCGTGGGTCTATAACCCTTTGTCAACCGGCCTAGGGCAATGGACTAGAAAGCAAGGCCGAAATAATGCTACTTGCCATCCGCTCCTAGTATTGCAAATAGGAGAACATGTCACCCTTAGAATCACAGTTCCATATTGAGCAGTGCATAGGAATCACTTCCTTGCACTTCGTCTTGCGCACCTCATGACTTTCGTACGAGGAGCTAACTCCTGGGGCTAAGACCAACCAATGCTTCTCTAGTGTCTGCCTCTGGTGGACAACTCTGTGAGGAGTCTCAAAGGTAAGAACTCTAATCAATGGCAGGCAACTGATAGGTACTTATACTCCTAGAGACAACCTCTAGCCTAGGCGTGCAGTGGCTCCTTGGATGAGCCACTTTAGGACCAATTTGGATTGCATCATCCGCCTTGCCTTCATGGCACGCCTTGTGACTACCAAGTGACGCCAGCCACAAGAAAGGACCTTAGAATGTTCTAAGATTCTCTAAGAACCATTTTGTCCCCCTTTTGGTCACAACGAAAATTTGTGACTGGATTGCGATTTGACCCAGTGACTTCTCACTCCAAAGACTAACTCTGAAACATCTAAGCCACAAGGAGTTGTCCTAGGTAGTGTTTTCTGGCTATACTATCCAGTTTAGACAAAGGGAACTTGCTCCAAAGGAGTAGTGCATGCCTTGTATATCTGGACCAGACGTAGGGGACTTACTCCAAGGGAGCAGTGCATGCCTAGTCCGTCCTGTGCGTGTCCAAATGTCAGCTATGGAAAAATGGCATATCAGGTCAACAAGAGCATCTCATCCACATAGACAATGATCATGAAGATCTCATGCCCATGGTGCCATTGATAAACGCTGTAGTCACACTCGTTGCAATGGAACTCCTTGCCCTGTAGCGCCGCATCCAACTTCTGGTTGCAAGCACGTGACGCTTGCTTGAGGCCATAAAACGACTTTTGCAGCTTGTAAACCAGGTACTCCTGGCCATCCACGACGAACCCCTCCAGCTGCTCCATGTACATTTCCTCCTCCAAGTCACTATTCAAGAATGTCGTCTTGACATCCATGTGGTAAACCTCAAAGTCCTCAGCTGCTACATAAGAGAGGAGCTTACACACAGAGGCAAACTTTGCAACATGGGTAAACGTTTCTTTATATTTGATGCAGTCATGTTGTGAGTAGCCCTTCACAACCAGCCTCACCTTGTATTTTTCCAGGTTGCCATTTGCTCCCGCTTTTTCTTGAACACCCATTTGCACTTGATCACCTTGCGTCCAGGTGGACTGTACTTTGTACGACTTGCGCCCAATTTGTTGCGTCTGGTTCAGCCATGGCCTCCTTGTATGGCATCGGCTCAACAGAGTCTGTTGCAACTGCGATGTTCATCTATTCATGTTTTTGTAGCATCCAGAAATGGCCGCGCTCACCATGCTTATAACGCATATTAAGAGGGTACTTGCGACCTGGTGCTGGAGCGTTAACGGGCGGGCGGCACGGTGCTGCTGGTATAGCTGCGACTACTGGTAGTGGTGCATATTTTTCCTGTGCTTCTACTGATGAGGTTGTTGGATCTGCTGCATTAGATATGAGAGAGTAGAGTGGTTCTCCCATTGTCAGAGTAGAAGAAGGGTTAGGAGAGTCTGGGTCAGGAAGGGTATCTGCTCCCACCGCCTCGTTAGCTAGTGGTTTTCTTGCCATGATGATGTTGATGCTAATGATGTTGCTTTTGTTAAATACAACATCCCTGGAGATGATGACGTGGCTTGTGTCCCTCTTGTAGATGTGATAGGCCTTACTTCCCACGTCATAGCCGATTATAAACATCTGCGCACTCTTTCTATCCAACTTTTGTCGCTTCTCCTTTGGCATTTGCATATGTGCCGAGCTTCCAAACTCGCGAAGATGACCCAAACTCGGTGTCTTGCCGAACCACGCCTCGTATGCCGTCATCTGCTCTAGGGCCTTAGTTGGAATGCGGGTTTTGATGTACACCATCGTGCTCACGCCTAAGGCCCAAAAGTCGTAAGTCAGTTGAGCCGCCTCCTGTATGGAACATGCCGACTCCACAATGGTATAGACGGCATGTTCTGCTACATTGTTCTACTACGGCAAAGATGGCATAGTACGATGCACCTTGATGCTAGCTCAGCGAGGTAGTCCTGAAAATACTTTCTCACGTGCTCTTTGCCACCGTTGATGTGTAACACCTTGATCTTCTTGCCATTCTGGTTTTCTACCATTGCCTTGAACTCCTTGAATCTCTCAAAGTACTGGTCCTAAGAACAAACAAAGTACACAGCACTGTAACAGAAGAAATCATCAATGATGGTCAGAAAAAACCTAGAGTCTACAAAGCTCTAGGTCTGCAATGGGCCACACAAGTCTGTATAGTGATACTGGAGCTGGTGCTCCAGTGCCTCCTTTGCGCGTTCTCCCACTCTAGAGAACACCTCACAATGTTGCTTCCCTTCCAAACAGCCGATGCATAACTGTTGCTCCAAGTCACACACCATCTGATTTGATTGAAGCTACTACAAGGCATCCTTGCCGATGTGGGCATAACGCACATGGAAGATCTTACCATCCGTTGCATGCACCATTGCTGCAAGACGGTGCTCACTTGGGATATAAGTTGCTCCCAACAGGCAGTACATGTTGCCCTCCTTCTCTGACGTGGCCAACTCCTCTCCTGTATCCTTGTTAAGGATGTAGCCATAGGTATCATCAAAGACAACGCGCCGTCTTGTGTTGGTGAGAGAGGAGACCGAAAGAAGGTTGAATACAGCATCAAATACATAGAACATGCCATGGAAAACTTCCACTTCAATGCCACGCGGGGTTTCCAACTACATCTCCACATACCAAATCCTATCAACAAACACCTCCCGATCATCACCCAAAGTAATCATTTGGGGGGAATGGAGAGTAGCTGTACAAAGCACTCCTTGTGGTACGTCAGGTTCTTGGTGCATCTTGAGTCTTTGTACCACGTGAANGCCATGGAAAACTTCCACTTCAATGCCACGCGGGGTTTCCAACTACATATCCACATACCAAATCCTATCAACAAACACCTCCCGATCATCACCCAAAGTAATCATTTGGGGGGAATGGAGAGTAGCTGTACAAAGCACTCCTTGTGGTACGTCAGGTTCTTGGTGCATCTTGAGTCTTTGTACCACGTGAAATCTGCCTTCTCAATCTGTGACATGTTTGATTTCACCAAGAAGAGGCGGTCGTGCACCTCCTTGCTCACGTTTATGTTGCCAAAGTGACGCACGCCGGGTTGGTTTTGCTACTGGGACTGACGCTGTTATGACTTTTGCTGCTGCTGCTGTTGTCGAGACCATTACTTTTGCTGCCTGTGCTGCTGCTCCTTATAGTCTCTCTTGAACTTGAAGCACTCTTTCTTGTAGTGCCCCTTTTTCTGGCACTAGTGGTGTCCTTTTTCTCTCCTGCCTAGACTATTGCTACTGCTGGTTCCGTGAGCTCGTGGCCACAAAAGCTACTTCACAGTTGCTGCCGCCATTACGCTTTCCTGCATTTCGGTACAATTCCACCTGTAGGTGTGTACAGATGAAGTTAAGGTCAAGATTTAGCTTGCACTCCAACGTCTCTCACACCATTTTGTAGCTGGTTGAGAGTCCCCTCAGCAAGAGGAGGATGAAGCCCATCTCTCCCACAAGATTGGCGTCCACTCTCACGTGCTTTGCCAGCTCTTTTGTCCTGTTCAAGTACGCTTCCATCCACCCTGCATTTTCAGTGCCATCATGTTCTCTTCCAAGAGCATGAGGAATGGAGGATCCTAGCTCTCAGACTTCTTGCACAACGTATCCCACCCCTCCTTTGCAGTACACTTGTCACTCACATACTGAAGATGCGGGTTGGAGATGGTTTTGATAAGCAACCTGTACGCCTGCCTATCCTTCTTCTTCCACACCTCATACGCGATTGGTGTAGCTACAGATGAACTTGTACTGGCGCTACCCTTCTGCAGTGTCACCCCCGCCACCACCTCCACTACAGTGATGCCTGTTGCTTGCTGATCTAAAGCTGACTCGTCGTCGCTCAGCAACTCCGACAAGCCCCTCTCCTCCAAGAAGAGGCGGGCACAGATCTTCCAAAACATGAGGTTGGTACACCCCTCCAGCTACTCCAAAGGCTAGGCTGCTGTAACAATGCCTGCTACTACCATTTTGAGCCTTGGTGATGCTTAGTGTTGTCCTTGCATGGCGGTGCTACCCTTGTTTTTGTAAGTGCTTCTGATAGAAAACTACCTAAAAAATGGACTGTAGATGCCAGTAGATTGCGAATTTGGAGAGCACGGCTCAAAACCTTTCCGATGGACTCAAAAAACAGGGTCATCAATAAAGGATTTTGAAAGATATGCCGTCTTGAAAATAGGGTATGTTTCTGCTCGTACTCCAACTAAGATCAACGAGCTTGGAAACGTTGTTTCTCCCAAACCAATCAATGGAATGCAAATAGTTTTACACTAGTATAAAGTTTTTGGACAAATACTACAATTCTCATGTACCACGTTTTTAATTTGACACAGAAACGAGATAGTTATGGACATTACAAGCTGACAGTCTTACACATGTAGAAAAGTAAAGCCCTAGCTGACCTCGTTTTGATCGGATTGTTGGATCTTCCCAATCGTGGAATCATCAGAAAAATTGTCTTGCAAAATTGAAAATATTGTGGTTGATCTTCAAATTTGGTCAAGGTTTGACCCTAAATTGTCACTCTTTAAGTGAAGGCTTGTGCTGGTTGAAATTGCCAAAAACTTGGCTCTGACACCGAATGTTGGACCTGGAGGAGAGAGGGAGCCTTGGAGCAGTGAGAATATGGGACGGAATGGGCATCAGTTGTGCTAAAGAATGGTTGTTGAATAATACAAAATTATGGAGTACATATAGAGATTGAGTTTGGGCAAATCAGCCCTCTCACAAGCCACACCACTTAGCCATGGAGGCTAGGGCTCATACACTAGAGTCCACAATCTTGGAAATTAGCCTAGCAATCAAGTCACACACAACCTAGAGAGCTAGAGAATGCTCTCATGGCGCACTCCTAGTGGTCACATAACCCACAATCCCGTACAGAATGGCCATGTGTCCATGGTTAGCAACAAGGATCTCACCTAACCTAAAACGTACCCTATTGCTATTTGATTTTGCTATTAAATATTTATTTAAGGACGACGATTGAGCTCTTGAACAAGCTGAAGACAAATCTCAGCAATATGTTCAAGGTGAAGGACATGGGTCGGCTTGGGTTCTATTTCGGGATAGTCGTCCACTACAATCAAGCAAAAGGCACCATCGAGCTAAACCAGACCAAAGACATCATGGAGGTCCTCAAGCGTTACAACATGGAGGACTGCAACCCTATCATCACGTCCATGAAAACAGATATCAAGCTCTCCTCCTCCATGAGCCCCAGCATGGAAGTAGAATAGCATAAAATGGAGAACATTCCCTACAAGTGTGCTCTTGACAGCCTCATGCATGCCATGGTAGGAACACGTCCTGATATGTGATATGTTGTGGGACAAGTGAGCAGGTTTGTGGCCAATCCATGACCATAGCACTCGCTAGTAGTCAAGCACATCATGCGTTATCTACATAAGACACATGGGACTCCAGTTAGGAGGACAAGAGGGATCAGACCCGTTGCGGCTGGTGTTCTATACATACGCCGATTGGAGAGGAAGAATCCAGACTACTGTTGTTGCTGTTGGTTGCGTGAGCTTGTGGCTACAAAGCTGCTTCATTGCTGCCACCGCCATTTCGCTTTCCTACATTACGATGCAATTCCACCTATATCTGGTGGGTGCAAATGAAGTCGAGGTCAAGAGTTAGCTGGCACTCCAATGTCTCTCGCACCGTGTTGTAGCTGGTTGAGAGTCCCCTCAACAAGAGGAGGATGAAGCACGTCTCTTCTATAAGATTGCTACCTGCTCTCAGCTACTTTTCCAGTTTGTTTGCTCTGTCCATGTACGGCTATATCCCTTTACCACCCTGTGTTTTCAGCGCCATCATCTTCTCCTTGAAGAGTATGAGGAATATAGGGTACTTGCTCTCATACTTCTTGCATAACGTGTCTCATCCCTCCTTTGCAGTAGCCTTGTCACTCACGTACTAAAGATACGGGTTGGAGTTAGTATTGACAAGCAACCTGTAGGCCTGCCTGTCCTTGTTTTTCCACTCCTCATACGCCACTGGTGAAACTACAAATGAACCTACATCAGCTGCATCCTTCTACGGCATCGTCCCCGCCACCACCTTTGCTACAGTGATGCATATTGCTTGCAGATTTGGAGCTGACTCGTCGCCGCTCACCACCTCGCACAAGTCCCTCTCCTCCAAATGGAGCTAGGTACGAATCTTCCAAAACGTAGAATTGGCACGTCCCTCCAAACTCTCCAATGGCTGGAATGCTCTCACAATGCCTACTACTAGTTGAGCTTTGGTAATTCTCAGCGCTGTCCTTGAGTGGCGGCGCTACCCCTTCTTCTGCTATTACTTCTGCTAGAAATCGGTCTAACTGAATATGGACTTTACATACCAGCAGACTATGAATGTGGAAAAACGGAGCCCACCACAAAGAAATTCAGCTCAAATCCTTTCGGATTGATCCATAAAACAGGGCCATTAATAGGGGATTGTGAAAGATATGTCCCCTTGAAAATAGGATAGGCTTATGCATTTACTCCAACTTAAATCAGCCAGCTTGTAAATGGCGTTTCTCCCAAACAAATACATGGAATGAAAACAACTTTTCACCAATGGAAAGCTTATGGAAAATATTATAATTCTCATGTGTCATTTTTAAAATTTGGCAACGAAATCAAAGACTTATGGTCATCACAAGGCAACAGTCTTGCTCATAGAGAAGAGTGTAGTCCTGGCCAGCCTTGTTTTGAATATAACTCTCAATCCGATTGTTCGATCTTCGCGATCGTGAGCTCGTTGAAAAGCGTGTCGTATGAACTTGAAGATTTAATGGTTAACTGTCAAATTTGGTCAAGGTTTGACACCAACCTGTCACCCCCATAGTGATGGCTTGTTTATGGCTGAAACATGGTAAAACGTGGCTCTGATACCAAATGTTGGATCAAGATAAGAGAGGGAGCCTTAGAGCAATGACTACGTGGGACTGAAAGGGCATTACTTGTGCTGAAGAATCGTTGTTGAATCACATGAAATGAAGGAGTACATCTAAAACTAGAGCTTGGAAATTTTGGCCCTCTCACAAGGTACACCACTTAGCCATGGAGGCTAACGCTTTCACACTGCTGACCTGATATGCCCCTTGTTCATAGCTGAGATTTGGACCGGCACAAGACTGATTCTGCATGCACTGCTCCTTTGGAGTAAGTCTCCTAAGTCTGGTCGAGATAGACAAGGCATACACTGCTCCTTTGGAGCTAGTCCCCTTGGTCCAAACAGGATAGTAGAGCCAGAAAACACTACCTAGGACAACTCCTTGTGGCTTAGATATTCCAGAGTTAGTCTTTGGAGCGAGCAGTCATTGGCTGAATCCCTGTCTAGTGACTAATTTTGTTTGTGACTAAAACGGGAACAGGAAGGTTCTAAGAGGTATCCTAGAACATTCCAAGGTCCTTTTTGGTGGCTGGTACCACTTGGCGGTCACAGGGAGCACCATGTAGGTAGGGAGGGTGATGCAATCTAGATTGCACCCAAAGTGGCTCATCCAAGAGCCATTGCGCGTCTAGGCTAGATACTGGCTCTATGAATATAAGAACCTGTCAGTTTCCCGTCAATGATTACAGTTCTGAGCTTTGGGAATCCTTACATAATTGTCCACCAAAGGCAGACACTAAAGAAGCATTTGTTGGTCTTAGCGCAAGGAGTTAGCTCCTTGCGCAAAATTGACCAGGTGCTAAGGACACAGTGCAAGGAAGTGATTCCTATGAACTGCTCAGTGTGGAACCATGATTCTATGGGTGATATCTCCTCCTAGTTGCATACTAGGAGTGCAAGGCAAGTGCCATTCTGTTGGCCTTGTTTCCTAGTCATTGCCTTGGGCCAGTTGACAAAGGGTTATGGGCCCACACTAATGAGTTGTAAGGCACACTTCTGCACATTTTCTCCCCCTCTCTGTCTTGCAGTATGCATCAACTCCATCAGCTCCATCTACGCCATCTACTCCATCACCTACAACGACAGCTACTTGTACTTATGGAATAAGGACCAAGGATAAGCTCTACCCTTGGAGGTCCTATCCTTGGGTCCTAAACAGGATAAGCTCTGCCCTTGGAGGTGGACATCGGGTTTGCTAGTGATCAATGGCTAAGGAGTAAGCAACGAATCTGTACCGTCAAAACCGGTAGCAGACAATAGCCTATATTAGCCTACATCAGCCTCAACAAAGCAGAGAAGCAAAGAAGCAAATAAAGAGTATGACGACACCCACGACGCTCACTCTTGAGCAATTCAACAATGGGATATCAAAGTTCACAGGGATAGGTCTTTCCTTATGGAAAAGGCAATTTGAGATTGTCATGAGGGTGCGTGGCTACTTGAAGATGTCCCTCGGAGAAGAGGTTGAACCTCCAAAACAGACACTATATATGAAGTGTGATGTGTCAAAAATGACATGGCACTTGCGATTCTTCTGACATGTGTGCATGAATCACAACATGTCCACCTCCAAGGTATCACACATGCATCAAAGGCCTTTGAGAAGGTTGCACATGTACACCAACCAACAGCTCTTGCAAATCGCCTCTTCATCCTCAAAAAGCTGATTTCAATAAGGATGAGCAAGGGAGAGTCGATCCCGGAGTTCCTATTCGAGTTTGAAGGACTGCTCCACCAAGTGACTGAAATGAACTAGAAAATCGACACCAACATAGAGGTCATGATCCTCCTCATCGCGCTACATGACAGGTGGGATCCTCTAATCACCGTCTTTGGCAGTTGGAAGTAGAAGGATTTGACGTATAAAGCGGTGTCCGAGTACGTGTGCAACAAGGCCATGCGTCATATCGGTAGTTGTGGCAATAACTCCTCTTCTAGTCGGAGCGGCAGTGGAAGCGGTGGCGGTGGAGGTAAAGGCAATGGTGGCGATGGAAAGGGTTCAAACCGTCTCGGAAGGTTCCATAACTATGGCAAACCTGGGCATTGGGTACAGGAGTGTAGGGCTCCCAAGAAGGAAGACAAAGATCATGCTGGTAGAAATAAGGACAAAGGAAAGGAAAGGATAAGAAGGAGTTGATGAACATGATGACTGAGAGCGTGATGACAACCAAGGGAGCTGTAGTACTCAAGCGTTGACCCTACAGGTTCGACTCTCACACAAACCACCACTCTTCAAGGAAGAAGGATTGGTTCATCTCCATTGGGGCCATTGAACGTCGCTTCAGGTGTGCCAATGGTATCCTTGTCCATGCGCAAGGCGAGGGAGATAAGTTGATCAATATCAACGTGAACGGTGCTGAAAAAGACTTGAAGCTGGAGAATGTTGTCTACATGCCATCTTTTGTGACAAACCTCTTGTCGGTGTCCAAAATCACAGACCACGACATGACCACCGTCTTCCTAGAGGAGAAGGCCGTGATGGTCAAGAACAAGGATATCAAGATCTCCTATCCCAAGGAGAGTCTTCTTGCTCAGGTCCATAGAGCACATTGGCTGTACGTGCTGTAGACCAAGCCCTTTGAGAGTATAAGTGAGGGATATGTAGTGTTTGAAGAGCCCAAGTGTCCAAAGCCTGATGTTAAACTATAGGTCTTTACCATGGTGGTCAACTCCAACAAAGACACAGATGCTGAGCTATGGCACAGGCGATTTGGCCATGTCACTGACAGCACACTGCGAGCTATGTTGCAGTATGGAGTGGCTCATGGGACGGAGGGATGCAAGGCCAAGGATGAGGGAAAGTGCAAGACGTCGTGTGAGCCATGCGTCTAAAGCAAGGCAAAGAGAAATACCTTTGAGTACAATGGGCAACGTGCGGCAGCAATCTTGGACCTGATTCACTCTTATGTGTGCACACTATTCCGCACTCCTTTAAACATCGGAAGCAAGTATTTCTTGCCCTTCGTCGATGACCAAAGTTGCAAGATGAGGATCAGCTTCCTCAAGACAAAGGGAAAGGTCAAGGAGAAGCTGTAAGAGTTTGTCGCGATGGTAGAGTGATAGACAAGCAAGAAGGTCATTGCATTACGCATGTACAACCACGACGAGTCCAAGGTGTGTAAAGGCTGGATGAACCAACACGGCATCAACCACCAGACCACCATGCCTTACACCCCCAGAGCAATGGCGTTGTCGAGCGGATGAACTAGAATATCCATGGCATGACACGAAACACTTTCTTCGATGCCAAACTCCCACCTCACTTCTGGGTTGAAGCTATAAGAACTGTTTGCTACCTTCTGAATCTCACTCCGGCAGCCGCGCTTGGAAGGCATGGTAAGAAGCAGTAAGAGAAGCAGCTCATGACGCCATAGGAGGTTTGGTCAATGAAGAAGTCAGATGCTTCACCCTTGAGGATGTTTGGCTATACTGGCTGGGCAAAGGTCCAAGCAGGAGAAGGAAGTGGCAAGCTAGATGCAAGCGCTCGTAGGTATGTAATGGTCAGATACGATACTACACACAAGGCATACAAGATGTGGGATCAAGCAGCTAGAAAGCTCATCAGGAGCCGAGATGTCAAGTTTGATGAAAGGACGCTCGGCAAAGGAGAGTCACTCGATCATGTCCATGCTCCCGAATCAAGAGAGTGGGTTGTGTTGCTCGAGTCAGGTGATCAGGCACCTGATATCTGGTAGATGGTGCAAGTGAAGGATGGTGTTGCTCGGAGAGTGGCTGTGCACAATGATACAGCGACCGACTCTGACACTGAGTCTGAGACATCCGAGGCCTCTCAGTCAAAATCTGAGGCTGGTGGTTGTTCCTCAAACAACGGACTACTGGCAGTGCATGAGCAACAAAAGTAACTAAGCCTTGAAAGACTACCACCAAAACTCTGGCGTAGTACGTGCAAGAAGAAACCTCCGTCCAAGTACAATGCTAAGAGTGTAGAATGGACCGCATTGAGCTGGTCATGTTTGGCTCATGGAGAGCCTATGACTGTACCGGAGGCTATGAACATGCCAGATACAGCCAAATAGAAGGAGGCAATGGATAGCCATTTCGCATCCATCAAAGAGAATGGAACATGGGTTCTCGTGGAGAGACCCCTAAACGTGCATATGGTGGGGCCAAAATGGATACTCCGAAAATATTTGAAAAAGATGGTACTATTGTGGCAAAGGGGTTTTCCCAGCGTGCAAGCTCAGAGTACAAGGATACCTTCATGCATCTCGTCACCTTTGCCTCCATCAAATCCATGTTGGTTATCGCTGTTGTAAAAGATCTGGAGGTCCACTAGATGGACGTCAAGAGAGCTTTCCTTTACGGAAATTTAGAGATGAAAGTGCCTGAGGGAGTGAAAGGTCGAGAAGGCAATGTTTGTAAATTGGTCAAAGTACTCTACGAGCTGAAACAGGTGCCAAGAACATGGTACAAGGAGATGGACGGCTTCATGGCTGGGTAGTGTGTGAAGGTGACTTCACACACTACCAGAATGACCCAGGTGTCTATTTGCATGAGGATGAGCAAGACCTGATGCTGGTTGTAATATACATGGATGACCTGATCATCTACTTTTCCTCAGTTGAGCTATTGAACAAGCTGAAGACAGATCTCAGCAACATGTTCAAGGTGAAGGACATGGTTCCGCTTGAGTTCTATCTCGGGATAGCCGTCCACTACAACCAAGCAGCACATACCATCGAGCTGAACCAAACCAAGTACATCATGGAGGTCCTCAAGCGTTACAATATGAAGGACTACAAGCCCATCATCACGTCCATGACAACAGATATCAAGCTCTCCTCCTCCATGAGCCCCACCACGGAAGTAGAATGGCATGAGATGGAGAACATTCCCTACAAATCTGCTGTTGACAGCCTCATTTATTCCATGGTAGGAACATGCCCTGATATTTGCTATGCTGTGGGACAAGTGAGCAAGTTTGTTGCAAATCCATGACCATAGCACTGGCTAGTAGTCCAGCACATCATGCATTATCTACAGAAGAAACATGGGACTCCAGTTAGGAGGCCAAGAGGGATCAGACCCGCTGCGGCTAGTGTGCTATACAGACACCGACTGGAGATGAAGAATCGATGACAAAAATACCACCTCGGGCTTTGTCTGCCTCTTGAATGGTGGTGCAATCTCTTGGGCAAGTAGAAGCAAGACTATGTCTCCCCTTTTAGCACTGAGGCAGAGTACATCGCTATGTTAAAAGCATGCAAGGAGACATACTGGCTACGTAGTTGGCTTGTTGAGATGAAAGTACCACAGACGGAAGCAATTGAGGTCCATATCGATAACAAGAGTGCCATGAAAATAGCACAGGATGACATCATCTCCTTGCGGACCAAGCGCATTGACATCGGGTACCACTACTCATGCGACTTGGTCGCAAAGGAGATTATGGCCTGGAATACGTGGAGATAAAGAAGATGTTCACAAATTACATGACAAAGGTGCTTGACAGCGAATTGTACTCAACAGGTATCCAAGGCATCAATGTGGTCAACGCAGCTGATGAAGACTAAGGCCTAGACAGCTAGAGAGAGGAGATATCTCACAGCTAATGGACAGAGGTGCAAGGTATTGACATGGTGTGCCCCTTGCCATGAGGGCCGTTGAGTTTACTTCCTGGTTCGACCACTGAGGATTGGTGAAACACCTGATCTGACTTTAGATTTGGATTGCTTGGATTTTTCCATGCAGGATTGAGCTTTGAATCGCTCGATTTGAGTGAGTATTCAGAAAGTTAGCCTAGCCCGAAATTCGGGTGTTGTGGGGTGGAATATGGTACCCGCCATGGGTGGCGGGATAATCCACCACCAATGATCCGATTTCATCTCCAACGACCCCCAAATGCACCTGGGCCATAAAGGAAGTAATCAAAAGACTCTCTTTGACCAGGGTGAACTTCTCATTGACTTCTGGGCAAGGAAAGGCGCTTTGACGGGTCATCGTCGAAGCGCCTCCCGTTGCCTAGCGCGCATGGCAAGGTGGGTGGCTCCACCAAGGGTTACTTCCACAGCCGTAGCAGGGGCTCTACTGCTCTGTTTTGGGCGTGTTTGGATGCGTTGGAAATCTTAGATCACAGGCTATACGGATCTGATGTAATGTCACTATGTTCAGTAACAAAAATGTATTTCGATTCAGATCTACTGAATGCGATGTGTTCTGTCCACTCACATCCGTGATCCCTGTGCTCCACACTCTTCACCATTGGTGTCCCTTGGCTGCCCCAAACATGGGTAGCGTGTATCAGCAAGAGCTAGGCATAATTGAGGGTGCCTCCACACCCACTAGAGCCAACAAAGGGTTATGGGCCCACGTTCTTAGAAGGACCCTAGCTCTACAACGTTCACGCTACCGCCGCGCGCCATGGCACCGATCGAGCAAGAGAGCATCGGCGTCTCAAAGTTTGACAGGCTTGGCTTCCACCTGTGGAGGTCTCCCTTGATGACAAGGGCCTTCTTGAGCTGGTCAAGGGTGAAGAAATAGCCCCTCCGGATACCGCGACGCCGGAGGAAGTGGAAGCGTACAAGAAGTGCAATAAGAAGGCGCATGCCTTGTTGGTGTATGCGCTTGTTCCGACGTAGTGCTCCCTCATCCAAGGATGTACGTAGGCCGCGGAGGCCTGGAAGAAGCTCTGCACCATCTACCAGTCTACCAACCTTGCTAACCAGATTTTTTTCTTCAAGAGGCTCGTCACCCTCCGAGCCAACGAAGGCGACGACATCATGGAGATCTTGCAGTAGATTGAGCCCCTCACTGCAGACTGCGTACCCACCGGATGGAAGGTCGACCCTCAGCTGCAAGCCATGATCCTCCTCCTGGCCATGCCAGACAGTTGGAGTCCCATGATCACCGTCGTAGGTGGCTGGTCCGCCGATGAGCTGAAGAACCCGAAGGTGGCTGAGTACGTCCGCAACGAATGGATGAGGCGTGGTGGGAGAGAGAGTGGGCGACATCGAGTTCCGCCTATGCCGTCCATCCTCAAGGTGGAGGGGGAGGCAAGAAGGGGAAGGTTGCAAATCAGGGCACCAAGAAAGGTGACAAGAAGGGGGAGTGCTACAACTGTGGCAAACAGGGCCACTACACATGTGACTTCCCCAACAAGAAGTCGGACAAGCCCGGGAAGGGCGGGAAGAAGGCTACCCAAGCCATGATGGCCAGGGAGTCTATCAACTTGACGGATCTGGACGTCACGGTGATTGACTGCGGATCAGGCCGTCACACGCAATACAACCGGGCGGCATTCGTCAGCTACGGCGCCACTGAACAGCACATGACAGTCGCCAACGGCAAAACGAAGTTTGCCACAGGTGAAGGAAATGTTCGCATCGAGTCAGTGGTGAACAGGAAAATCGTTCTGTGTACCATCTACAACGTGCTCCACATGCCCAACTTTGGGGAAAACCTGCTGTCAGTGAGCCGCTTTACCGACAAGGGGCTTGAGGTACTCTTCATCAAGAAGGAGGCTATCATCCGAAAGGAGGGGGACGGCAAGGTCCTTGCACGTGGCAAGAGGGAGGAGGACCTGTACCTTCTCCGTACCAAGGTTCTTGTCGATGCGGTGAGGACCGACGCCGCCAACCTCGTGACGAAGGATGAAGGGGACCTGGACCTATGGCATCGTCACCTACGCCACATCGCTCCCTCAAGTGTGAGGGACATGGCAAAGAAGGAAGTGGTGCGGGGTCTTGAGGTCAAGAGCCTCAACGCAGCCAAGAATGCCGTGTGCGAGCCGTGCGTGGTCGGCAAGGCAACACGGCAGCCGTTCAATGGCAAACGGACGCGTGCATTGGCGAAGTTGGAGGTGGTCCACACTGACGTGTGTGGACCATTCGAGAGCTCCTTTGGGGGCACTCGGTACTTCGTGACCTTCATTGACGACCACAGCTACAAGCTCTACCTTTACATAATCAAGAGGAAGAGTGATGTCTTGTCGTGTATGCAGGCGTTTGTGGCGGCTGTGGAGCACCAAACACAGTTGAAGGTGAAGGCGTTTCGGAGCGACAACGGCGGCGAGTACGAGGGCTGCTCGGCATGGATGAAGAGCAAGGGGATCGCGTGGGAGAAAACTACGCCACACTCTTCGCAGCAAAATGGTGTCGGCGAGAGGGCAAACCGCACCATCCTCAACATGGTCCGGTCCATGTTGAGTGATGTCGGCCTGGCGCAGCGGTACTGGGGCGAGGCGGCACGGACAGCAGTGTACATCATGAACCTGACGCTGACGAAGCCGCTAAAAGACGTGGAGTCCAAGGTGTTCCACAAGAAGTGTGGAGCAGGAGGAAGCAAACCGTGGCACACCTCCACACGTTTGGTTGTGTTGCACATGATGTTGTGCAAGAACGGGAGGGGCAAGGCAGGCTGGACCCACGGACTCGCCGGTGCATCTTTGTTGGATACGAGAGCGGGAGCAAGGCGTACCGACTCTTCGACACGCGGAGGCAGCAGATCGTGAAGAGTCACGCCGTCACATTCGACAAGGCCAGCCGTTGGACGGACAAGGACGCGGGTCTCTCCAAGCGTGGAGTGGCTGCCAATCCTTGAGGGGGAGACACCGGAGGACGCAAAAGAGGGTGATGTCCCATCGGCTCCAACCGGCGAGAACCATCCGGGGGATGGAGGAGCGGCTGATTTGCATTCAGCCGAGTCGGACAACGAGTCTGAAGCACCGGCAGCAGTGGAGCTGAACGAGGAGGCGGGGAGTGAGCCCGCATCTCCACGATCCCCAAGAGAGGGGGAGCAGGCTAGCGGTACGATTGGCACCGCAAGGCAGCAACAGTAGCAGCAGCCTTAATAGCTGCAGCCCTGGAGAAGCGGACGCGTAAGGAGGACCGCAAAGAGGTACGATGCCGCGGAGGACATCTGGACTGGGCTCGCTCGAGCGTTCTTTGCGCAAGAGGAGCCCGAGACCATCAAGGAGGCGTTGCAGCGGAAGGATGGGGCTGAGTGGGAGGGAGCTATAAAATCTGAGCTCACCTCAAATGAAGAGAACGACACTTGGCAGCTGATTGACAGGCCGGAGGGTGCCAAAATCATCGGCTCCAAGTGGATCTTCAAGAAGAAGCTCACCAAGGAGGGGAAGGTGGAGCGGTACAAGACGCGGCTGGTGGTGAAGGGGTACACCCAGGAAAAGGGTGAACACTACGATGAAACCTTTGTGCCGGTGGCAAAGTTCACCTCCATTCGCTCCATCCTCTCGGTGGCGGCGGTGCACGACTACAAAGTCCACCAAATGGACGTGAAAACTGCGTTCCTCAATGGCGACCTGGACAAGGAGGTCTACATGGAGGTGCCGGAGGGGGTGGATGCGCCACCGGGGAAGGTGTGCCGGCTACGCAAGGCGCTCTACAGGCTGAAGCAAGCGCCACTCATGTGGACCCTGAAAATGGACGGCTTCATGGCCTAGCTTGGCTTCAAGCGCTGCGAGGCGGATCACAGCGTATACGTGCGGAAGCAGCCGGGGTTGCACCAGATTGTGGTACTTTACATGGATGATTTCATCCTTGTGTCGTCGAACATGGAGTAGCTGGTGAACCTGAAGCGGGAGCTGGACGGTCGGTTCAAAATGACCCACATGGGCGAGATCAAGTACTATCTCGGCGTCGCCATCAAGAGGGACCGCAAGGCACGCACACTCGAGATGGGGCAGGCAAAGTACATGCAAGAGGTGCTCCGCCGCTACAACATGGAGGAGTGCAACCCCATCGGCACACCCATGACCACCACGTGTGAGCTGAGCTCGAGCATTGGCCCGAGCACGGACGAGGAGAAGGAGGAGATGGCAGGTGTGCCATACCAATCCGCAGTGGGGTGCATCATGTACGCCATGCTTGCGACGCGGCCCGACCTGGCCTTCATGGAGGGCCAAGTGAGCCGCTACGTTGCTGACCCCGGGCCGCTGCATTGGCAAGCGGTGAAGCAGATCCTCCGCTATCTCAAGACGACAAAACAGTCACGGCTCGTGTTCGGAGGGGGAGCACGTGACGACTCCCTCGAGTTGGTCGGCTACTACGATGCTGACTGGGCTGGTGATGTGGATGAGATAAAATCAACGTCAGGGTACGTGTTTGTGCTTGGTGGTGCAGCGGTTTCATGGGCAAGCAGGAAGCAGGACTACGTGACGCTGTCCAACATCGAAGTAGAGTACATCGCGCTTGCGGAAGCTGCAAAGGAGGAGGTGTGGCTGAGGCGGCTGCTAAAGGAGATCGACGTGCCGCAAAGGAAGCCGACAGTATTGAACGTTGACAATGTGAGTGCCATCAGCCTCACCCAGAACCCAGTGCTACACAAGAGGACCAAGCACATCGAGATCCGTCATCACTATGCGCAAGACTTGATGGCAAAGGGAGATGCGGCTATAGTGCATTGTGGCACTATGCGCATGCTCGCCGATGCCATGACCAAGGCACAGTCCAAGGACAGGCACGACGCAAGCTGCATGGAGCTCGGTCTGCGCTGTGAAGTTTAAAATGCTACAGGTTCCAAGGATAGGGCATCAAGGCTGCGGTGCAAGGGGGAGATTGTTAACATGGTGTGTCCTGCATGAGTGCAGTTGAGTTTACTTCCTGGTTCGACCACTAAGGACTGGTCGAAAACCTGATATGACTTTAGATTTGGATTCCTTGTATTTTTCCATGCAGGATCGAGCTTTGAATTGCTCGATTTGATTGAGTATTCAGAAAATTAACCTAGCCCGAAATTCGGGTGTTGGGGGGGGGGGTGGAATATGGCACCCAAATGTACCAGGGCCATAAAGGAAGCAACCAGAAGATTCTCCTTGACCAGGGTGAACTTCTCCTTGACTTCTAGGCAAGGAAAGGCGTTTTGACGGGTCATCGTCGAAGCGCCTCCCGTTGCCTAGCGTGCAAGGCAAGGTGGGCGGCTCCACCAAGGGTTACTTTGACGGCCGTAGCAAGGGCTCTACTGCTATATTTTAGGCGTGCTTGGATGCGTTGGAAAGCTGAGATCACAAGCTATGAGGATCTGATGTAATCTCACTATCCTAAGTAACAAAAATGTATTTTGATTCAGATCTACTGAATGCGACATGTTCTGCCCACTCACATCCGTGATCCTTGTGCTCCACAATCTTCACCATTGGTGCCCCTTGGCTGTCCCAAACATTGGTAGCTTGCATCAGCAAGAGCTAGGCATCCTTGAGGGTACCTTCACACCCACTAGAGCTAACACAAGGGAGATTTTGTTGACCTAATATTCCCCTTGTCCATAGCTGACATTTGAACAGGCACAAGATGGACTATGCATGCACTGCTCCCTTGGAGTAAGTCCGATAAGTCTGGTCCAGATAGACAAGGCATGCACTGCTCCTTTGGAGCAAGTCCTCTTGGTGTAAACTGGATAGTATAGCAAGTAAACACTACCTAGGATAACTCCTTGTCGCTTAGACTTTCTAGAGTTAGTCTCTTGAGCGAGTGGTCACTGGGTCAAATCCCAGGCCTGTAACTGGTTTTCTTTGTGACCAAAAGGGGGACAGGAAAGTTCTGAGAGACATCTTAGAACATTCCAAGGTCCTTCCTGGTGGCTGGCGCCACTTGGCCATCATAGGGAGCGACATGTAGACAGGGAGGGATGATGCAATCCAGATTAACCCTTAAGTGGCTCATCCAAGGAGCCACTGCGCGCCTAGGCTAGAGGCTGGCTCTAGGACTATAAGAACCTGTCAATTGCTTGTCATTGATTATAGCTCTTGCTTTTAAGAATCCTAACCAAGTTGTCCTCTACAGGCAGACACTAAAGAAACATTGCTTGGTCTAAGTCCCAGGAGTTAGCTCCTTGCACAAAAGTCACCAGGTGCTAAGGACACAGTGCAAGGAAGTGATTCCTATGAACTACTCAGTATGGAACCGTGATTTTGAGGGTGATATCTCCTCCTAGTTGCAATAATAGGAGCAGACATGAAGTGAAAATATGTCGGCCTTGTTTTCTACTTCGTTGCCTCAGGTCGGTTGACACACACTAGAGTCCACAATCTCATACAACAGAGGACATCAGCCTAGTAATCAGGCTGAAAAGTCACATACGACCTAGAGGGGTAGAGAATTCTGTCATGGCTCACTCCTAGTGGTTACATAACCCACAATCCCATGGAGAATTGCCATGTATCCATGGATAGCACACAAGGATCTCACCTCACCTAAAAAGTAAGGGAAGTTACTTTTATACTACTAAGCATACTCTGATAATGCGATCCTACGACCAAAAACCTTTTCGTATATTCTTCCCATCATGTTTTGACTTTGAACATCTTGCCTTTTTCTTCACTCAGGCTAAGGCACCAAAAACTTTGAAAATGGTCACTGACACACGGGCGGTCCAAGATACCAAAAACTTTGAAAATTCATATCACCCAGTCTGAGCGTTGGATGAGCCTCAAACGTGGACCGTAGACAAGTTGCCACCCGATTTTTGCAATGGCAAAGTCAGATCGATGATCAAAGCCGACATTTGGTGGTTTCCTGGAACTTCTTCCCATGGACCTGAAACTGAGAAGGATGGCTGTATGTCTAACATTTGCTATATGATGATATGATTTTACCTGTACCAGATGTGTAAAGATGAAGTTGAGGTAAAGATTTGGCTGGCACTCCTCGGTCTTGCTCATTGTGTTGTAACTTATTGGGCATTTCCACAGCAAGAGGAGGATGAGTCGTGTCTCTTCCAAAGCATACCTAGTTACCTTTGGTTACATTGCTAGATCCTTTGTTCTATCTAAGTATGCCTCAATACTTTTACCATCCTGTATTTTTAATACCATGATCTTCTCCGTCAATATCTTGAGGAGTACAAGATCCTTCATCTCATGTTACTTGCATAACGTGTTCCATTATCGCTGTTATAATTATAGGTGAAGTTACATCTGCTTCACATTTTGTACATGTCTTTTTTGCCACTACCTATAGTACGGTAATGCCTTCTGCTTGTGGAAATAAAGACGACTAATCAATACTCAGTTCCTGCCACAAGCCCCTCTCCTCTAAAGAGGGGCAGCTATGGATTTTCCAAAATAGTAAGTTTCCACATCCCTCCAACCTTTCCAAGGTCTTGATTGCTTTTATGATATGTGCTGCTAATATTTGTATCTTGGTGATACCCTTCAGTGGAAGTACTATCCTTGCTTTTGCTACCATTTCTGTGAGAAATCTCTCTTATAGAAAATTGACTGTAGATGCAAGTAGACTACAAATCTAGAAAACATAGGTCCACCATCGGAGCATTCAGCTCAAAACCTTGTAGATGGACTAACATAACAAGATCATCAATATGGAATTTTAAAATATATGTACTTTTGAAAATATGATATGTTACTGCTCTACTCTAGCTCAGTGTTAGAAAAGAGGCCATCCGGCTCAATTTCAGGTCCATAAGAGCACGTTCCAAGAAACTACCAAATGCCTACTCCGATCGACAGTCCGATTTTATCATTAGAAAGATCAGGTGGTAAAATCCCTACAATCAAAGTTTCTGGCCAATCGAACAGTTGGATTGGACGATATGAATTTTGAATATTCCTGGGATCATTGACCGCTGTTGTCTGGGTGATTATCGGCGATGGACACATGCCTTAGCCTAAGAAAAGGGAAAGGTAAGAGGTCCAGGTCAAGACCTGATAGGACAAAAATCCAAAAGGTCTTAGAGTCTTGTATTACCTTGTCACATTGTGCTGACTTGGAGAAGACTATCTTTCCTTAGTTTTAGGCGAGATGAGATCCTTGTATACTAGCCATGGATACATGGTGGTTCTCCATANAATTCGATGTGCATATGCCAAGTTTTAATTTTGAGCAAGAAAGGTGTTTATGTTACTGCAAGAGGAAAGAGTAGCCTAGGCCGACCGCGTTTTTATATTTGACACTAATGCGTTTGTTCTTTGCGATCATGGAGCCATCTAGTTTAGTTTCAGGTCCACTCGACCAAGTTATAGGAAACTACCAGATTCCTACTCCAATCATCAATGCCACTTCTTCATTGGAAAGATCGAGTGACAAAACATCAGTGGTCCAAGTTTCAGGCCGATCTTATAATCGGATAAGGAGATATGAAATTGTGGAATGTCTAGGACCATCGACAGTTGGTGTCTTGCTGATCATGGGTGATGGCTTCGTGCCTTAGACTAAGAAAATAATAAAAGCAAGAGGTCCCAGGTTAAAACCTGATGGAACAAATATCCAAAAGGGTCCTACATTATTGGATTGCCTTGTTAGAGTGTAGTGACTAGGAAACAGGTACCTCTTCTTACTTTTAAGGTAAGCCGAGATCCTTATGTACTAGCCATGAACATATGGTGATTCTCCATGGGATTGTTCATTATGTCAACACCGTGAGTGAGCCATGAGAGCGTTCTCTAGCTCTCTAGGCCGTGTGTGATAGTTGGAAATCAGGCCATCCGGCTAAGTTTTAGGTCCATCAAAGCAAGTTTCAGGAAACTACTACATGCCTGCTCCAATCATCAATCCGACTTCACCATTGGAAATTTCATGTGGTAAAATATCAACTTTCTAAGTTTCGGGCCAATCGAATGGTCAGATTGGGAGATATAAATTTTCAGAATTTTTAGATTCATGAACCATCAATGTCTAGGTGACTATGGGCAACGGCTCCAGGCCTTATTAGACCACTATCCAAAAAGGGCCTCCATTTTTCGATTACCTTATCAGAGAGAGCGGACTAGGAAAAAAGTACGTCTTCTTACCTTTTGGGTGAGATGAGATCCTTGTGTGCTAGCCATGGAGACATGATAACTCTCCATGATATAATACATTATGTAACCACTAGGAGTACCACATGAGAGTATTGTAAAACTATCTACATTGTGTGTGATTGGTCTATCTGATTGCCAGGCCAATTTCCTCCCTTGTATGACATTATGGACTCTAGTGTGTGAGTCTTAGCCTCCATGAATAAGTTGTGTGGGTTGAAAAAGGGTTGACTTATCCAAGCTCTAGTTCTATATTGTTGGATCTTGAGGAGAGAGAGAGCCTTGGAGCAGCGAGCATGTGGGACTGAAAGGACATCATTTGTGCTGAAGAAGGGTCGTTGAAACACTCAAAATAATGGAATACATATAGATCTAGAGTTTGGGTAAGTCAGCCCTCTCACAAGCCAGACCACTTAGCCATGGAGGCCAAGGCTCACACACTAGAGTCCACAATCTCACACAAGCAAGGAAATCAGCCTCGCAATCAGGCTGACCAGTCACACACGACCTAGAGAGCTAGAGAATGCTCTCATGGCTGACTCTTAGTGGTCACATAACCCACAACCACATGGAGAATCGCCATGAATCCATGGCTAGCACACAAGGATCTCGTCTAATCTAGAAAGTAAGGAAAGGTACTTTTTGTTGGATATCGAGGAGAGAGGGAGCCTTGGAGCAGCGAGCATGTGGGACTTAAAGGACATCAGTTGTGCTGAAGAATGGTTGTTTACTCAAAATGATGGAGTACATATAGAGCTAGAGCTTGGACAAATCAGCCCTCTCACAAGCAACACCACTTAACCATGGAGGCCAAGGCTCACACACTAGAGTCCACAATCTTACGCAAGAGAGGAAATCAGCCTAGCAATCAGGCTGACAAATCACACATAACCTAAAGCGCTAAAGAATCCTCTCATGGCTCACTCCTAGTGGTCACATAACCTAAAATCCCATGGAGAATCGCCATGTGTCCATGGCTAGCACAAAAGGATCTCACCTAAACTAAAAAGTAAGGAGAGGTGCTTTTATCCTTGTCGATACACCTAGACAAGGCAATCCTCAAACAAAGGATCTTCTGGACATTTCTTTTATCAGGTCTTGAGCCTGGACCTCTTGCCTTTTTCTTTTCTCAAGCCATCCATGAAGCTTTCACTGATGGTCACCCAGACATCAGCGTACCATGACCCCGGAAACCTTGAAAATTCATCTCCCAATCTGACTGTTGGATAAACTTGAAACTTTGACCGTAGAAAATATTCCACCACATCTTTCCAATGATGAAGTCCGATTGAACATTGGAGGAGGCATGTGGTACTTTCCCGGAACGTGCTCTTGTGGACCCAAAACTGAGTCCGATGGTCCCTTTCCGAATAATCTCCCACTTTACCGCAGTCAGAGTTGGCTGAGTCCACATGCCTTCGTGAAAAACTATTGTTTCTCACAAATCACTAGCTTGGTAGAGAAATCATGACTTGTTTGTTGGTTGGAGTAAACTCCAACTTGATAGCACCATCCTACACCATGTGTCTAATAAAGTGATAGGTGATGTCGATGTGTTTGGTACAAGCACGGTGCTCATGTTCTGGACGAGTATGAATGTGCTCTGGTTATTAACGCGCATGGGAACTGAAATTGCTGTACTCCCACTTATCTCTGCTATGAGACTCTGGAGCCAACCTGCTTCCTTGGCTCCAATGCTGAGAGAGATGTACTCAGCTTTAGTACTGGAGGTGGCTACGACCACATACCGCTTGTGATACCAATGATGGCCCCACCATTCATGAGGAACACATGTCCAGAGATGGACTTGCGGTCCTCAGGATTTGAAGCCCAATCTGCGTCTGTGTAGGTGATGATGCTGTTGTCATTGCCGTTGTAGGTGATGGTGATGTTCATGGTTCTAGCAAGGTAGCAAAAGATCCACTTCACTGCCTTATGGTGCTCAGGTCTGGGATTAGCCACGTGTTGGCTTACATCGCTCACACCTTGTACGAGGTCCGGCCTGGTTGCCACTATCAGGTACATGAGAGTGCCGATGGCATTTTGATACTTCTGTCGCTCAGCTACATCCGCTTCTCCACTAAAGCTCACGAGGTACTGCCGCGTATCCAGTGGCGTGCCAATGAATTTGGCCTCTACCGTGCCAAACCTTTACAAGACATCCTTGACATAGCAACTTTGCTACAACAAGAGATAGCGAGATTTGCGGTCACGCATGATCTGGATGTCGATGAAGTATGACGCCTCTCCGAGATCAGACATATTAAAGTGCTCTTGCATGACCTCGTTGAACTCATGTAGTGCAGATATGCTATTGGAAAGGAGGAGTTGTCAACCGGCTTGAGGTGACGGCCTAGAAAACAAGGCCGACACAATGGCACTTGCCGGCCTTCCTAGTATTGCAACTAGCAGGAGATATCACCCTCAAAATCACAGTTCCACACTAAACAGTTCATAAGAATCACTTCCTTGCACTTTGTCATTAGCACCTGGTCACTTTCGCACAAGGAGCTAACTCCTGGGGCTTAGACCAACTAATGCTTCTTTAGTGTCTGCCTTTGGTGGACAACTCTCTAAGGAGTGTCAAAGGTACGAACTATAATCATTGACAAGTAACTGACAGGTACTTATAGTCGTAGAGCCAGCCTGTAGCCTAGGCACGTAGTGGCTCCTTGGATGATCCACTTTGGGGGCAATCTGGATGGCATCATCTCCCTTGCCTACATGGCCCTCCCTATGACCGCCAAGTGGTGCCAGCCACCAGCAAAGACCTTGGAATATTATAAGATGTCTCTTAGAACCTTCCTGTCCCCCTTTTGGTCACAAAGAAAATTAGTCATTGGGCTGGGATTTCACCCAGTGAACTCTCGCTCCAACAACTAACTCTGGAACGTCTAAGGAACAAAGAGTTGTCCCAGGTAGTGTTTACTAGCTATAGTATCCAGTTTAGACCAAGGGGACTTGCTCTAAAGGAGCAGTGCATCCATTGTCTATGTGGACCAGACTTAGGGGACTTACTCCACAGGAGTAGTGCATTCCTAGTCCGTCTTGTGCCTCTCCAAATGTCAACTATGGACATGGGGCATATCACGTCAACAATATCTCCCTTGCACCTCTGTCCATTTGTTGTGAGATATCTCATCTCTCCAGCTGTCTAGGCCTTACTCATCATCGGCTGCATTGACCATACCGATACATCGGGTACCTGCAAAATGCAACTCGCTATCCAATGCGCTGATCATGCAATATGCGAGCATCTTCTTGTTCTCCATGTATTCCATGTCCAGAATCTCCTTTGCGACCAGGTCGCATGAGTAGTGGTACCTGATGTCAATGTGCTTGGTTCGCCGAGAGATGACATCATCCTGTGTCATTTTCATGGCACTCTTGTTGTCGATGTGGACCTCCGTTGCTTCTGTTTGTGGCACTTTTATCTCAACAAGCAAGCTGCGTAGCCCCTGTGTCTCTCTGCATGCTTCTGACAGAGCATGTACTCTGCCTATGTAGTAGAGAGGGAGACACTATCTTGCTTTCTGTTTGTCCAAGAGACTGCACCACCGTTCAAGAGACTCACGAAGCCCGAGGTGGACTTTCTGTCATGGATTCTTCTTCCCTAGTCGGCGTCCATTTAGCACACAAGCCGCATCGGGTCAGATCCCTCTTGGCCTCCAAACTTGAGTCCCATGTGTCGTGTCCTTTGTAGATAGCGTATAATGCAATTCACTGCTTGCCAGTGCTGTGGCCTTAGATTGGCCACAAACCTGCTTACTTATCCCACAGCATAGCAAATATCAGAGCGTGTTCCGACGATGGCATACATGAGGCTACCAATAGCAGACTGGTAGGGAATGTTCTCAATCTCATGCCGTTCTACTTTTGTGCTAGGGCTAATGGAGGAGGAGAGCTTGATGTCTATTTTCATGAGTGTGCCGATGGGCTTGTAGTCCTCCATGTTGTAGCGCTTCAGGACCTCCATGATGTACTTGGTCTGGGTCAGTTCGATGGTGCCTGCTACCCAATTGCTGTACACGGCTATTCCCAGGTAGATCTCGAGCGGACCCATGTCCTTCATCTTGAACCTATTGCTAAGATCTGTCTTTAGCTTGTTCAAAGGCTTGACTGAGGACAGACATATGATCAGGTCATCCACGTATAGTACAACCAGCATCAAGTCTTGCTTATCCTCTTGCACATAGACTCTTGGGTCATTCAGGCAGTGCGTGAAGGTGAGCCCGGCCATGAAGACGTCCATTTCCTTGTACCACATCCTTGGGGCCTATTTCAGCATGTAGAGTGCTTTGAACAGTCAGCAAACCTTTTCCCTCTGGAGCTTTTACTCCCTCAAACACTTCTATTAGCAATTCCTTATCTAGCTTCCTGTGGAGGAAAGCTGTCTTGACGTCATCTGGTGGATATGATGGAGCTTAAGGTGACGACAGGTGTGAAGGTCTCTTGCACTCTGAGCCTAAACGCTTGAAAAACTCCTTTGCCACAACTCTTGCCTTGTACTTGTCAATAATACCATCCTACATGAACGTTTTCTAGAGTACCCACTTTGAACCAACCACGTACGCGTTTGGGGGCTTGTCCACCAAAATCCATGTTCCGTTCTCTTCAATGGATGCGAGTTCGCTATCCACTGCCTCCTGCCACTAAGCTGCATTTTGCATGTTCATAGCCTCTACTACACTCACAAACACTCCCTAAGCCAAGCATGACCAGCTGAGTCCGGTCCATTTTCCACTCTCAGTATCGGAGGTTTCTTCTGGCGCATATTACGCCAGAGTGTTGCTAGTGGTGCTTTTAGGCTTAGTTCCTTCTGTTACTCCTATGCTGCCAGTGATTTTTTGTTTCAGGATCAGTTATTAGCCTCAGAGTTTGACTTAGAGGCCTTGAATGACTCACACTCAGCGTCAGAGTCCGTCGCTGCGTCAGCCTGCACATCCACTATCCTTGTAGCACCATCCTTCATTGGCACCATCAGCCAGGTTTCACGTGCCTGATCTCCTGACTCGAGCAACACAACCCAATCTTCTAATTTGGGAGCATGGACAGGATCCAGCAATTCTCCCTTACCGAGTGTCCTATCAAACTCAATATCTCGGCTCTTGATGAGCTTTCCAGCCGCTTGGTCCCATAGCATGTACACCTTGTGTGTAGTGTCATATCCAACCATTACACACTTACGAGTGCATGCATCCAGCTTGCCACTTCCTTATTTTGCTTGCATCTATGCCATGCCACTACAGCCAAAGATCCTCAAGTGTGAGGCATCTGGCTTCTTCCCTGACCAAGCCTCCTTTGGCCTCCTCATCGGCTTCTCTTGATGCTTCATACCACACCTTCCAAGCGCGGCTGCCTGAGTGAGATTCACAAGGTAGCAAGCAGTTCTTGCATCTTCAGCCCAGATGTGACGTGGGAGTTTTGCGTCAAAGAGCATGCTTCGTGTCATGCCGGGGAATGTCCGGTTCATCCGCTCGGCAATGCCATTGCTCTAGGGGGGTATAAGGCGTGGTAGTCTGGTGGTTGATGCCGTGTTGGCTCAACCAACCTTTACACACCTTGTACTCACCAGCATTGTCTGTGCGCAGTCCCTTGACCTTCTTGCTTGTCTGCCGCTCTACCATCGCGACAAACTCTTGCAACTTCTCCTTGACCTCTCCCTTTGTCTTGAGAAAGTAGATCCACATCTTGCGAGAGTCGTCATCGATGAAGGTCAAGAAATACTTGCTACAGTTGTTGAAAGGAGTCCAGAATTGTCTGCACATATCAGAGTGAATCAGGTCCAAGATTGCTACCGCACGTTGTCCATTACGCTCAAAGGGCTTTCTCTTTGCCTTCCCTTGGAGGCATGGCTCACACAACGTCTTGCACTTTCCCTCATCCTTGGCCTTGCATCCCTCCATCCCATTAACCACTTCTTGCTGCTGCATAGCTTGTAGTGTGCTGTCAGCCACATGGCCGAACTACGTGTGCCACAACTCAGCATCTGTATCTTTTGTGGAGTTGGCCGCCATGGTGACGGCTTGTGGACCAACATCAGGCTTTGGAGACTTGGGCTCTTCAAGTGCTACATATCTCTCATTTTCACTCTCAGAGGACATGGCCTGTAGCATGTAGAGCCTATCAACACTTAGGGCTTGTGCGAGAAGACTATCCTTGAGATAGGAGATGTTGATATCCTTGTTCTTCACGATCACAGCCTCCTCCTTTGTGAAGACGACAGTCATGTTGTGGTCCATGATTTTGGACACCGACAAGAGGTTTGCCGCAAAAGACGACATGTAGTTGACGTTCTCCAACTTCAAGTCTTTTTCAGGACCATTCATGTTGATGTTGATCAACTTATCTCCCTCGCCTTGCGCATGGACAAGGCTCTCATTGGCACACCTGAAGCGATGTTAAGTGTCCATAATGGAGATGCACCCATCCTTCTCCCTTGAGGAGTGGTGGTTCGTGCCAGAGTCAAGCATGTAAGCTCCATGCTTGAGTAGTACCGCTCCCTTGATTCCTGGCACACTTTCAGCCATCATGTTTGTCAACTCCTTCTTACCCTTTCCTTTGCCCTCGCTTCTACCACCATGATCTCTGTCTTCCTTCGTGGGTGCCCTATACTATTGTACCCAATTCCCAGGCTTGCCACAGTTAAGGATTTTTCCAAGATGTTTTGAACCCTTTTACCGCCACCATTGCCTTTTCCTCCACCGCCACCGCTTCCGCTACCACTCTGAACAGAAGAGGAGTTGTTGCCACGACCACCGTACTCTGCAGCATAGGCTGAAATATTAGCCTCACTACCGCTACGTCGCATGGCCTTGTTGTGCACGTATTCGTACACTAACTCATGGGTAAAATCCTCCTCTTTCTAAATGCCAAAGACGGTGAGCATTGGATCCGAGCTTTCAGACAGCGCCATGAGGAGGATCATGGCCTGCATGTTGGTGTTGATTTTCCAGCTCATCTGGGTCACTTGTCGCAACAGTCCTCCAAGCTGCAGTAGGAAGTCCGGAATTGACTCTCCCTCGCTCACTCTTATACCAATCAACATTTGAAGGGTTACGAGACGATTAGCCAGAGCTGTTGACTGGTATACATGTGCAAGCTTTTCATAAGCCTTTGATGCATGTGTGATGCCGTGGAGATGTGCATACTGTGACTCATTCACTGATGTCATAAGGGTGACTAGCACCATCTCGTTTTTGGCGCTCCATGCTACATATCTGGGGCCAACTTTTGGTGGTTCAATATCTTCTCTAAGGAACATCTTCATGACAATCTCAAACTGTCATTTCCACAAGGGAAAATTAATCCCTATGAACTTTGTCATGCCACTAATGATGTGCACAAGATTGAGTGTTGTAGGTGACGTCATACTTCTCTGCTTCTCTGCTTCTCTGCTTTGTTAAGGTCAATGTAGGCTGATGTAGGCTATTGTGTGCTACTGGTTTAAGAGGTGCAGATCCGTTGCTTACCCCTTTTAGCTACACAGAGAAGAACGCACTATAGCAAACCCAAGGTCGTGCCTCTAAGGGCAGAGCTTTTCCTAGTTAAGACCCAAGGGACATACCTCCAAAGTTAGAGCTTATACTTGGCCCTTGTTCTCTAAGTGCCAGCACCTGTCGTTGAAGCTAGTGGAGCACATGGAGCTGATGGAGCTGATGGAGCAGATGCGTGCTACAAGATAGAGAGGACGAGAGTGCGTAGAAGCGTGCCCTACAACTAGTCAGTGTGGGTCCATAACCCTTTGTCAACCGGCATAGGGCAATGGACTAGAAAGCAAGGCCGAAATAATGCTACTTGCCATCCGCTCCTAGTATTGCAAATAGGAGAACATGTCACCTTTAGAATCATAGTTCCATATTGAGCAGTGCATAGGAATCACTTCCTTGCACTTTGTCCTGCGCACCTCATGACTTTCGTACGAGGAGCTAACTCCTGGGGCTAAGACCAACCAATGCTTCTCTAGTGTCTGCCTCTGGTGGACAACTCTGTGAGGAGTCTCAAAGGTAAGAACTCTAATCAATGGCAGGCAACTGATAGGTACTTATATTCCTAGAGACAACCTCTAGCCTAGGTGTGCAGTGGCTCCTTGGATGAGCCACTTTAGGACCAATTTGGATTGCATCATCCGCCTTGCCTTCATGGCACGCCTTGTGACTACCAAGTGACGCCGGCCACAAGAAAGGACCTTAGAATGTTCTAAGATTCTCTTAGAACCTTTTTGTCCCCCTTTTGGTCACAACGAAAATTTGTGACTGGATTGTGATTTGACCCAGTGACTTCTCACTCCAAAGAGTAACTCTGAAACATCTAAGCCACAAGGAGTTGTCCTAGGTAGTGTTTGCTGGCTATACTATCCAGTTTAGATAAAGGGAACTTGATCCAAAGGAGTAGTGCATGCCTTGTATATCTGGACCAGACATAGGGGACTTACTCCAAGGGAGCAGTGCATGCCTAGTCCGTCCTGTGCCTGTCCAAATGTCAGCTATGGAAAAATGGCATATCAGGTCAACAAGAGCATCTCATCCACATAGACAATGATCATGACGGTCTCATGCCCATGCTGCCATTGATAAACGCTGTAGTCACACTCGTTGCGCTCGAACTCCTTGCCCTGTAGCGCTGCATCCAACTTCTGGTTCCAAGCATGTGACGCTTGCTTGAGGCCGTAAAACGACTTCTGCAGCTTGTAAACCAGGTACTCCTGGCCATCCATGACGAACCCCTCCTGCTGCTCCATGTACATTTCCTCCTCCAAGTCACCATTCAAGAATGTCGTCTTGACATCCATGTGGTAAACCTCAAAGTCCTCAGCTGCTACATAAGGGAGGAGCTTGCACACGGAGGCAAACGTTGCAACATGGGTAAATGTTTCTTTATATTTGATGTAGTCATGTTGTGAGTAGCCCTTCACGACCAGCCTCACCTTGTATTTTTCCAGGTTGCCATTTGCTCCCGCTTTTTCTTGAACACCCATTTGCACTTGATCACCTTGTGTCCAGGTGGACTGTACTTTGTACGACTTGCACCCAATTTGTTGGGTCTGGTGCAGCCATGGCCTCCTTGTATGGCATCGGCTCAACAGATTCTGTTGCAACTACGATGTTCATCTATTCAGGTTTTTGTGGCATCCAGAAATGGCCGCGCTCACCAGGATTATAACGCATATTAAGAGGGTACTTGCGACCTGTTGCTGGAGCGTTAACGGGCGGCTGGCACGGTGCTCCTGGTATAGCTGCTACTACTGGTAGTGGTGCATCTTTTTCCTGTGCTTCTACTGATGAGGTTGTTGGATCTGCTGCATTAGATATGAGAGAGTAGAGTGGTTCTCCCATTGTCACAGTAGAAGAAGGGTCAGGAGAGTCTGGGTCAGGAAGGGTATCTGCTCCCACCGCCTCGTTAGCTAGTGGTTTTCTTGCCATGATGATGTTGATGCCAATGATGTTGCTTTTGTTAAATACAACATCCCTGGAGATGATGACGTGGCTTGTGTCCCTCTTCTAGATGTGATAGGCCTTGCTTGCCACGTCATAGCCGATTATAAACATCAGCGCACTCTTTCTATCCAACTTTTGTCGCTTCTTCTTTGGCATTTGCATATGTGCCAAGCTTCCAAACTCGCGAAGATGACCCACACTCGGCGTCTTGTCGAACCACGCCTCGTATGCCGTCATCTGCTCTAGGGCCTTAGTTGGAATGCGGGTTTTGATGTACACCATAGTGCTCACGCCTAAGGCCCAAAAGTCGTAAGTCAGTTGAGCCGCCTCCTATATGGAACATGCCGACTCCACAATGGTATAGATGGCATGTTCTGCTACATTATTCTACTACGGCAAATATGGCATAGTACGATGCGCCTTGATGCCAGCTTAGCGAGGTAGTCCTGAAAATACTTTCTCACGTGCTCTTTGCCACCGTTGCTGTGTAACACCTTGATCTTCTTGCCATTCTGGTTCTCTACCATTGCCTTGAACTCCTTGAATCTCTCAAAATACTGGTCCTAAGAAGAAACAAAGTACACAGCACTGTAACAGAAGAAATCATCAATGAAGGTCAGAAAAAACCTAGAGTCTACAAAGCTCTAGGTCTGCATTGGGCCACACAAGTCTGTATAGTGATACTGGAGCTGGTGCTCCAGTGCCTCCTTTGCGCGTTCTCCCACTCTAGAGAACACCTCACAATGTTGCTTCCCTTCCAAACAGCCGATGCATAACTGTTTCTCCAGGTCACACACCATCTGATTTGCTTGAAGCTACTACAAGGCACCCTTGCCGATGTGGCCATAGCGTACATGGAAGATCTCACCATCCGTTGCATGCACCATTGCTGCAAGACGGTGCTCACTTGGGATATAAGTTGCTCCCAACAGGCGGTACATGTTGCCCTCCTTCTCTGACGTGGCCAACTCCTCTCCTGTATCCTTGTTAAGGATGTAGCCATAGGTATCATCAAAGACAATGCGCCGTCTTGTGTTGGTGAGAGAGGAGACCGAAAGAAGGTTGAATACAGCATCAATTACATAGAACACGCCATGGAAAACTTCCACTTCAATGCCACGCGGGGTTTCCAACTACATCTCCACATACCAAATCCTCTCAGCAAACACCTCCCGATCATCACCCAAAGTAATCATTTGGGGGGAATGGAGAGTAGCTGTACAAAGCACTCCTTGTGGTACGTCAGGTTCTTGGTGCATCTTGAGTCTTTGTACCACGTGAAGTCTGCCTTCTCAATCTGTGACATGTTTGATTTCACCAAGAAGAGGCGGTCGTGCACCTCCTTGCTCACGTTTATGTTGCCAAAGCGACGCACGCCGGGTTGGTTTTGCTACTGGGACTGACGCTGTTATGACTGTTGCTGCTACTGCTGTTGTGGAGACCGTTACTTTTGCTGCCTTTGCTGCTGCTCCTTCTAGTCTCTCTTTAACTTGAAGCACTCTTTCTTGTAGTGCCCCTTTTTCTGGCACTAGTGGTGTCCTTTTTCTCTCCTGCCTAGACTATTGCTACTGCTGGTTCCGTGAGCTCGTGGCCACAAAAGCTACTTCAAAGTTGCTGCCGCCATTACGCGTTCCTGAATTTCGGCACAATTCCACCTGTAGGTGTGTACAGATGAAGTTAAGGTCAAGAGTTAGCTTGCACTCTAACGTCTCTCACACCATTTTGTAGCTGGTTGAGAGTCCCCTCAGTAAGAGGAGGATGGAGCGCATCTCTTCCACAAGATTGGCGTCCACTCTCATGTGCTTTGCCAGCTCTTTTGTCCTGTCCAAGTACGCTTCCATCCACCCTGCACTTTCAGTGCCATCATGTTCTCTTCCAAGAGCATGAGGAATGGAGGATCCTAGCTCTCAGACTTCTTGCACAACGTATCCCACCCCTCCTTTGCAGTACACTTGTAACTCACATACTGAAGATGCGGGTTGGAGATGGTTTTGATAAGAAACCTGTACGCCTGCCTATCCTTCTTCTTCCACTCCTCATACGCGATTGGTGTAGCTACAGATGAACCTGTACTGGCTATACCCTTCTGCGGTGTCATCCCCGCCACCACCTGCACTACAGTGATGCCTTTTGCTTACTGATCTAAAGCTGACTCGTCGTCGCTCAACACCTCCGACAAGCCCCTCTCCTCCAAAAAGAGCGGGCACAGATCTTCCAAAACATGAGGTTGGCACACCCCTCCAGCTACTCCAAAGGCTAGGCTGTTGTAACAATGCCTGCTGCTACCATTTTGAGCCTTGGTGATGCTTAGTGTTGTCTTTGCATGGCGGCGCTACCCCTGTTTTTGTAAGTACGTCTGTTAGAAAACTACCTAAAAAAATGGACTGTAGATGCCAGTAGATTGCGAATTTGGAGAACGCAGCTCAAAACCTTTCCGATCGACTCATAAAACAGGGTCATCAATAAAGGATTTTGAAAGATATGCCCTCTTGAAAATAGGGTATGTTTCTGCTCGTACTCCAACTAAGATCAGCGAGCTTGGAAACGTTGTTTCTCCCAAACCAATCAATGGAATGTAAATAGTTTTACACTAGTATAAAGTTTTTGGAAAAATACTACAATTCTCATGTACCACGTTTTTAATTTGACACAGAAACGAGATCGTTATTGACATTACAAGGTGACACTCTTACACATGTAGAAAAGTAAAGCCCTAGCCGACCTCGTTTTGATTGGATTGTTGGATCTTCCCAATCGTGGAATCATCAGAAAATTTGTCTTGCAAAATTGAAAATATTGTGGTTGATCATCAAATTTGGATAAAGGTTTGACCCTAAATTGTCACTCTTTATGTGAAGGCTTGTGCTGGTTGAAACTGCCAAAAACATGGCTCTGACACCAAATGTTGGACCTGGAGGAGAGAGGGAGCCTTGGAGCAGTGAGCATATGGGACTGAATGGGCATCAGTTGTGCTGAAGAATGGTTGTTGAATAATACAAAATTATGGAGTACATATAGAGATTGAGTTTGGGCAAATCAGCCCTCTCACAAGCCACACCACTTAGCCATGGAGGCTAAGGCTTACACACTAGAGTCCACAATCTCACACAAGAGAGGAAATTAGCCTAGCAATCAGGCTGACCACTCACACACGACCTAGAGCATTAGAAAATGCTCCCATGGTACACTCTTAGTGATCACATAACCCACAATTTCATGGAGAATCGTTATGTGTCCATGGCTAGCAACAAGGATCTCACCTTACCTAAAACGTACCCTATTGCTATTTGATTTTGCTATTAAATATTTATTTAAGGACGACAATTGAGCTCTTGAACAAGCTGAAGACAGATCTCAGCAACATGTTCAAGGTGAAGGACATGAGTCTGCTTGGGTTCTATCTCGGGATAGTCGTCCACTACAATCAAGCAAAAGGTACCATTGAGCTGAACGAGACCAAAGACATCATGGAGGTCCTCAAGCGTTACAACATGGAGGACTGCAACCTTATCATCACGTCCATGAAAACAGATATCAAGCTCTCCTCCTCCATGAGCCCCAGCATGGAAGTAGAATAGCGTAAAATGGAGAACATTCCCTACAAGTGTGCTCTTGACAGCCTCATGCATGCCATGGTAGGAACACGCCCTGATATGTGCTATGTTGTGGGATAAGTGAGCAGGTTTGTGGCCATTCCATGACCATAGCACTCGCTAGTAGTCAAGCACATCATGCGTTATCTACAGAAGACACATGGGACTCCAGTTAGGAGGCCAAGAGGGATCAGACCCGTTGCGGCTGGTGTTCTATACATACGCCGATTGGAGAGGAAGAATTGATGACAAAAATACCACCTCGGGCTACGTCTGCCTCTTGAATAGTGGTAAAATCTCTTGTTCAAGTAGAAACAAGACTGTGTCTCCCCCTCTACTGCTGAGGCAGAGTACATCGCTATGTCAAAAGCAAGCAAGGAGACATACTGGCTACGTAGTTGGCTTGCTGAGATGAAAATACCACAGACGAAAGCAATGAAGGTCCATATTGATAACAATAGTTCCATGAAAATAGCTAAGGATGACGTCATCTCCTCGCAGACCAAGCACATCGACATCGGGTACCACTACTCATGCGACTTGGTCACAAAGGAGATTGTGGCATGGAATACGTGGAGACCAAGAAGATGCTCACAGATTGCATGACAAAGGTGCTTGAGAGCGAATTGTACTCTACAGGTACCCGAAGCATCGGTATGGTCAACGTAGGCGACGAAGACTAATGCCTAGACAGCTAGAGAGAGGAGATATCTCACAGCTAATGGACAGAGGTTCAAGGGAGAGCTTTTTGACTTGATATTCGCCTTGTCCATAGCTGACATTTGCACAAGCACAGGACAGACTAGGCATGCACTACTCCCTAGGAGTAAGTCCCATAAGTCAAGTCCAGATAGACAAGGCATGCACTGCTCCTGTGAAGCAAGTCCCCTTCGTGTAAACTGGATGGTATAGCAAGCAAAAACTACCTAGGACACCTCCTTGTGGCTGAGACTTTCTAGAGTTAGTCTCTGGAGCGAGAGGTCACTGGGTCAAATCCCACGCCTGTAACTAGTTTTCTTTGTGATTCAAAGGGGTACAGGAAAGTCTCAGACACATCTTAGAAAATTCCAAGGTCCTTCTTGGGGGCTGGCGCCACTTGGCCGTCATAGGGAGCGCTATGTAGACAAGGGGGATGATGCAATCCAGAATAACCCCAAAGTGGCTCATCTAAGGAGCCACTACACGCCTAGGTTAGAGACTGGCTCTATGACTATAAGAACCTGTCAATTGCTTGTCATTGAATACAGCTCTTACCTTTAATACTCCTCACAGAGTTGTCCACTAGAGGCAGACACTAAAGAAACATTGCTTGTTCTATGTCCCAAGAGTTAGCTCCTCGAGCAAAATTCACCAGGTGCTATGGATACAGCGCAAGGAAGTGATTCCTATAAACTACTTAGTATGGAACTGTGATTCTGAAGGTGATATCTCCTCCTAGTTGCAATACTAGGAGTGGACGGCAAGTGAAAATATGTTAGCCTTGTTTTCTAGTTCGTTGCCTCAGGCCGGTTGACACACACTAGAGTCCACAATCTCAGACAGGAGAGGACATCAGCCTATTAATCAGGTTGACCTGTCAGACACGACCTAGAGGGCTAGATAATTCTCTCATGGCTCATTCCTAGTGGTCACATAACCCACAATCCCATGGAGAATCGCCATGTATCTGTGGCTAGCACACAAGGATCTCACCTCACCTAACAAGCAAGGGAAGTTACTTTTATAACTTTACTTTTATACTTTTATAATTTTATATTACTTTTAGTAATCATACTCTGATAGGGCAATCATAAGACCAAAGACCTATTTGGATATTTGTCCCATCATGTCTTGACTTTGAACATCTTGCTTTTTTCTTTACTCAGGCTAAGGGACCAAAACCTTTGAAAATGGTCACTGAGACACGGATGGTCCAAGATACAAAAAACGTTGAAATTTCATATCTCTCAATCTGAGCATTGGACGAGCCTCAAACTTGGATCGTAGACAAGTTGGCACCTGATCTTTGCAATGGCAATGTCAGATAGAGTATCAAAGCCGGCATTTGGTGGTTTCTTGGAACTTGTTCCTATGGACCTGAAACTAAGCCGGATGGCTGTATGTCTAACATTTGCTACATTATGATATGATTTTGCCTGTATCAGATCTGTGGAGATGAAGTTGAGGTCGAGATTTGGCTGGCACTCCTCAGTCTTGCTCATTATGGCGTATCTTGTTGGGAATTTCCTGAGAAAGAGGAGGATGAGTCGTGTCTCTTCCAAAGCCTACCCAGTTACCTTTGGTTACATTGCTAGGTCCTTTGTTCTATCAAAGTATGCCTCCATACCTTAACCATCCTGTATTTTCAATACCATGATCTTTCCGTAAAAAATCTTAAGGAGTACAATATCCTTCATCTAATGTTACTTGCATAACGTGTTCCAATATTGTTGTTATGATTACAGATGAAGCTACATCTGTTGCACATTTTTTACATGTCTTTTTTGCAACTACCTATAGTATGCTAATGCCTTTTGCATGTGGAAATGAAGACAACTCATCAATACTCACTTCCTGCCACAAGCGCCTCTCCTCTAAAGAGAGGCAGCTATGGATCTTCCAAAACTTGAAGTTTGCACATCCCTCCAACCTTTCCCAGGACTTGACTGCTTATACGATATGTGTTGCTAATATTTGTACCTTGGTGATACTCAATGCTTCCCTTCAGTGGTGGTACTATCCTTGCTTTTGCTACCATTTCTGTGAGAAATCTCTCTTAGAGAAAATTGACTGTAGACACAAGTAGACTAAAAATCTGGAAAACCTAGGTCCACTATTGGATCATTCAGCTCAAAACCTTGTAGATGGACTAACAAAACAAGATCATTAATATGGAACTCTAGAAGATATGTACTTTTGAAAATATGATACGTTACTACTTTACTCCAGCTCAATGTTAGAAAAGAGGCCATTCGACTCAATTTCAGGTCCATCAGAGTAAGTTCCAAGAAACTAACAAATGCCTACTCCGATCGAACGGTTGGATTGGACAATATGAATTTTGAATATGTCTGGGATCATTGACCGTTGGTGTCTGGGTGATTATCAACGATGGCCACATGCCTTAGCGTAAGAAAAGAGAAAGGTAAGAGGTCCAGGGTCAAGGCCTGATAGGACAAATATCCAAAAGGTCTTGGAGTTTTGGATTACCTTGTCACATTGTGCTGACTTGGAGAAGACAATCTTTCCTTAGTTTTAGGTGAGGTGGGATCCTTGTATACTAGCCATGGATACACGATGATTCTCCATACAATCGTGGAATTTACGTCCACTAGGATTATACCATGAGAGGATTTTCTAGCTTGTTGATTTTTATGCGATCGATTAGCCCCATTGTTAGGCTGATTTTCTCCCTTGTATGAAATTATGGACTCTAGAATGTGAGTCTTAGCCTCCATGACTAGGTGGTATCGCTTGTAAGAGGGCTGACTTTTCCAAGCTTTTGTTTTATATGTTCTGAAGTGTTTTGAGTTATTCAATAACCCATTCTTCAGGAAAATTGATGTCCTTTGAGTCCCACATGCACATTGCTCCAAGATCACATATCTCCTCCAGATCCAACGTGTAAGAGGTGTTTTTTCCAAAGATAATGATGGAATGCAATTTTTTTTAGAACAACAAAAAAAAGAGTTTGATAGATAATTCAATTTGCATATGCCAAGTTTTAACTTTGAGCAAGAAAGGTGATTATCTTACTACAAGAGGAAAGAGTAGCCTTGGCCAACCGCGTTTTCATATTTGACACAAATGCGTTTGTTCTTTGCGATCATGGAGCCATCTAGTTTAGTTTCAGGTCCACTCGACCAAGTTATAAGAAACTACCAGATTCCTACTCCAATCATCAATGCCACTTCTTCATTGGAAATATCAGGTGAAAAAACATCAGTGGTCCAAGTTTTAGGCTGGTCTTATAATCGGATAAGGAGATATGAAATTTTGGAATGTCTAGGATCATCGACCATCGATGTCTCGGTGATCGAGGGTGATGGCTTCGTGCCTTAGACTGAGAAAAGAATAAAATTAAGAGGTCCCAGGTTAAAACCTGATGGGACAAATATCCAAAAGGATCCTAGATTCTTGGATTGCCTTGTTAGAGTATACTGACAAGGAAAAAGGTACATCTTTTTATAGTTTTAAGGTATGCTGAGATCCTTATGTTCTAGTCATGAACATATGGTGATTCTCCATGGGATTGTTGATTATGTAAACACCGTGGGTGAGCCATGAGAGCATTCGCTAGCTCTCTAGGTCGTGTGTGATAGTTGGAAATCAGGCCATCCGGCTAAGTTTAAGGTCAATCAGAGCAAGTTCCAGGAAACTACTAGATGCCTGCTGCAATCATCAATCCGACTTCACCATTGGAAATGTCATGTGGCAAAATATCAACTTTCTGAGTTTCGGGCCAATCGAATGGTCAGATTGGGAGATATGAATTTTCAGAATTTTTAGAGTCATGAAACATCAATGTCTGGGTGACCATGGACAACGGCTCAAGGCCATACCCTGAGAAAAAAAAGGCAAGAGGTCCAGGGTTAAGACCTTATTAGACCAATATCCAAAAAGGGCCTCCATTTTTGGATTACCTTATCAGAGAAAGCCGACAAGGAAAAAAGTTCCTCTCCTTACGTTTAGGGTGAGATGCGATCCTTGTGTGCTAGCCATGGAGACATGATAACTCTCCATGATGTAGTACATTATGTAACCACTAGGAGTACCACGTGAGAGTATTGTAAAACTCCCTATATTGTCTGTGATTGGTCTGTCTGATTGCTAGGCCGATTCCCTTCCTTGTATGAGATTATGGACTCTAGTGTGTGAGCCCTAGCCTCCATGACTAAATTGTGTGGATTGTAAGAGGGTTGATTTATCTAAGCTCTAGTTCTATATTGTTGGATCTTGAGAAGAGAGAGAGCCTTGGAGCAGCGAGCATGTGGGACTGAAAGGACATCATTTGTGCTGAAGAATGGTTGTTCAATCACTCACAATAATGGAATACATATAGAGCTAGAGTTTGGGTAAGTCAGCCCTCTCACAAGTCACACCACAGCCATGAGGCTAAGGCTCACACACCAGAGTCCAAAATCTCACACAAGCAAGGAAATCAGCCTAACAATCAGGCTGACCATTCACACACGACCTAGATAGCTAGAGAATACTCTCATGGCTCACTCCTAGTGGTCACATAACCCACAACTACATGGAGAATCGCCATGTATCCATGGCTAGCACACAAGGATCTCATCTAATCTAAAAAGTAAGGAAAGGAACTTTTTCTTGGATCTCAAGGAGAGAGGGAGCCTTGGAGCAGCGTGCATGTGGGACTGAAAGGACATCAGTTGCGCTAAAGAATTGTAATTGAATAACTCAAAATGGAGTACATATAGAGCTAGAGATTGGGCAAGTTAGCCATCTCACAAGCAACACCACTTAGCCATGGAGGCCAAGGCTCACACACTAGATTCCACAATCTTGCACAAGAGAGGAAATCAGCCTAGCAATCAGGCTGACCAATCACACACAACCTAGAGAGCTAGAGCATCCTCTCATGGCTTACTCCTAGTGGTCACATAGCCTGAAATCGCATGAAGAATCGCCATGTGTCCATGGCTAGCACACAAGGATCTCACCTCACCTATAAAATAGGAAGAGGTACTTTTATCCTAGTGAGCACACCCTGACAAGGCAATCCTCAAGCAAAGGATCTTTTTCGATATTTCTTTCATCAAGACTTGAGCATGGACCTCTTGCTTTTTTCTTTTCTCAAGCTGAAGCATGAAGCTTTCAGCGATGGTCACCCACACATCAACGGTCCATGACCCCAGAAACTTTGAAAATTCATATCTCCCAATGCGACTGTTCGAACAGCCTGAACCTTCGACCCTAGCAAATATTCCACCAGATCTTCCATATGACGAAGTCCGATTGACCACCGGAGCAGGGATATGGTAGTTTCCTGGAACTTGCTCCTATGGACTGGAAACTGAGCCGGATGGTTCTTTTCCCAATAATATTCCACTTTACTACATTTAGAGTTGGCTGAGTCCACATGCCTTCATGCAAAACTACTGCCTCTCACGAATCATTGGCTTGGTGAAAAAACCAGCGACTTGCTTGTTGGTTGGATTAAACTCCAACTTGATAGCACCCTCCTGTACCATGTGTCTGATGAAGTGATAGGCGATGTTGATGTGTTTGGTACGAGCATGGTGCTCAGGGTTCTGGGCGAGTATGAATGTGCTCTGGTTGTTGATGCGTATGGGAACTGGAATTGTTGCACTCCCACTCATCTCTGCCACGATACGCTAAAGCCAAACTGCTTCCTTGGCTCCAAAGCTGAGAGAGACGTACTCAGCTTCCGTACTTGCGGTGGCTACGACCACTTACCGCTTGTGATACCAGCTCATGGCCCCACCATTCATGAGGAACACATGTCCACAGATGGACTTGCGGTCCTCGGGATTTGAAGCCCAATCTGTGTCCATGTAGCCGATGATGCTATTGTCGTTGCCGTTGTAGGTGACGCTGATGTTGATGGTTCTAGCAAGGTAGCAAAAGATCCACTTCATTGCCTTCAGGTACTCAGGTCCGAGATTAGCCATGTGTTGGCTTATATCGCTCACACCCTGTGCGAGGTCCGGCCTGGTTGCCACAATGAGATGGCATTCTGGTACTTCTGCCGCTCAGCTACACCCCCTTCTCCATTCAAGCTCACAAGGTACTACCGCATCTCCAGGGGCATGTGGACGTGTTTGGCCTCTGCCATGCCGAACCTTTAGAAGACATCCTTGACATAGCAACTTTGCTACAACGAGAGATAGCGAGATTTGCGGTCACGTGTGATCTGGATGCTGAGGAAGTATGACGCCTCTCCAAGATAAGACATCTTGAAGCGTTCTTGCATGGCCTCCTTGAACTCCTGTAGTGCATATATGCTATTGGAAAGGAGGATTTGTCAACCGGCCTGAGGGGACGGACTAGAAAACAAGACCAACACAATGGCACTTGCTTTCCTTCCTAATATTGCAACCAGCAATAGATATCATCCTCAAAATCAGGATTGCACACTGGGCAGTTTATAGGAATCACTTCCTTGCACTTTTTCATAAGCACCTGGTCACTTTCGCACAAGGAGGTAACTCATGGGGCTTAGACCAACCAATTCTTCTTTAGTGTCTACCTCTGTGGACAAATCTCTCAGGAGTCTCAAAGGTAAGAACTATAATCACTGTCAAGGAACTGACAGGTACTTATACTCCTAGGGTTAGCCTTTAGCCTAGGCACGAAGTGGCTCCTTGGATGAGCCATTTTGGGGCCAATCTGGATTGCATCATCCCCCTTGCCTACATGGCGCGCCCTGTGACCGCCAAGTGGCTCCAGCCACCACGACAGACCTTAGAATATTATAAGATGTCTCTTAGATTCTTCCTTTCTCCCTTTTGGTCACAAAGAAAATTAGTCACTGGGTTGGGATTTCACCCAGTGAACTCTCGCTCCAAAGACTAAGTGTAGAACGTCTAAGCAACAAGGAGTTGTTCTAGGTAGTGTTTATTGGCTCCTCTATCCAGTTTAGACCAAGGGGACGTGCTCCAAAGACTAAATCTAGTACATGCCTTGTTTATCTGGACTAGAGTTAGGGGACTTATCATGGGAGTAGTGCATGCCTAGTCCGTCCTGTGCCTCTCCAAATGTCAGCCATGGACAAGGGACATATCAGGTCAATAATCCATTCCTTGCATCTCTGTCCATTTACTGTGAGATATCTCCTCTCTCCTGTTGTCTAGGCCTCATCGTTGGCTGCATTGACCACACCGATATATCGAGTACCTGCAAAATGCAATTTTCTATCCAACACATTCATCATACAATATGGGAGCATCTTCTTGGTCTCCATGTATTCCATGTCCACAATCTCCTTTGCGACCAGGTTGCATGAGTAGTGGTACCTGATGTCAATGTGCTTGGTCCGCCTGGAGATGACATCATCCTGTGTCATGTTCATGGCACTCTTGTTGTCGATGCGGACCTCCGTTGCTTCTGTTTGTGGCACTTTTATCTCCGCAAGCAAACTGCGTAGCCATTGTGTCTCCTAGCATGCTTCTGACAGAGCGATGTACTCTGCGTCAACACTAGAGAGGGAAACACTATCTTGCTTTCTGCTTGTCCAAGAGACTGCACCACCGTTGGAGACTCTCACGAAGCCGGAGGTGGACTTTCTGTCATGGATTCTTCTTCCCCGATCGGCTTTTGTATAGTACACAAGCCACAGCGGTTCACATCCCCCTTGGCCTCCAAACTTGAGTCCCATATGTCGTGTCTTTTGTAAATAGCGTATAATGTGATTCACTCCTTGCCAGTGTTGTGGCCCTGTATTGGCCACAAACATGTTCACTTATCCCACAGCATAGCAGATATCAGGGAATGTTCCTACCATGGCATACATGAGGCTGCCAGCAGCAGACTAGTAGGGAATGTTCTCCATCTCACGCCGTTCTGCTTTTCTGCTTGGGCTCATGGAGGAGGAGATCTTGATGTCTGTTGTCATGAGTGTTCTGATGGGCTTGCATTCCTCCAGGAATGTTGTTGCGCTTCAGGACTTCCATGATGTACTTGGACTGGTTCAGCTCGATGGTGCCTGCTACTCGATTGCGGTGGACGAGTATTATGGGGTAGAACTCAAGTGGACCCATGTCCTTCATCTTGAACCTGTTACTAAGATCTTTCTTCATCTTGTTCAATAGCTTGACTAAGGACAAAGAGATGATCAGGTCATCCACGTACAGTGCATCCAGCATGAAGCCTTACTTATCCTCTCGCACATAGACACTCGTGTTATTCTGGCAGTGCATGAAGGTGAGCCCGGCCATAAAGCCATCCGTTTCCTTGTACCACATCCTTGGGGCATATTTCAGCCCGTAGAGTGCTTTGACCAGTTTACAAGCCTTGCCCTCAGGAGCTTTCACTCCCTTGGACACTTCTATCAGCACTTCTTTGTCTAGCTTCCTGTAGAGAAAACATGTCTTAGCGTCCATCTGGTGGACCTCCAGATCTTTGGCAGCAGCGATGCCCAACATGGATTTGATGGAGCTCAAGGTGACAACAAGCGTGAAGGTCTCTTGTACTCTGAGCCTGCATGCTGGGAAAACCCCTTGACCACACCTCTTACCTTGTACTCGTCAATAATACGATCCTACATGAATGTTTTCCAGAGTACCCACTTTGAACTGACCACGTGCACGTTTAGGGGCCTCTCCACCAAAATCCATGTTCCGTTATCTTCAATGTATTTGAGTTCAATATCCACTTCCTCCTTCCACTAAGCCACATTTGGCATGTTCATAGCCTCTGCTACAGTCATAGGCTCTCCCTGAGCCAAGCATGACCAGCTGAGTCCGGTCCAGTTTGCACTCTCAATATCGTACTTGAGTGGAGGTTTCTTCTGGCGCGTGCTACACCAGAGTGCTACTGGTGGTGCTTCAAGGCTATGTTCCTTCCGTTACTCTTGCACTGCCAGTGACCCGTTATTTGAGAAAGAGCCACTGGCCTCATAGTGTGACTAAGAGGCCTCGGATGACTCACACTAAGCGTCAGAGTCCGTCGCTACTTCAGAGTGCACTGCCACTCTCCTTGTAGCACCATCCTTCACTGGCACCATCAGCCACTTTTCAGGTGCCTGATCACCTGACTCGAGCAACACACCCAAATCTTCTGATTTGGGAGCATGGACAAGATCCAACATTCTACCTTATCGAGCATCCTTCTATCAAAATCAATATCTTGGCGCCTGATGAGCTTTCCAGCCGTTTGGTGCCATAGCTTGTACACCTTCTGTGTAGTGTCGTATCCAAGCGTTACGCACTTGCGAGTGCATGTGTCAAGCTTGCCACTTCCTTCTCTTGCTTGCACATGTACCATGGCATTACTGCCAAAGACCCTCAAGGGTGAGTCATGTGGCCTCTTCCCTCACCAAGCCGCTGGCGTCCTCAGCTACTTCTATTGATGCTTCGTACCACGCCTTCCAAGCGCGGCTGCCGGAGTGAGATTCACAAGGTAGCAAGCAGTTCTTACATCTTCAGCCGAGAAGTGAGATGGAAGTTTGGCGTCAAAGAGCATGCTTTGTGTGATGCCGAGGAATGTCTGGTTCATCCGCTCGGCAACGCCATTTTTCTCGGGGGTGTAAGGCGTGGTGGTCTGGTGGTTGATGCCGTGTTGGCTCAACCATCATTTACACGCATCGTACTCACCAGCATTATCTGCGCGTAGTGCCTTGAACGTCTTGCTTGTCTGCCGCTCTACCATCATGACAAACTCTTGCAATTTCTCCTTCACCTCTCCCTTTGTCTTGAGAAACTATATCCATATCTTGTGAGAGTGATCATCAATGAAGGTCAAGAAATACTTGCTACCGCCATTTAAAGGAGTACTGAATGGTCCGCACACATCAGAGTGAATCAGGTCCAAGATTCCTACCGCATGTGTCTATTATGCTCAAAGGGCTTTCTCTTTGCCTTTCTTTGGCGGCATGACTCACACAACGTCTTGCACTTTGCCTCATCCTTGGCCTTGCATCCATCCATCCCATGAACCACTTCTTACTACTACATAGCTTGTAGTGTGCTGTTAGCCACATCGCTCCTTGTACCACAGCTCAAGATCTGTGTCTTCGGTGGAGTTGGTTTCCATGGTGATGACCTATGGTGCAACATCAGGCTTTGGAGACTTGGGCTCTTCAACTGCTGCATATCTCTCATTTTCAATCTCAAAGGACTTGGTCTGTAGCACGTAGAGCCTATCAACTCTTAGGGCTTGTGCGAGAAGACAATCCATGGCATAGGAGATCTTGATATCCTTGTTCTTCACGATCACAACCTCCTCCTCTGTGAAGACGTCCGTCATGTCGTGGTCTGTGATTTTGGACACCGACAAGAGGTTTGCCTCAAAAGACAGCATGTAGACAACGTTCTCAAGCTTCAAGTCCTTTTCAGCACCATTCACATTGATGCTGATCAACTTATCTCCCTTGCCTTGCGCATGGGAAAGGCTGTCATTGGTACACCTGAAGCGATATTCAGTGTCCCCATTGCAGATGAACCCATCCTTCTCCCTACAAGAGTGGTGGTTTGTGCCAGAGTCAAGCGCGTAAGCTCCATTATTGAGAAGTGCCGCTCCCTTGGTTGTTGGCACACTCTCAGCCATCATGTTCATCAACTCGTTCTTACCTTTTCCTTTTCCCTCGTTTCTACCACCATGATTTCTGTCTTCCTTCTTGGGTGCCCTATACTCCCGTACCCAATGCCCAGGCTTGCTGCAATTATGGAATTTTCTAGGATGTTTTGAACCCTTTCCACCGCCACCATTGCCTTTTCCTACACCCCCACCGCTTTCGCTACCGCTCAGACCAGAAGAGGAGTTGTCAACACAACCACGGTACTTTACAGCATAGGCTGAAGTGTTAGCCTCACTACCGCTGTGACGCATGGCCTCGTTGTGCACGTACTCACACACTACCTCATACGTCAAATCCTCCTCTTTCTAACCGCCAAAGATGGTAATATGAGGACCCGAGCTTTCAGGTAGCGCCATGAGGAAGATCGTGGCCTGCATGTTGGTGCTGATTTTCTAGCTCATCAGGGTCACTTGTTGCAACGTGCTTCAAACTGTAGCAGGAAGTCCGGAATTGACTCTCCCTTGCTCACTCTCATCCAAATCAGCTTTTGAAGGATGAACAGACAATTAGCTAGAGCCGTTGACTGGTACACATGTGCAAGCTTTTCATACGCCTTTGAAACATGTGTGATGCCGTGGACATGGGCATACTGTGACTCATGCACTGATGTCATAAGTATGGCCAGGACCATCTTGTCTTTGGCGCTCCATGCTTCATATCAAGGGTCATCTTTTGGTGGTTCAACCTCTTCTCTAAGGAACATCTTCATGACAATCTCAAACTACCATTTCCACAAGGGACATTTAGTCCCCGTGAACTTTGTCATGCCACCATTGATGTGCTCAAGGCTGTGTCGTAGGTGGCGTTGTACTACTTCTCTGCTTCTCTGCTTTGTTAAGGTCGATGTAGGCTGATGTAGGCTGTTGTGTGCCTCCGGTTTAAGAGGTTCAGATCCATTGCGTACCCCTTAGCCACACAGAGAAGAACGCACTATAGCAAACCAAAGGTCGTGCCTCCAAGGGAAGAGCTTATCTTGGTTAAGATCCAGAGGATATACCTCCAAGGGTAGCACTTCTCCTTAGTCCTTGTTCGCTAAGTGCCAGCACCTGTCATTGGAGCTAGTGGAGCAGATGGAGCTAATGGAGCTGATGGAGCTGATGCAAGCTGCAAGACAGAGAGGGCGAGAGCATGCAAAAGCGTGCCCTATAACTAGTCCGTGGGGGTCCATAATCCTTTGTCAACCGGCCTGAGGCGACGGACTAGAAAACAAGACCGACATAATGGTACTTGCCGTCTGCTCCTAGTATTGCAACTAGGAGGAGATATCACCCAGAGAATCATGGTTCCACATTGAGCAGTTCATAGGAATCACTTCCTTGCACTTTTTCCTTAGCACCTCGTGACATTCATGCGCTGAGCTAACTGCCTGGGCTTAGACCAACAAATTCTTCTCTAGTCTACCTCTGGTGCACAACTCTGTGAGGTGTCTCAATGGTAATAACTGTAATCAATGACAGGCAACTGACAAGTACTTATAGTCATAGAACCAGCCCCTAGCAAAAGCGTGTACTGGCTCCTTGGATGAGCCACTTTGGGGCCAATGTGGATTACATCACCCCCCTTGCCTTTATGGCACTCCTTATGACCGCCAAGTGGCGCCAGCCACCATGAAGGACTTTGGAATTTTCTAAGATGTTTCTTAGAACCTTTCTGTTCCCCTTTTTATCACAACGAAAATTAGTCACTGGATAGCGATTTGACCGAGTGACCTCTCACTCCAGAGACTAACACAGGAATGTCAAAGCCAGAAGGAGTTGTCCTATGTAGTGTTTGCTTGCTATACTTTCAAGTTGAGATAAAGGGGACATGCTCAAAAGGAGCAGTGCATGCCTTGTCTATCTAGACCAGACTTAGGGGCCTTACTCCAAGAGAGCAGTGCATGCCTAGTCCGTCCTATGCCTATCCAAAGGTCAGCTATGGACAAGGGGCATATTAGGTCAACAAGAGCATGTCATCCACGCTGTAGTCATACTCGCTGTACTCGAACCCCATGCCCTGTAGTGCCATATCCAACTTCTGGTTCCAAGCACGCGATGCTTGCTTGAGGCCGTAAAGCGACTTCTACAGCTTGTAAACCAGGTACTGTTGGCCATCCATGACGAACGCCTGCGACTGCTCTATGTATATTTCCTCCTCCAAGTCACCATTCAAGAATGTTGTCTTGACATCCATGTGGAAAACGTCAAAGTCCTCAGCTATTACATAAGAGAGGAGCGTGCACACAGAGGCAAACTTTGCAATATGGGAAAACTTTTCTTTATATTTCTTGCCATCATGTTGTGAGTAGCCCTTGGTAACCAGTCTCACCTTGTATTTTTTCAGGTTGCCATCTGCTCCCCGCTTTTTCTTGAACACACATTTGCACTTGATCACCTTGCATCCAGGTGGGCTGTATTATGTATGACTTGCATCCAATTTGATGCATCTGGTGCATTCATGGCCTCCTTGTATGGCATCGGCTCAACAGAGTCTGCTCCAACAGCGATGTTTATGTGTTCTGGTTTCTGTAGAATCTAGAAATGGCCGCGCTCACCAGGCTTATAATGCATATTAAGAGGGTACCTATGACGTGGTGCTGGAGCGTTAATGGGCGGCTGGCGCGGTGGTGCTGGTACAGCTGCTACTGCTGGTAGTGGTGTATCTCTTTCCTCTACTTTTGCTGATGAGGCCGTTGTATCCGCTGCATCAGACATGAGAGAGTACAGTGGTTTTGCCATTGTCATAGTAGAAGAAGGGCCAGGAGAGACTGTGTCAGGAAGGGTACCTGCTCCCACCGCCTCGTTCTCTTCTGGTTCTAATGCCTCCTTGCAGATGATGTTGATGCCAATGACATTGCTTTTGTTGAACACAATATCCCTCGAGATGATAACGTGGCTTGTGTCCCTCTTGTAGACGTTATAGGCTCGCTTGGCACGTCATAGCCAATTGTAAGCATCTGCGTACTCTTTCTATCCCACTTTTGCCGCTTCTTCTTTGGCATGTGCATATGTGCCAAGCTGCCAAACTCGCAAAGATGACCCACACTCGGCTTCTTGCCGAACCACGCCTCGCACACCGTTATCTGCTTTAGGACCTTAGTTGGAATGCGGGTTTTGATGTACACCATAGTGCTCACGGCTAAGGTCCGGAAGCCGTAAGTCAGTTGAGCCGCGGCTAGTATGGAACATGCGAACTCCATAATGGTTCAGATGACGCGTTCTGCTACACCGTTCTACTATGGGAGATATGGCACAATACGATGCGCCTTTATGCTTGCTGTAGCGAGGTAGTCCTAAAAATCCTTTCTCAGGTGCTCTTTGCCACCGTCGCTCTGTAACGCCTTGATCTTCTTGCCAAACTTGTTCTGTACCATTGCCTTGAACTCCTTGAATCTGTCAAAGTACTTGTCCTTGGAAGAAACAAAGTGCACATCACTGTAATGGCAGAAATCATGAATGAAGGTCAGAAAAAAACCCAAAGCCTCCAAAGCTCTGGGTGTGCATCGGGCCACACAAGTCTGTGTAGACCAGCTCCAGTACCTCCTTTGCACGTTCTCCCACTCCAGATAACACATCACGATGTTGCTTCCCTTCCAAATAGCTGATGCATAACTGCTACTCCAAGTCACGCACCATGTGATTTGCTTGAAGCTACTGCACGGCACGCATGCCAATGTGGCCATAGCGCACATGCCAAATCTCACCATCCATTGCGTGCACTAGTGCTGCAACACTCTGCTCACGTGGGATCTTAGTTGCTCCCACCAGGCGGTACATGTTGCCCTCCTTCACCGACCTGGCCAACTCCTCTCTAGTATCCTTGTTGAAGATGCAACCATAGGTATCGTCAAAGACAACGCGCCGTCCTATGTTGGTGAGAGAAGAGACCGAAAGAAGGTTGAATACAGCATCAGATACATAGAGCACGCCATGGAACACTCCAACTTCAATGCCACACGGGGTTTCTAACTACATCTCCACAATCTCAATCCCCTGAGCAAACACCACCTGATCATCACCCAAAGCAATCGTTGGGGGGGAATAGAGAGCACCTGCACAAAGCACTCCTTGTGGTACGTCAGACTCTTGGTGCATCTTGAGTCTTTGTACCACGTTAGATCTGCCTTCTCAATCTGACATGTCTGATTTCACCAAGAAGAGGCGGTGGTGTACCTCCGTGGTCACGTTTATGTTGCCAAAGTGACGCACACCGGTCATGTTCTGCTACAAGGACTGACACTGCTGTGACTGCTACTGCTGCTGTTGTGGAGACTGTTACTTTTGCTCGTGCTACTAGTGCTCCTTCTGGTCTCTCTTGGTCTTGAAGCACTATTTCTTTTAGTGCCCCTCATTCTCGCAGTAGTGGTGTCCTTTTCTTTCCTCTCTGTTATCCAGGCCATTGCTACTGCTGGTTGCGTGAGCTCGTGGCCACAAAAGCTACTTCACAGTTGATGCCGCCACTGTGCTTTCCTGCATTGTGACACAATTCCACCTACTGGTACGTATAGATGAAATTAAGGTTGAGAGCTAGCTGGCACTCCAACGTCTCTCACACCGTGTCATAGCTGGTTGGGATTCCCCTCAGCAAGAGGAGGATGTTGTGCATCTCTTCCACAAGATTGCCTCCCGCTCTCAGCTTCTTTGCCGGCTCTTTTGTCCTTTCCAGCTACGCCTCCATCCTTCACCACCCTACATTTTCATTGCCATCATGTTCTCCTTCAAAGGCATGAGGAATGCAGGATCCTTGCTCTTATAATTCTTGCACAATGTATCCCACCCCTCTTTTGTAGTAGACTTGTCACTCACATACTGAAGATGCAGGTTGGAGATGGTGTTGATAAGAAACCTGTACGCCTACCTGTCTTTCTTCTTCCACTCCTCATACGCGACAGGTGTAGCAGCACATGAACCTGTACTAGCTGCACCCTTCTGCGGCGTCACCCCCGCCACCACTTGTACTACGGTGATGCCTGTTGCTTGCTGATGTACAACTGATTTGTCATCGCTCAGCACCTCCCACAAGGCCCTCTCCTCCAAAAAGAGACGAGTATGAATCTTCCAAAACGTGTAATTGGCACATCCCTCCAGCTACTCCAAAGGCTGGGCTGCCCTCACAATGCGTGCTGCTACCATTTTGAGCCTTGGTGATGCTCAGCGTTGTCCTTGCATGGCGGCGCTACCCCTGCTTCTGTAACTGCTTCTACCAAAAAACTACCTAACAGAAAATGGACTGTAGATGCCAGTAAAATGGAAATTTGGAGAATGCAGCCCAAAACCTTTCCAATTGACTCATAAAACAGGGTCATCAATAAGGGAATTTGAAAGATATGCCCTCTTGAAAACAGGGTATGCTTCTTCTCCTACTCCAACTCAGATCAGCCAGCTTGGGAACGGCGTTTCTTCCAAATCAATCAATGGAATAAAAATATTTTTGCACCAATATAACGTCTAGGACAAATACTACAATCCTCATGTGCCACGTTGTTAAATTAAATATTTTCTATGGACAACGATTTCCATAAGACAGCTACAAGCTATATATATGGTCCTAAAATAAAAACGATAAATTAATTCCGTCGAGCCTGTTTGACCCACGACGTGAGGGCAAAAACTAAAATGTGATCGTGTGACCCACGTCAGTAATGCGATCGCACGGTTTTCGCTGTCGGCTAAGTGCCGAGACAAAAAAACAAAGAGAGTGAGATGTGAATGCAACTCGATAGACAATAAAAGCAAATTTTAGACAACGGGACCAAGTCAGTTCGTTCCATTTTAAGACAAGAGAATAATTAATCTCGGAGACAAACCATGACTTCGACCGAGAAAATGCTTACAAAGTCAAAATCATGTGGGAGTTTGGTAAGAAAAGGTACTTTTATCCTAGTCAGCACACTCTAACAAGGCAATCCTAAGACCAAGGACCTTTTTGGATATTTATCCCATCAAGTCTTGAGCCTGGAACTCTTGCTTTTTCCTGTTCTCGGGCTAAGGCATGGAGTCGTTACCCATGGACACCCAGACATCAGATGTACATGACCGTAGAAAGATCGAAAATTAATTTCCTAATTTGACTGTTGGATCGGCCTGACACTTGGACCGTAAATAATTTGCCACCAGATCTTTCCAATGGTGGAGTTAGATTGACAATCAAAGCAGGCATTTGGTAGTTTCCTGGAACTTGCTGCTATGGACCTGAAACTAAGCCAGATTGCCCCTTGTCCAACATATATATATTCTATTATTTGAGTGATTCAATAATCATTCTTTTATAGAATAGACGTCCTTTCAGTCCCACGTGCTTAACTAGTCCAAGGCTATCTCTCCACTTTGGTTCCGATACTTGGTATCAGAGCTAGATTCTATAAGTTTTCGTGAGAACTAGTCGTCACTTTTAGAGTAGCGGATAAAGATCAAACCTTGACCAAATGTGACAATGGACCATTGAATTGTAAAGTTCATCTGACAAGCTTTTCAACAAGACCAAAATAGTAAACATCCAACACTCAGATGTGGAGTTATACTAAAAACAAGGCCGACCAGGACCACTCTCTGCTCTATGAGTAAGCGACTCACTTCGTAGTGACCACAGCTCTATTGTTTCTTGCTCAAATTGAAAATGTTATTGGAAAATCCCTATTGTCCTCGTTTGTCTTTAAGTGTAAGTGTTACCAAACCAAGAAAACAATAACGTCATTATCTCTTTACCCTTTAAATTTCAGCTTCATCCTACGATTGAATTTTATGCAATAAACAAAAGTAAAAAATGGCATAGTTTTTACCACAACCTGACAAAAGGCAAAAGTGATATATTATAGACCAAAGAGTGGCACAACAAGGACCAAGAGTACAAGCACATATTCTCGGTCTCTTATGCTAATGTGGCAGTTGGAAAGAAGTGGGCATGGATATCGAGGACCAAGAGATTGGGGAACAGTTTTATAAAGGAATACATCGACGATAAGTGATCATGGGAAAGTGAAAAGCTGGGTATGTTGATCAATTGAGAGAGTGAGTAGTGGCTCCTCTTGTGTGAAAATTGCTGAGGTCATTGGGAATCCGTCAATCTTCATTGCTTGAGACTGACATCTTATACAGTGGTGACTTAAAAAAACGAACACCAAAGTAGCAGAAAGTCTGAGGCTCGATAAAAATCTCGCTGATTAATATTTTCTTGTGATCAGACAAGTACAAGTAGGTAGCAAATTCATTTGTAGATTACTTCACTTGTACCTCACTATTTTATGTATAGCATATCACTGGAAAGAGCAAAAGACATGCCATGTACTGGTGGTATCAATATTGCCTCTTCAATTATTAGTATATAGTGTTATTTTGTTTTTTGCAATCAGTAATTATAGTGTGTACTTCAAGGAGATTCAGGACGAAGCACACTCTTTTCTTGTTGCTCCATAGACATCCATGATTCTAGGAAAGTCATCATTCTCATAAATAGCACATGCAAACTAAAATGTTTCCTAGGATTTCCGTTTATACAAAAACATTTGCATTGTATCAATAGGTGAAAGAGAAATTTCAATTAAAAGCTTGGTGGTCTTAGCTGGAGCTTGACGAGTAGCATAGCCTGTTAAAAAAACATATTTTCCAAAATCCCTTATTGGTGATCGAATCTTATGGATCCATGTAAACGTTTTTCCAAATTCCCATTCTATTGGCCATAATGTTTTGTTTAACAATTTTGTGGCAAAAGCAATGATACAAGCAAGACTAATTTGCCACAAAAGGATAGTATTGGCTATTGCTAAGGCTCAAAATATTTGGAATAGGTGTCGTAACAGTAGTCCAACCCTTGGAAAGGTTGGAGGAATGCACCAACTTCACATTTTGGAAGATCCTTACCCTCCTCTTTTTAGAGGAGAGGGAGTTGAGGAGGGTGGTAAGTAATGTATTAGATTTAGAGGAGAGAGGGAGTCTTGGAGCACGCAGCATGTGGGACTCAAAGGGCATCAGTTATACAGAAGAATGGTTATCGAATCACTCAAAATGATGGAGTACATGTATAGCTAGAACCTGGGCAAGTCAGCCCTCTCACAAGCCACACCACTTAACAATGGAGGCTAAGGCTCGTACACTACAGTCCATAGTATTACAAAAGAGAGGAAATCAGTCTAGCAACCAGGCTAACACGTCACACACAACCTAGAGAACTAGAGAATGCTCTCATGACTCACTCCTAGTGGTCACATAATCCACAATCCCATGGAGAATTACCTTGTATCCATGACTAGCACACAAGGATCTCATCTCACGTAAAAAGTAAGGAGAAATACTTTTATCCTAGTCACTTCACTCTGACAAGGGAATCCTAAGACCAAGGACCTTTTTGGATATTTCTCCCATCAGGTCTTGAGCCTTGACCTCTTACCTTTTTCTTTTCTCAGGCTAAGGGATGGAGCCGTCCCCCATGATCACCAGTACATCGGCGGTCCATGACCCCAGAAACGTAAAAAATTCATATCTCCCTATCCGATCGTTGGATCGTCCTAAAACTTAGGCAATTTGCCACCCAATCTTTCCAATGGCAAAATGAGAATGACCCGATGAAAGTAGGCATCTGGTAGTTTCTTGGAACTTGCTCTTGTGGATGTGAACCTTAGCAGATTTATTGCCTCGTAGCCTATAGTGCCAAGTGGATGCCAAGGTCCATGAAGTTGGTTTTTTCTTTGAGAAGAAGCCATGTTTTGCATCCAGCTCATCGTTCTGTACTGACGCTGATGAGGGAGCTCATGGGATGAGATAGGAGGAACTCACTTACCACAGAGCCCTCATTTTCTCTTCTTGCCAATGGTAGCACTCACACATAATAGAGATCTGCTAGTGCACCAATGGAGGCTGGAATGCTTCCACTAAGCTTGTTTTTGTACAGCTCTCTGTGCGCAAACAATGCTCATACCCAACCCACGCATTTGCAGGTTGGAAAAAGAAGTAAATAGCACAACTTGTGGTACGATTGCTGCATGTGCTCCTTTCACTAGTAGTCCACAAGTTCAACCAGCATATAGCACAATCCATGGATGTGGTATTGCTTTAGAAGTGTGTGGTAACAGCAACAACATGCATCTGGTAACCACTGCAAAGAAAAAGCATCCATCTTTTCATGCAGTCTAACACCACAAGCACACGTGGTTTTTTATTGTTTTTTTCTTTGTTTTCCTTTTCATTCTGGTATTTATTTTTGTTTATCCTTTTTTTTTGGGTGTTGCAGCATTAACCAGAACCTTGGTTTAACAGGTTCAACAACAAATTCAGACCAGCATCAACAGAAACTCAATTTGTGGTCGGACACAATAGTTAATCATGAAACTCTTTCATCTGCATAGTGTCTTTCAATCAACGATTTGTACCATTCCACCACAGGGTGTCCTTCTGGTGTTTTTTTCCTTTGGGAAGAGCTACATCAAGAAAAGGAAGCATGCAAAGCAGCCACCAACTGGCACAATCACGTGGTGTTAAAGCCGCCATCAATGGCACAATACAGTGGGCATGCCAGCTAGAGCCCAACAAGGGCAGGCTCAACCACGCATAAGTTAGACAGTGCCAAGCTGTCAGGAATGTGAGGTGAAGCAAGACACGGAGCGGAAGCAACGTGGGAGGCTGAATGGAACGGAAGTGAACGAGAGAAAGAAATGATGATTGATTAACATGAAGAAGGCAAAATACATAGACCAGATGCAAGAGATTAAGTATCCTATCCTATGTTCTGCAGCTAGTGCTAGTGCTAGTGCTCCTCGAAAGAAGGCGGTCCGGGTCGCTGTGGCCGCGGAGCTGGTGCTGGTGCTTCTGGAGGTGGGGGTGGAGTCGCTTCGCGACTCCAGCTGAGCAGGTCGGCTCGGAGCAGCCTTTGACGTGCCCCCAAGAGAAGGTATGGTGCTGTAAAGGCACTTGGTGGGTGCGTTCGTGCCATGGCCGTTGTGTTGTTGGCGCTTAGTGGGGATCGCACCGCCCGGAAGGTGGACCGATCCTGGTCGTGGATCATCGTGCATGCACCATTGGTGCGGATCGTGGGCAGGCTTGTCTGCCAGGTACCGTTGCCGGAGGGGCTCGGTCGGCTTTGCCGCCTGAGCCGTTTGGCTGCTGTAAGTCGAAGATGAGCCCTCGCTAGAGTTGGGTAGGTGAATATTTCCGTGCCGGAGTCCCGAGGTCATGAGGTTATTTGGGTGCCGGAACTGGGCACGTGGAAGATACTCGGAGAGCCGTGTGGTACTTGAATAATGTTCTGACAGCCCCGAGCAAGTCCACACGACATGAATGTGAGAGTGGAGAGAAGATAGCTGCCCATGAGAGAACGGAGCACTTGTTCAGAAGGGGCTTGGAAGGTTGTGCGCCTTGGAGACAGGAACAGTTTGCTGACAGCCGCCCGGACTGCGACAAGGTGCAAGCTGGATAGTGGGCAGCTGTGTTGGAGGGAAGAGAGGAACATACATCACAGTGGAGGCATCGGGGAGCGGGTGCCCTGGAAAAAGGGAGGAAAGTGGAGGTGTAAAGCCATGGGACCATGGCGGAAGAGGTGAGGCGCCAAGAGGGTGAGAAGAGAGGATCTTTTTACAGATGGAAAGGGCCGTAGGATTCAGAATGAAGGGTGTCCAGACGTAGGTAGAAGAGAACAAAGGGTGAAGAGAACAACAGGTGGTGCAGGCATCCGGAGGAAGGCAAGGAGAAGGAAGAAGTCCGGAGCGGCTGGAGGGGAGGCCTTGGAAAGGTGGTGCTGGTCCATTGGTGAGAGAGGAGAGGAGGAGGCGGTGAAAAGGCTGAGGGAGGAGACAGCGGAGGGAGGTGCAGCTGTCAGCCGAGGAGGGTGAAGCGGCAGCGGGACGGAGGCAGGGGTTGGGAGCCCTGGTGGAGCGGTGATGAGAGGTGGTGAAGGAAAACCAGGGGGAGTAGGACAGTGAGGGAGAGTTGCTCTTGGGGAAATGAGGGCAGGGAAAGAGGTGTCTATCGGTGTGGTCAGGGTAGCCAGGCAGGAGGCTGGAGTGGCTAGACGAGAAGCTGGAGGAGGAGAGGGAGGCGTCGGTAGAGTTGGAGGTTCTGGAGGAGCTGAAGGAGGTGGGGATGGAGGTGCTAGTGGAGCTAGAGGAGGAGCGAGGGCGACGGAGGAGTTGGAGGTGTGGATGGATCCGAGTAGGAAGGAGGAGGCGAGTGAGCGCTGGATGGTGAAGTAGGTGTGGCAGCGGAGGTTATGGTCGGAGAAGGTTCAGCAGGAGAGAACGGCAGTGCACAGCGGAGAGGAACAGTTGCGATGGGTGGAGGTGGTGCAGGAGGTTCGCAGAACAGGAGGTGATGAAGGAGGTCTTCTGGCGAGGGAGGCGAAGGCGTTGGTGGGGGGCCCGAGACGCGTCCGGTGTAGAAGTCATGCAGCCACTAGAACTCGGCTTGCGTGAAGAGAGCCATGGCGCCCAGACTGGATCCACCGAGGGGAGAAGGAAATGTCGAGGGTATCAGAGCATACACTAGTTTTCCATACAGACAGCCGCCCGCAAGTGAAAGAAGCGGTACGCGAAGAGAAGCTTGGAGTCAAGGAAGGTGTGGGTGGGTGGGAGGCGATGTAGAGGTCACTGGATCAGAAGGCTCGATACCATGTCAGGAATGTGAGGTGAAGCGAGACACGGAGCGGAAGCAACGTGGGAGGCTGAATGGAACGGAAGTGAACGAGAGAAAGAAATGATGATTGATTAACATGAAGAAGGCAAATTACATAGACCAGATGCAAGAGATTAAGTATCCTATCCTACGTTCTGCAGCTAGTGCTAGTGCTAGTGCTCCTTGAAAGAAGGCAGTCCGGGTCGCAGTGGCCGCGGAGCTGGTGTTGGTGCTGCTGGAGGTGGGGTGGAGTCGCTTCGCGACTCCAGCTGAGCAGGTCGGCTCGGAGCAGCCTTCGACGTGCCCCCAAGAGAAGGTATGGTGCTATTGAGGCACTTGGTGGGTGCGGCCATGCCATGGCCGTTGTGTTGCTGGCGCTTAGTGGGGATCGCAATGCGCGGAAGGTTGACCGATCCTGGTCGTGGATCGTCATGCTCGCACCGTTGGTGCGGGTCGTGGGTAGGCTTGTCGGCCAGGTACCGTTGCCGGAGGGGCTCAGTCGGCTTTGCCGCCCGAGCCGTTTGGCTGCTGTCAGTCGGAGATGAGCCCTCGCTAGAGTTGGGTAGGTGAATATTTCCGTGCCGGAGTCCCGAGGTCATGAGGTTATTTGGGTGCCGGAACTGGGAACGTGGAAGATACTCGGAGAGCCGTGTTGTACTTGAACAATGTTCTGACAGCCCCAGGCAAGTCCATGAAGCATGAATGTGAGAGTGGAGAGAAGATGGCTGCCCGTGAGAGAACGGAGCACTTAATTTGAAGGGGCTTGGAAGGTTGTGTGCCTTGGAGACAGGAACAGTTTGCGCCACCAATGGCACAATACAGTGGGCATGCCAGCTAGAGCCCAACAAGGGCAGGCTCAACCGCGCATAAGTTAGACAGTGCCAAGCAACCGGTCCCAAGCCCCTTATCAAGCGGATAAGGAGCTCAGGACCAGCAGTGGGAGACAGTGTACTAGTGGATGGTAGCAAAATGGGCTTCGTCGCCAATGAGGGAGGCACGCTGGGCCAGGAGTGCTACCACCCGCTAGACCCAGTGCTCAGAGGCCACAGCTCAGCACTAGCAGGGCCCGTAAGCGAGACAGGGCTGCGCCAGCTGGTGGAGGAAGGTCCAGATCTCATCTCCTAGGCTGCAAAGGGTCTCCCACTCCTAGGGACAGAGGAAATGCCCCCTGCGCAGCGTTGTCGCGTACAAGAACTCCTTGTCCCACTCAGCCGCCCACACGATGGTCCCCGGCCGGGTGGCCTATTGTCCGTGCACATGTACGGTGGTGATGTCCAGAACCCAAGTGGTGCCAGCCATGTGGTCCACCTAAGTGAGAACAGGGCATAGGAAACGCGAGCCGCCGGGCAGTGGCAACACCTGTGCATGCTCGATCTTCACGGTGAGGCGATGCTCCTGGCAGATGTCAGCGAGCTCATCGAAAATGGCGTTATGGACACGCCACACCCCCTCCCTCCCTCGCTGCATCATTATGGCCAGCTCCAGCCCGTCCAACCCAACCAAATGACCCAAGGGGAGGCCCAACCAGAGTTGGGCGGGAAGGCAAAAGTTCCCAGCCGAGGGATGAGTTGTGTCCATGACTTCTGTTGGCGTAGCCTGCAGTCAAAGGGAGCTCCCCAACGTGGCCGTGGCCCAGCACCTGCTCTGAACCCGATGACAGCAACCCATGATAGGGTAACACGGGACGGGCGTGTCACATGGGCAATAGCATAGCGCCACTGCCTCGGCCTCCCCCACCCACCGCTCCCGCTGACTCACGAAGAAGAGAACGCTCGGCTGTTGCTAAAGCCACGGATACCTGCCTTCATACAGACCTCCATGGCAGACTTCCACAGGAAGGCCCAGATTACCAACAGAGCTGGATCTCTCCCCACTTGAAAATATTAGACCCCCACTTGGCAGCCCAAGAGTTGTACCCCCTGAGGCATCTAAGGCAGGTCCGTGAGAGGCAGCGGCACCTCCGTCCCTGACCGCTGCCACAGTAAGCACTTCCCTTGCTGCACTTGGAGCCCTTAGAGGACCGCTGCCTCCACCATGGCCACCATGCAAATGCCGAGGAGCTCTCGAGGTGTACAAACAGTCGCATCATCTTGAGACGCCCCCACGTGACCTTGCCTATTTCCATCCGCCGCCACCAGCGTCGGGGAGCCCGCCTCCAGAACTAGGCACAGGGCTAGGTCAAAGAGGGCAAGGCCCATGGGGTCACCCTGCTGCACCCACCCATCAATCTCAGGGACCCCGGGGGTGTCCACGCCGAAGCGGAGAAGCTGGGCAGGACAGACATAGAACCACCGAAGGTAAGGGTCCCATGCACCCAGGCTCAACAAGCGCATCGCCTCAAAGACAGAGGCCCGATGGACCTTGTTGAACGCATTGGCAATGTCCAGCCGTAGCATCCAAAAGGATGGGTTGGCCGCAAACAAGGCCCGGACCCCACGCACCTAGAGAGCCACCCCTTCGAAATCCCCACACCCTACTAAAGGGGACGCAAGGTGGACTAGAGTTTGGCCTTGTCGCATAAGAGGAGGTTCCCTGTCAGCCGGAGCCACACCTGTCCGACTGCGATCGGGCGCACACCCTCCTGCTCCGTCTCCCCTTTAGGATGAGGATAAGGGTGCTCCGGCCCAGGTAGTCAGCGACACGTTGCGGTAGGGACCCGTCAGGGATGGCATAGAGGATGGTGTGAAGGCTGGCCAGTGTGTAAGGGGAGTCCATGACAAGATCGCCAAGGAGGTCTGTAGTGAGGCCAAGGAGCCCTGGGCTGGTCCCTCATGGCGCCTCGCTTATTCCCTGCTTGACCAGCTCCTTTGTGATCCAATCGGCATCGCCCCCCACATGGTCCTCAAGCCCATGGACCCACTCAGGATGGAAAGCCGCCCTGGGGGGTGACGCTCGCGGAGCACCACCACAATTACCGTTGTGCCCATCACGGCGAGCCATCGTCAAACAGCCGCATGGTCCGAGAGAGCGTCCTCGCGTGGGCCAGGCTCCTGCCTTCTCTTGCGCCATTGCCGCCGCCACCCCCTGCTCCTACGCTGCCTACCGGTTGACGAGCCAAGTGACAACCCGGGCAAGCGCCGTTGGCCTCACTTGCTCCAGAGCCTCCTCAAGGGGACCCGCTCTATCCCTAGCTTCGATGCAAAGGCTCAACTCCAACACCACCTTGTTCATTAGCCGAACCTCGTAGACTACACTCTAGTAGTGCACCAGCTGCCGCCAACAGCGGCCACTACTGAAGGACGGATTTCCAATCTGCTCCTCCTGGGAGGGAATTCGGCAGGGTAGAATATGTAGATCGAGGAGGAACATCCACCGGATGTAAATGGCCTCCAGGGAAAGGCCAAGGACGAGCACATAAAGCAGCAATAGTCAAAGATGGTGCTCAAACATCCTCATGGCCCGCCGTAGGCGCGGGCAAAGAACATTGGAGCCTGAACCAGCTACCCCTTGCTCCTAGCCATCTGCGGGACCACTCCGCCCAGCTGCTACCACACAAAGGCGACAAGGCCTCCCATGCCAGCGTGATCGTAACGTCGTCCGACCCCCCGGTCCGAGGCGAGGATATGCCAACTCCACCCTGAGGATGTCCAGCTACTGCGCAACAAGCACGGCCTGCCCTCCAAGGTTAGAGAGGGCATCGGTGAAGCTTGCACAATTCAAGTGAACCGGCGCTTGAAGTCCCTGATCCAGACGCGACATGCCTTCTGCCACCACATTGTGCTTGTACACGGCCGAGTGGTAGACAGCGCGCATCTGCGACCGCTGATGCTGCCCCTACTGTTCCTACTGCTGTGGCCTTAGGGCGTCCCTTGCGCAGTCATGAAAGGTGCGAAGGCGGTCCATGGTCATGCATGCGGGCCCTGCATCTAGTCAATCACGAGACGGGAGTTTTCGAGAAGAACAAGCTCCGCCACACTAGCCTGCTGTGCCAGGCCGATGCCAAGCAGTAGCACAGCATACTCTGCATCTTTGTCGATGGCAGCCCTGGCATGCCGCTCCCATGCTAAAAGGAGGAGGACCCCCTCAAGGTCGAAGAGAATGCGCCCCCCCCTCCCGGCGCTCCCGGTCGCGGTCCCGGCACCGTCCTACAATAACCAATGTGGGGGAGAGGCGAATCCACGCATGAGGGGGGGGGGGAGGGGGAGGGGG
>SZWC01000360.1:118099-142156 GCA_023375785.1 Penium margaritaceum
GGGGGGGGGGGGAGGGGGAGGGGGAGGGCCGGACCTAAGGAGGGCAGGGCGAGGGTCAAGGCCCAAGGGGGGAGCGAGAGAAGGCAGATGGAGGGAGAGGGGTGATGAGGAGGTCGGGGCGGGAGCAGAGTTGGACTGCAGCCAGAGGGTGGGTGGCAGCAAAGAGGGCAGCAGAGAGGCGCATGGCCTGGTCGCAGACGCCCCGGCTACCACTGTTGTTAGTAGAGGGCGGCGCTAGCGATGCTGAACCAAAGGCGATTGTTGCTGCGGCTGCGGCTGCAGCCGCTATTGTTGTTGGTGGTGCTGCACTTGCGATTGCTACTACTGCTGCTGCTTCTGCTGCTGCTGTTTCTAAGGTTGGTGCTGCCACTGCTGCGGCTGCTACTGCTACCACTGCTGTGGCTCTTGCTGCCAGCACTACAGCTGCTGTTACAACAACTGCTGCTATATGTCTACCTCATGCCACGATTGTGACTGATGTTGTTGTTGTTCCTGCAACTATTCTTGTTGCTGCTAGAGGGATTCCAGCTGGTGTAGTTGCTCTTTTTGCAACTACTGATGCTACGGCTCCTGCTTTTGCTTTTGCTAGTGCTGCTAGTGGCACATCCTAGGTTGATACAATACGTGACCGGATTATGCGGACCGTATTGTACATCCCGTATGATTTGGTCCCAAAAGGGGTGAAAATCCTGTATTTTATAGCCCTATTGGGGGCAGGAGTGAGTGGGGGGACACTGGGTCCATACTAGAGTCCTGGCTCGTCACCCAGAGGAGAAAAAAAGGAGGGGGGATGTGATCACATCTTTGCTGCAAGACTGGCGGTTGTGAACTGCCGCTTGGCATCCAACGTCAGTTCACGAGGTTATGTCATCGCCATCAGCACGAGGGCAACCATCGTAGGGGCAGAAAAAAAAGAAGAAAAAATCCTCAAATTGATGTGACGACCTTCCCCCGTCACCGGACAAGTGAAACCATCCTTCGTCGTATCGTTTGAGAGAGTTTGAACATTCCAGCTCCTTGCGATGACGAAGTCAAAGAACCATCAATGACCTCGAGTGAGAAAAGAGTAGAGAGTCAAGTGGTAGATGACAACCAGCAGTAGCAGTAGCAATGGCAGCGGCGGTGGCTCAACAGCAGCAGTGATGTCAGCGGCAGCAGCAGTAGCAGCAATGGATGCACCGGCGGCCAGCAGGAGCAGTGGTGACTAGTGCCCCATCCAACCTGTTTACAAGCTAGGTGGGGTTGGCTAGGGGCCACTCCCACTTTGCTGTAGTCAGAGTGGGTTGAGTCGACATGTTTTCATGTAGAATTTTTGTTTCTCACGTTTTTTAGCTTGGTGACAAAATCAGTGACGTTCTTGCTAGTTGGAGTAAACTCCAAGTTGATAATACCCTCTTGCACTATGTGTTTGATGAAGAGATATGCGATATCGATGGGATTGTGTTTGGGGTTCTTGGCGAGTATGATTGCGCTTTGATTGTCAACGCGCATGGGAACTGGAACTGCTGCACTCCCACGCATCTCCGCCATAAGACGCCACAGCCAAACTGCTTCCTTGGCTCCAAAGCTGAGAGAGATGTACTTTGTTTCCGTACTTGAGGTGGGCACGACCACCCGCCGCTTGCTGCACTAGCTGAAGGTCATGCCATTCGTGATGAACACATGTCCTGTGATGGACTTATGATTCTCGAGATTTGAAGCCTAATCTACGTCAGTGTAGTTGATGACGCTCTTGTCGTTACCATTGTAGGTTATGCCGATGTTGATGGTTCTAGCAAGGTAGCCAGAGGTCTACTTCACCGCCTTCTGGTACTCAGATCTTGGATTAGCCATGTGATGGATCATAATGCTCATAGCCTGTACGAGGTCCGGCCTGGTTGCCACCATCAGGTACATGAGACTGCCGACGGCGCTCTGGTACTTCCGCCACCCAGGTGCATCTGCTTCTCCACTGAAGCTCACGAGGTACTGCCGGTTTCTAGTCGGGATGCCGATATATTTGACATCTGCCATGGCGAACCGTTGCAAGACATCCTTGGCATAACGACTCTTTTGTAGTGAAGGAGATCGTGATTTACAGTCACACATGATTTGGATGCCGAGGAAATATGGCACCTCCTCGATTTCAGACATCTAGAAGTACTCCTTCAAGGCCTCCTTGAACTCCCATAATGCACACGTACTATTGGAAAGGAGGAGTATGTCATCCACATACACAATGATAATGAGGATCTCACGCCCATGCCGCCAACGATGGATGCTGTAGTTACATTCGCTGTGCTCGAACCCCATACACTGGAGTACCGCATCTAAATTCTCATTCTAAGCACGCAACACTTTCTTGATACCGTACAGCGACTTCTGCAGCTTGCAAGAAAGGTGCTCCTAGCCATCCATGATGAACCCCTCCGCTTACTCCATGTAGATTTCCTCCTCCAAGTCACCATTCAAAAATATCATCTTCACATCCACGTGGTGAACCTTGAAGTCCTCGGCTACTGCATAAGAGAGGAGCGTGCACACAGAGCCAAACGTTGCAACATGGACAAAGGATACCGTATAATCGATGCTGTCCTGTTGTGAGTAGCTTTTGGTAACCAGCCTCGCCTTGTACTTTTACAGGTTGCTATCTGCTCCCCGCTTCTTCTTAAACATCCACTTGTACTTGATCACCTTGTGTCCAGGTGGACGCTCAGTCAGCTTCCAAATACCATTACCCAGCTTTGACTGTATCTCCTGCTACACAGCTTGCGCCAAATCTGCTACATCTAGTGCAACTATGGCATCCTTGTATGATATTGGCTCATCTACTTCTTCTTCAACTACAACGTTCATCTATTCTACTTTATGCAGCATCTAGAAATGGCCGCACTCATCAGGCTTGTAGTGACTTCTGAGAGGATACCTACGACCTGGTACTAGAGCGTTAGCGAGTGGCTAGCACGATACTGCTGGCACAACTGCTACTGTTGGTGGTGCTGCATCTCCTTCCTCTGCTTTTGGTGATGAGGACGTTGTATCTGCTGCATAAAATACTGGAGGGTAGACTGGTTCTCCTATTGTCACAGTGGAAAAACGATCACGAGAGACTGGGTCACGAAGGATTATTGCTCCCTCTGCTTTGTCAGCTGCTGGTTCTACTGCCTCTTTGTAGAGGCAGTAGACGTCAGTTTTGTTGAAGACGACATCCCTAGAGATGGTGATGTGCCTTGTATCCCTCTTATAGCTGATTTTCAGCATCTGCGCACTCTTCACGTCCCAATTATGCTGCTTCTCTTTTGACACGTGCATGTGTTCTAAGCTGCCAAATGCGCGAAGATGACCTACACTCGGCTTCTTGCCAATCCACGCCTCATATGGGTTAATCTGCTCCTCGACCTCAGTTTGACTACGATTCTTGATGTAGACCGCAGTGCTCATGGCTTTGGCCTAGAAGTTGTAACTCAGCCCAACCGCGTGCAGCATGGAGCGTGCCAGGTCCATGATGGTGCGGTTGATGCATTTTGCTACACCATTATGCTACGTCAAGTATGGCGCAGTGCGCTACACCTTGATGCCAGCTGTTGTGAGGTAGTCTTTAAACTCCTTGCTCAGGTACTCATTACCACGGTCGTTGTACAACGCCTTGAGTTTCTTGCTTGTATGGTTCTGCACCATTGCCTTGAACACCTTGAACCTGTCAAAGCATTGGTCGTTGGAAGAAAGGAACATAGTAGTATACCGGCTAAAATCATCAATGAAGGTCAAAAAATACCTAGAGCCTCCAAAGCTCCGGGATTGCATCGGGCTACACAAGTCTGTGTGCACTAGCTCTAGCACCTCCTTTGTGTGTTCTCCTACTCCACAGAATGCCTCAGGATTCTGTTTCTCCTCCAAACAGTAGATACATAGCTGCTGCTCAAAGTTGGAGATGGAGGGTAAGTCACGTACCATCTGCTTTGCTTTAAGCTACTACAAGGCATGTGTGCCAATGTGGCACAGCGCTCATGCTGGATCTCACCATCTGTTGCATGGACCACTGCTGCAAGATTCTGCTCACGTGGAATCTTAGTTGCTCCAAGAAGTCGGTACATGTCGTCCTCCTTCACCAACCTGGCCATCTCCTCTCATGTGTCTTTATTGAGGATATGGCATAACGCTTTTTCAAAATTGATGCGCAGTCCTATGTTGGTGAGAGAGGAGACAGAGATAAGGTTGAATGGAGCATCAGGTACATAGAGCATTCCATGGAACACTCCTACTTCAATGCCACGCGTGGTTTCTAACCACATCTCCACAATCCCAATCCTCTCAGTATACACCACCTGATCATCACCCGAAGTAATCGGTCGGGGGGGAGTAGAGAGCAGCTGCGTAAAGCACTCCTTGTGGTGCGTCCGGCTCTTGGTGCATCCTGAGTCTTTGTACCACGCCAAATCTGCCTTCTCCATTTGCGACATGTCTGATTTTGCCATGAAGAGGTGGTCACACACCTCCTTGGCCATGTTCATGTTGCCAAAGTGATGCACGCCGGTCTGGTTCTGCTGCTCCTGTGATTGCACTTGCTGCTATTGTAGAGACCACTGCTTTTGCTGCTACTGCTACTACTCCTTTGGGTCCTTCTTGAACTTCAAGCACTCTTTCTTGTAGTAGCCCTCTTTGTGGTAGTAGTAGCACTTGCCTTTTTTCTTGCCTCTGTGCTGCCCAGAATGTTGCTACTGCTGCTGGTTTCGTGAGTTTGTACCCACAAAAGCTACTTCACTACCGCCATTGTGTTTTCTTTCATTGTGACGCAATTCCACCTATACCAGGTGTACATGGATAAAGTCGAGGTCGAAATTTGGCTTGCATACGAACGTCTCTCATATTGTGTTGTAGCTATTTGAGAGTCCTCTTAGTAAGAGGAGGATGAAGCACGTCTCTTCCACAGGGTTGCCGGCTGCTCTTTGCTACTTTGCCAGCTCCTTTTCCATGCCCAGGTACGCCTCCATCCCTTCACCACCCTGCATTTGCAGCACCATCATCTTCTCCTCCAAAAGCATGAGGAACGTAGGGTCCTTGCTCTCATACTTCTTGTACAATATGTCCTACCCTCCTTTGCAATAGCCTTGTCACTCACGTACTGAAGATGCAGGTTGAAGATGGTGTTCACAAGCAACCTCTAGGCCTGCTTGTCCTTGTTCTTGTACTCCTCATATGCCTGTGGTGGTCACAGATGAACCTGCACAGGCTGCACCCTTCAGGGACGTCATCCCCGCTACTACCTGTGCTTTGCTGATGCCTGTTGCTTGCGAATCAAGAGCTCACTCATCCCTGTTCACCACCTCCCACAAGTCCCTTTCCTCCAAAAGGAGGCGGGTACAGATCTTCCAAAACATCAAATTGGCTCGTCCCTCCAGAATCTCCAGGGGCAGGATTGCTGTCACAATACCTGCTGATACCATTTTGAGCCTTGGTGATGCTCAATACTTCTGCCAGAAATCTTTCTGACTGAAAATGGACTATAGATGCCTACGGACTGGGGATTCTGTAAAACTGAGCCCACCACTGCAAGATTCAGCTCAAACGTTTAGGATCAACCCATGAAACAGGGTCATCAACTCGGGATTTTGAAAGATATGCCTTCTTGACAAAAGGGTATGCTTCTGCTCCTACTCTAACTCAGATCAGCCAGCTTAAAAATGACGTTTATCCCAAACAAATCAATGGAATGCAAATATGTTTATACCAATGAAAAGATTAGGATAAATATTATAATGATCATGTGCCATTTTTAAATGTGACAAAGAAACCAGAGAGTTAGGGTCATTAGAAGGTGACAGTCTTACTCATAGAGAAGAGTTTAGCACTGGCCAACCTCGTTTTTAGCATAAATCTTAATCTGATTTTTGGATCTTAGGGATTTTAGGCTCGTTGAAAAGCATGTCTTGCGAATTTGAAGATCCAGTGGTTGATCATTAAATCTGGTCAAGTTTTGACTCTGACCCGTCACTCTCCCTGGTAGAACTTGCCTCTCATACCAAATGTTGGATATAGAGGAGAGAACGAGCCTTGGAGAAGCAAGCATGTGGGACTGAAAGGGCATCAGTTGTGTTGAAGAATGGTTGTTGAATCACTCAAAATGCTGGAGTACATATAGAGCTAGAGCTTGGGCAAGTCAGCCCTCTCACAGACCACACCACTTAACCATAGAGACTACAGCTCACACACTAGAGTCGATAATCCCACACAAGAGAGGAAATCAGCCTAGCAATTAGGCTCACTAGTCACACACAACCTAGACAGCTAGAGAATGCCCTCGTGATTCATCCCCAGTGGTCACAAAACCCACAATCCTACGGAGAATCATCATGTTTCCATGGCTAGGACACAAGGATCTCACCTCACTTAATAAGTAAGGAGAGGTACTTTTATCCTAGTCACCACACTCTCACAACGTAATCCTAAGATCAAGGACCTTTTTGGATATTTCTCCCATCAGGTCTTGAGCCTGGACCGCTTGCCTTTTTCTTTTCTCAAGCCAAGGCATGGAGCCGTCACCCATGGTGACCCAGACATCGGTGGTCCATGACTCGAGAAACTTAAAAATTTCATATATCACAATCCAACCGTTGGATTTGCCCAAAACTTAGACCGCAAACAATACACCACCTGATCTTTCCAATTATGATATCAGATTGATGATGGAAGTAGGCATCAGGTAGTTTCATGGAACGTTCTCTTGTGGACTTGAAATTCAGCCGGATGGCCACTTTTGCCAACAGTAGAGAGCTAGAAGATGCTCTCATGACTCACTCCTAGTGTTCACATAACCCACAATCCCATGGAAAATTTCCATGTGTCTATGACTACCACACAAGGATCTTACTTCACCTAAAAGGTAAGGAAAGGTACCCTTATCCTAGTCAACACACTCTGACAAGGCAATCATAAGATGAAGAACATTTTTGGATATTTCTCCCATCAGGTCTTGACCGAAGACCTCTTGCCTGTTTCTTTTCTAAGGCATTAGCCTTAGAAAGGAAGGCATGGAGCTGTCCCACATGGTCATCCAGACACCGGCAGTCCATGACCACAGAAAATTTTAATATTCATATCTCCCCATCCCATTGTGGATCAGTATGAAAACCTGGATTATAGATAATTTTCCACATGAACTCACAAGTGTTGGAGTCGCATTGACAATCAAGGCTAGTATTTGGTATTTTTGATGGAACGTACTCGTGTGAACCTGAAACTGAGCCAGATGTCCCTATGTCCAACAATTTCCCACTTTGCCACAGTTAGAGTGGGCTGAATCTACATGCCTTTATGCAAAACTGCTGCTTCTCATGGGTTACTAGCTTGGTGATGAAACCATCAACCTTCTAGAGTTGGAGTCAACTCTAGCTTGATAGCACCCTCCTGCACCATGTGCTTGAAGAAATGGGCAATGTCAATGTGCTTGGTACGAGCATGGTGCTCGGGGTTCTTGGCGAATGCGATTGCGCTCTGGTTGTTGACGCGTACGGGAACTGGACCTGTTGTACTCCCATTCATCGCTTCCATGAGACGCTAAAACAAGAGTGCTTCTTTTGCTCCAAAGCCGAGAGAGACATACTCAGCTGTCGTGCTTGAGGTGGCCATAATCTCTTGTCCCTTGTTGTACCATCTGATGGTCCCATCATTCAAAAGGAAGACATGCCCAGAGATGGACATATGGTCCTCTGGATTTGAAGTCCAATCTATGTCTTTGTAGCCGATGATGCCGTTGTTGTTGCTGTTGTAAGTGATGCCAACGCTCATGGTTCCAGCAAGGTAGTAAAAGATCCACTCACTGCTTGCTAGTACTCAGTTCCAGGACTATTCACTTGCAAGCTTGCAGCGCTCACAGCCTGTGCGAGGTCCGGTCAGGTTGCAACCATCAGGTTCATAAGACTGCCAGTGACACTCTTGTACTTCTGCTGCTCAGCTATATCAGCTACTCCACTGAAGTTCACGAGGTACTGTTGTGTCTCTAGCAACGTGTCCATGGGTTTGGCCTCCGCCATGCCGAACCACTACAAAACGTTCTTGATGTAGCGACTGTGCTACAATAAGAGATAGCGTAATTTACGGTCACACGTGATCTGGATGCCGAGAAAGCATTTTGCCTTCTTGAGATCAGACATCTATAAGTTCTCCTGCATGGCCTCCTTGAACTCCTGCAGTAGAAACATGTTGTGGGGAAGGAGGAGTATGTCATCCCCATACACAATGATGATAAGGATCTCATGCCCATGCTGCTAGCAATGGACGCTGTAGCCACACTCGTTGTGCTTGACACTCATACACTGTAGCGTCGCATTCTACTTCAGATTCCAAGCACAGGACACTTGCTTGAGGCCATAGAGCGACTTCTACAGCATATAAACCAGGTACTCCATGCCATCCATGACGACCTCCTCTGGATGCTCCATGTAGACCTCCTCATCCAAGTCACCATTCAAGAATGCAATCTTGATATCCATGTGGTAAACCTCGAAGTCATCAACTACAGCATAAAAGAGGGGCATGCGCCCAGATTTAAATCTTATAATGGGGACAAAGATTTTCGTGTAATCAATACCCTTCTACTGTGAGTTGTCCTTGGTGACCTGCTTTGCCTTGTACTTTTCTAGGATGCCATCTGCTCCCCGCTTCTTCTTGAACACCCACTTTCGCTTAACCACCTTGCGTCCAGGTGGACGCTCAATCAGCTCTTACGTGTCGTTGTTGAGCTGCGACGGTATCTCTTGATGAACAGCTTACGCCCAATTTACTGCATCACGTACAGCCATGGCCTCCTTCTATGACTTTCGCTCATGCGAATCTGTTACAACTGCAGCGTTCATCTGTTTTTGTTTTTGCAGCATCTAAAAATGGTCGTGCTTACCAGGCTTGTAGCACAGCCTCAGAAGGTAGCTGCGACCTAGTGCTGGAGCGTTAGCGTGTGGCTCGCATGGTGTTGCTGGCACAACTACTGCTGCTGGTGATACTACATCTCCAACCTCTACTTCTTCCAATGAGGCTAGTGTATCTGCTGCATCAGACATGGAAGAGTAGACTGGTTATCCCACTCTGACAATGGAGGAAGGATCACAAGACACTCGATCAGGAAGAAAAATTTCTCCCACGGCCTTGCCATCTTCTAGTTTTTCAGTCTCTTTACAAATGATGTTGGTGCAAATGACATTACCTTTATTCAAGACAACATCCCTGGAATTAATGACATAGCTAGTATCTCTCTCATAGAGGTAATATGCCTTGCCGTTCATGTCATAGCTAATCATCAGCATCTATGCACTCTCCACGTTCCATATCTATACCACTTCTCCTTAGGCACATGCATGTACCCCAGGCTGCTAAATGCTCGGAGATTACTCACGCTCGGCTTCTTGTCGAACCACGCTTCTAACGGCGTCATTTTATCTAGCACCTTGATTGGACTGTGGTTTTTTATCTATACCATAGAGCTCATTATTTTGGCCCTAGAGTCGTATGTGAGCCGAACCGCGTGCAGCATGGAGCGTGCCGACTTAACAATGGTGCGCTTAGCACGTTCAGCTATATTATTTTATTGTGGTGAGTACGGTGCTCTATGTTGCGACTTGATGGCAATGACGGTGAGGTAGTCATGTAACTCCTTGCTAAGGTACTAGAGAGTAAGAAAATTCTCTCATGGCTCACTCATAGTGGTCACATTACCCACAATCCCATGGAGAATTGCCATGTGTCCATGGCTAGAATAGAACGATCTCACTTTACTTTGAAAGTAAGGAAAGGTACCTTTATCCTAGGGAGCACACTCCGACAAGGCAATCCTAAGATCAAGGACCTTTTTGGATATTTCTTCCATCAGGTCTTGACCTTGGACCTCTTGCCTTTTTCTTTTCTCAGGCTAAGGCATGGAGCCGTCAGCCATGGTCACCCAGACACTTGTAGTCTATGACCTCAGAAACTTAAAAAATGCATATATCCCAATTTGACCGTTTGATCAGCTTGAAACACGGACCGTAGACAATTGGACACCTGATATTTCCAATGCTGAAGTCGGGTTGATAGTTGGAGCTAGCATCTGATAGTTTATTGGAACTTGCTCTTGTTGACTTGAAGCTGAGCCGGATGGCCCTATGTCGAACACTTATATATATACACCTGTGTATGGAGCCGGCGAGTCAGTTTATTTTCTTCCATGTGGTTCTAGTTGTGGCAAATCTGTATAGTAGTATAGTTGTTCAGTAGTACTAGCTTTTGGATCTTTGAAGGAAGGAACTACACATCACGTTATCCTTGTTCCCTATTGGTCCTCTTCGAGAGGTGAAAATCCTCTCAGATGTATTTCATGGTGACATGAGCCAGTGCAACAACTTGTAGCAGTAAAGACAAATATAAAACTCCGGGTGTAGTTTGTCGTAGAATTTCAATGCATGCGACATTAGCTCCTAGTAGTTTGCTGGAGGTTTATCATATTTTTATTGCATCTAGCCCATATGCGCTAGGCATGTATCTATCGTGACCTCCCTTTGGTCTCCGTAAAAGATCAAACGTGCCTCGTTTGCCACTTTGTTGTTCTTTGCTCTACATTTAGTCCTTTCTTTTTCTGATTGGTACCTTCTTTACCACAGATGCTGCTATTGCTTCTACCACTTTTACTGCTTTCCGCTTTCTCCTGAATTCCTCTTCCTCCTAGTACTACTATATTGCCTCTTGGAGGACCTTCATCTCTTTCGCATTACACACAATTGCAGGTGGTTGCTTCCAGTCCTCTGGTCCCAAAAAAGTTTACGAGAGTCCCAGATCATTTAGCTCTTGTTTAGTAGGATTCCATTTGTTTGTGAATATTCCACCGTTCTGATGGAGGTGCCTGTTGCTATTTTTGTATGGATACTCGTATCAGCTATTGATCCAGTACAATCTCCTCTTCCTATGTGTCATTATCCTCTTCAATTTCTATGAGTTTAGAGCTCATCATGTGATGAGGCTCCCTACGATTTCCTGATCCTTCTGCTTTCCCTCCATTATAGTCTTTGTGACTCATTTTTCCACTCCTTTCTCTGTTACTGCTATAATTCCTTGTTGCAGCTATTGCATGGAGTAAACGTTATGCCGCCGTATTTTGTCTCTCGTGGTCGACCTTCCGCTATAGATGCAAGAAGTTCTCTGGGTGGAAGTCCAAACATGAGGACCCCTATCCTTTTCATTACCGCCTCCACCTTTCTATCAACCATCTATGCCACCTCCTTGGCGCTCATCTCTTGTTGTATCCTGGAGGCTGACGAACCCTTCGTATATCCTTAACATTTTTATTGGCGTTTTTCTGGTTGTGTTTTCTACAGTATACTTTCTCCTTCCCTCTTCTCCGATGTGGTTGTAGATATGGTGGTATTCTTGCTGTACTCTAGCTCCCATTGGTTTCTGTTCTTATTTCTATTTTGCTTTTCTCCTCGTCCACATCCCTGGCGCTCATCTCTTGCCGTCTCCTGGAGGTGGACGACCCCTTCTTACATCATTTACATTTTTTTGGCGTTTTTCTGGTTGCGTTTTCTCTACTCTACTTTCTCCTCCCCTCTTCTGCGATGTTGTTGTAGAGATGTGGTGGTATTCTTGCTTTACTCTAGCTCCCATTGGTTTCAGTTTTTATTTCTATTTTGCTTTTCTTCTCGTCCATATCTCCTTTTACATCGAGGCCTCTATTTCCACTACCCTGAGTTTTGCATTCTTAAGTCTGTTTTGTTCCATGATAGGGTCTTGGGAATGTGATGATGGCATCCTTCAAGTGCGTGATCCTGTGGGAATGATAGCCTGTGTTGTTTCATCCATTTCCTATGCTGGTATGGATGTACTAAGGAGGACCTACTATGAGCCGCTTTCCTTGGACGTAGTAATGTCACTATAGCAGAGGCGAACATCCCCTCTTGAGCCTGCCTTGTTTCTTCCTTATCCTCCTCCGACTCCTACTGTATTCATATCATGATTTTGCCTTGTTTTATCCTTGAAGTTTGTTATTTGGAGGTTTTTTTACTCCTATTGAGCCAATGACCCGAGGGATGTATGGGGTCCTAGTGATCTCGATGTCCTTGGTTCCTTTTTTGGTGGCCTTCCTTCTGCGACCGCAAGTGCCGCATCATAGAGTCGCTTCTTTGCCTGTTCTTTATTTCTTCTATGACCAGTCTTCATCTCCCTTGGTCCCTTTGCAGTAATTTATCCCGCGCCTACTCTTGCCTTTTAGGATGTTACAGGTGTGGAGGATTCCTTCCTCTTCTGCGTACCACCTGAGCTTGTCCAGGTTGCTCCCTTTTTCTATCTCCCATTGTATCTAGAGGAGAGAGGGAACTTTGGAGTAGCGAGCATATGGGACTGAAAGGACATCAGTTGTACTGAAGAATGGTTGTGAAATTACTAAATATGATAGAGTATATGTAAAGCTAGAGCTTGGGCAAGTCAGCCCTCTCACAAGCCACACCACTTAGTCATGGAGGCTAAGGCTCACAAACTAGAGTTCACAATCTCACACACGAGAGGAAATAAGCCTAGCAATTAGGCTAACCAGTCACACACAACTTAGAGAGCTAGAGAATGCTCTCATGGGACACTCCTAGTGATCACATAATCCACACTCTCATGGAGAATTGCCATGTATCCATGGCTAAAGCTCATAAAGATCTCACCTAAAAAGCAAGGAGAGGTACCTTTTCCTAGTGACTCTGACAAAGTAATCCTAACACCAAGGACGTTTTTGGATATTTCTGCTATGAGGTCTTGATTCTGGACCTCTTGCCTTTTTCATTTCTCACGCTAGGGCATGGACCTGTGACCCATGATCACCTACACATCAGTTATCCATGACCCCGAAAACTGAAAATATTCATATTTCCTCATTCGATTGCTCGATCGGCCTAAAACTTGGACCGAAGACGAATGACCACCTGATCTTTCTAATGGTGAAGTTGGATTGATGATCGGAGTAGGCATCTGGAATCTTCTTGGAACTTGCTCTCGTGGACCCGAAACTGAGCCGGATGACTCTTTTACCAACAAAGTATGTCACCCACATACGCAAGGATGATGAGGATCTCATGCTCATATTGCCAGTAATACACACTATAGTCATACTCATAATGTTCAAACCACATGTATTGCTATGTCGCATCCGAATTCTTGCTCCAAGAATGAGACACTTGCTTGATGCCGTACAATGACTTTTGCAGCTTGCAAACCAGGTGCTCTTGACCATCCATGATGAATACTTCTGGCTATTCCATGTAGATATCCTCCTCTAAGCCATCTTGACCTCCATGTGGTGAACCTCAAAGTCCTCTGCTGCTAAATCAGAGAGGAGCATGTGGACAAAGGCAAATTTTAGAGCAAGGGCAAAAGTTGTTATGTAGTTGATGCCCTCCTATTGCGAGTAGCCCTTGGTGACCAGCCTTACCTTGCATTTTTCTAGGTTTTTATGTACTCCTCGCTTCTTTAACACCCACTTGTACTTGATTACCTTGTGTCGATTTGAAAGGTTTTGAGCTGAAATTTCCAATGGTGGGCTCCGTTTTTCCAAAATCCCACTCTATTGGCATCTACAGTCCATGTTCTGTCAGACAGATTTATGGCATAAGCGGCAGCAGAAGCATGGGTAGCGCTACCACCCAAGGGCAGCATTGAGCATCACCAAAACTCAAAATAGCAATAGCCGGCAAGGTCACAGAAGCCAAGTCCTTGGAGAGGCTGGAAGGATGTACCAACTTCACGTTTTGGAAGATCCGTACCCGCCTCCTTTTGGAAGAGATGGGCTTGTTGGAGACGGCGAGTGGCGACGAGCGCGCGCCGCCTCCACAGGCAAAAGGTATCACCGAAGCACAGGTGGTGGCGAGGAATACGCCGCTGAAAGGTGCAGAAGATACAAGTTCATCTACAACTGCAGTTGCGACATATGAGGGGTGGAAGAAGAAGGACAGGCAAGCTTACATGTTGCTTGTTAACACCATCTCCAACCCGCATCGTCACTCAGTGAGTGAAAAGCTACTACCAAAGAGGGGTGGGACGTGTTGTGCAAGAAGTATGAGAGCAAGGATCCTGCATTTCTCATGCTTTTGGAGAAGATGATGATGGCCTTGAAAATGCATGGTGGCGAAGGGATGGAGGCGTACTTGGACAGGGCAAAAGAGATGGTAAAGCAGCTCAAAGCGGCCGGCAACCCTGTGGAAGAGATGCGCTTCATCCTCCTCTTGTTGAGGGGACCCCCAGCGAGGTACGACACGGTGCAAGAGACGTTGGAGTTCCAGCCGTCTCTCAACCTGCACTTCATCTGCACGCACCTGGTGCAGGTAGAACTGCGTCGTAGTACAGCAAAGCGCAGTGGCAGTGGCAGTAGTAAGCAGCATCTTCGGCCACAAGCTCATGTAACCAGCAGCAGGGAAAGTTTGGGCAGCAGAGAGGCAAGAAGAAAGGCAAGTGCAACTATTGCCAGAAAGAGGGGCACTGCAGGAAAGAGTGCTTCAAGTTTAAGAGGGACGAGAAGGAGCAGCAGCAGCAGCAGGAAAAGCAGCAATATCCGCAACACAGCAGCAGCAGCAATCATAGTAGCGTCAGCAGCAGCAGCAACAGCAGAACCATATCGACATGCACCATTTTGGCAACATGAATGTAGCCAAGGAGGTGCGCAACCGCCTCTTCATGGCGAAGTCTGACATGTCGTAGAAGGAGAAGGCGGATCTGACGTGGTACAAGGACTCAGGGTGTACCAAGAGCCTGAAGCATCACAAGGAGTGGTTTACGCGGTTCTCTCCATTCCCCCCCCCCCCCCCCCGACTGATTGCTTTCGGTGATGATCAGGTGGTGTATGGTGAAGGCATTGGGATTGTGGAGATGTGGTTGGAGAACCCGCGTGGCATTTAAGTGGGAGTGTTCCATGGCGTGCTGTATGTACCTGATGTTGCGTTCTACCTTCTCTTAGTATCCTCTCTCACCAACACAGGCCTGTGAGTCATTTTTTACGAAGACTATGGCTACAACCTCGACAAGGAAACGAGAGGAGTTGGCCAGGTTGGTGAAGGAAGGCAACATGTACCACTTGTTGGGGGTGACCAAGATCCCGTGCGAGCAGAGTCTTGCACCTGTGGTGTAGGCCACCGATGGTGAAATCAGGCATGCGCGGTATGGCCACATTGGCATGCATGCCTTTCAGTAACTTCAAACAAAGCAGATGGTGCGTGACTTGCCCACCATCTCTAACTTTGTGCAGTAGTTGTACATCGGCTGTATGGTGGGGAAGCAGCATCGCGAGGCATTATCCGGAGCAAGGGAGTGTGCAAAGGAGGTGCTGGAGCTGGTCCACACAGACTTGTGTGGCCCAATGCAGACCCAGAGCTTTGGAGGCTCTAGGTATTTTCTCACCTTCATTTATGATTTCAGCCATTACACTGATGTGTACTTCCTTTCTTCCAAGGACCAGTGCTTTGACTAGTTCAAGGAGTTCAAGGAAATGGTGGAGGACCAGACTGGCAAGAAGATAAAGGTGTTGTGCAGCAACCGCGGTGGAGGGTACCTGAGCAAGGAGTTCCAGGACTACCTCGCAGCAGATGGCATCAAGGCATATTGTACTGCGCCATACTCGCCATAGCTGAATAGTTTAGCAGAGCGTGCCAACCGAACCATCGTTGAGTCGGCGCGCTCCATGCTGCACGCGGCTCGGCTCTCATGTGACTGTAGGGCCAAAGCAATGAGCACTACGGTGTACATCAAGAACCGCAGTCCAACTAAGGCGCTGGAGGATATGACATAGTACGAGGCGTGGTTTGTTAAGAAGCTAAGCGTGGGTCATCTTCGCGCGATTCGCAGCTTGGCACATATGCACATGCCGAACGAGAAGCGGTAGATGTGGGACGCGAAGAGCGCACAGATGCTGATGATAAGATATGATGTGGCAAGCAAGGCCTCTCACCTCTACAAGAGGGATACAAGCCACGTCATCATCTCCAGGGATTTCATCTTCAACGAGAGTAGCGTCATCGGCACCAATATCATCTGCGAAGAAGGAGTAGAAGCAGCAGCTGACGAGGCAGTGGGAGCACATATCCTTCCTCACCCATTCTCTCCTGATCCTTCCTCTACTATAACAGTAGGAGAATCATCCTACTCTCCCATGTCTGATGCAACAGATACATCAACCTCATCGACAGAAACAAAAGAGGGAGATGCAGTACCACCAGTAGCAGTAGTTGTGCCAACAACGACGTGCCAACCGCCCACTAACACTCCAGCACCAGGTCGCACATACCCTCTTAGGGTGCGCTACAAGCTTGGTGAGCGCGGTCATTTCTGGATGCTGCAAAAACCAGAACAAGTGAACGTCGTAGTTGCAGCAAATTCAGATGAGCCATCATCCTACAAGGAGGCCATGGCTACACCAGATGCAGCAGAATGGGCGCAAGCTATGTAGGAGGAGATACAGTCGCAGCTCGACAACGGTACATGGGAGCTGACTGAGCGTCCACCTAGACGCAAAGTGATCAAGTGCAAGTGGGTGTTCAAGAAGAAGCGGGGAGCAGATGGCAACCTTGGAAAGTACAAGGCGAGGCTGGTCGCCAAGGGCTACTCGCACAAGGAATGCATCGACTACACAGAATCTTTTGCTCATGGTGCAAAGTTTGCCTTTGTGCACACGCTCCTTTCTTATCAGCGGCTGAGGACTTCCACATTCACCACATGGATGTCAAGACGACATTCTTCAACGGTGACTTGGAGGAGGAGATGTACATGGAGAAGCCCAAGGGGTTCGACATGGATGGCCAGGAGCACCTGGTTTGCAAGGTGCAAAAGTCGCTGTACGGCCTCAAGCAAGCGTCGCGTGTTTGGAGCCAAAAGTTGGATGCGGCACTGTAGTGCATGGGGTTTGAGCGAAATGAGTGTGACTACAGCTTGTATCGCTGGCAGCATGAGCATGAGATCCTCATCATCATTGTCGATGTGGATGACATGCTCCTCCTTTCCAATAGCATGTCTGCACTGCGGGTGTTCAAGGAGGCCATGCAGGAGCGCTTCCCGATGTATGATCTCGGGGCCGCGTCATACTTTTTTGGTATCCAGATCACGCGTGATCGTAAATCACCCTCTCTCTCCTCTTACAGTGAGAAAGAGCGTGATATGCGGTCACACGTGATCTAGATACCGAGGAAGTATGATGATGCCCTGATATCAGACATCTGGAAGCGCTCTTGCATGGCCTCCTTGAACTCCTGCAGTGCAGACATATTGTTGGAAAGGAGGTGCATGTCATCCACATTGACAATAATGATGAGGATCTCATGCTCATGCTGCCAGCAATACATGCTGTAGTCACACTCGCTGCGCTCAAATCCCATCCACTACAGCGTCGCATCCAACTTCGAGTTCCAAGCACGCGACGCTTGCTTGAGGGCGTATAGTGACTTTTGCAGCTTACAAACCAGGTGCTCTTGGCCATCCGTGACGAACCCCTCCGGCTGCTCCATGTAGATCTCCTCCTCCAAGTCACCATTCAAGAATGCCATCCTGACATCCATGTGGTGAATCTCGAAGTCCTCAACTGCTGCGTAAAAGGAGTGTACGCACAGAGGCAAACTTTGTAGTCGATGCCTTCCTTCTGCGAGTAGCCCTTGGCGACTAGCCTTGCCTTGTACTTTTCCAGGTTGCCATCTGCTCCCAGCTTCTTCTTGAACACTCACTTGCACTTGATCACTTTGCGTCCATGAGGACGCTCAGTCAGCTCCCACGTAGCATTGTCAAGCTGCAACTGTATCTCCTGCTGTACAACTTGCACCCAATCTGCAACATCTGGTGCAGCCATGGCCTCCTTATAGGACGTGGGCTCATCTGAATTGGCTGCAACTGCGACATTCATTTGGTCTGGTTTTTGTAGCATCCAGAAATGCTCGCGCTCACCACGCTTGTAGCACACCGTGAGAGTGTACCTACGACCTGGTGCCAGGGCGTTAGCGGGCGGCTGACGCGGTACTGTAGGTAGAGCTGCTCTTGCTCGTGGTGTTACATCTCCTTCCTCTGCTTCTGCCGATGAGGCTACTATATCTGCTGCATCAAAAATAAGAGGGTAGACTGGTTCTCCCACTGTCACAGTGGAGGAAGGATCAGGAGAGACTAGGTCAGGAAAGATATCTGCTCCCACTGCCTTGTCAGCTGCTGGTTCTGCTGCCTCTACACAGACAATGTTGGTGCCGATGACCTCGCTCTTGTTAAAGACGACATCCCTGGGGATGATGACGTGACTTGTATCCCTCTCGTAGAGGCGATAGGCCAAGCTTGCCACGTCATAGCCTATCATTAGCATCTGTGCGCTCTTCGTGTCCCACTTCTGCCGCTTCTCCTTCGGCACGTGCATGTGTGCAAAGCTGCCAAATGTATGAAGATACCGTATGCTCGCCTTCTTGCGGAACCACGCCTCGTACAGTGTCATCTCCTCCAGTGCCATAGTTGGACTGCGGTTCTTGATGTACACCAAAGTACTTACTGCTTCGGCCCAAAAGTTGTATGTGAGCCGAGCCGCGTGCACCATGAAGCACGTTCATCCAACGATGGTGCGGTTGGCGCATTCTGCTACACCGTTCTGCTACTGCGAGTATGGCACGGTACGCTGTGCCTTGATGACGGCTGCTGCGATGTGGTGCTGGAAGTCCTTGCTCAACTTCTCTCCACAACGGTCGCTGCGCAACACCTTGATCTTCTTGCCAGTCTGGTTCTCCACCATTGCCTTGAACTCCTTGAACCTGTCAAAGCACTGGTCCTTGGAGGAAATGAAGTACACAGCAGTGTAACGGCTGAAATAATAAATGAAGGTGAGAAAATACCTAGAGCCCTCAAATCTCTGGGTCTGCATCGGGCCACACAAGTCAGTGTGGATGAGCTCTAGCACCTTCTTCGCACGCTCCCCTGCTCCAAAGAATGCCTCGCAATGCTGCTTCCCCTCCAAACAGTTGATGCACAACTACACCTCAAAGTTAGAGATGATGGGCAGGTCACGCACCATTTGCTTTGTTTGAAGTTGCTCCGAGATGTGCATGCCGATGTGGCCGTAGCGCGCATGCCAAATTTTGCCATACATGCCTATACCAGTGCTCCAAGACTCTGCTCGCGCGAGATCTTGGTTGCCCCCAACAGGCGGTACATGTCGCCTTCCTTCACCGACCTGGCCAGCTCCTCTCTCGTTTCCTTGTCGAGGATGAAGCCATAGTCTTCGTAAAAAAGGACTCGCAGTCCTGTGTTGGTGAGAGAGGACACTGAGAGAAGGTTGAACGCAGCATTAAGTGCATACAGCACGCCATGGAACACTCCCACTTCAATGCCACGCGGGGTCTCCAACCACATCTCCAAAATCCCAATCCCTTCAGCATACACCACCCGATCATCACCCAAAGCAATCGGACAGGGGGGAATGGAGAGCAGCTATGTAAACCACTCCTTTTGGTGCGTTAGGCTCTTTGTACACCATAAGTCCTTGTACCATGCGACATCCGCCTTCTCCACCTGCGACATATTGGACTTCGCCATGAAGAGGTGGCACCTCCTTGGCCAGGTTCATGTAGCCAAAATGGCGCACACCAGTCTGGTTCTGCTGTTGCTGCTGCTATTGATGCTACTGTGACTACTTTTGTTGCTGCTGTGGAGATTGTTGCTTTTGCTACTGCTGCTCTTGCTCCTTCTGGTCCCTCTTGAACTTGAAGCACTCTTTCTTGTAGTGCCCCTCTTTCTGGCAATAGGGGCACTTGCATTTCTTTTTGCGTCTCTGCTGCCCACACTGCTGCTACTACAGGTTAAAGGAGCTTGTGGCCACAAATGCTGCTTCACTATTGCTGCTGCCATTGCGCTTTGCTGTACTGCAACGCAGTTCTACCTGCACCAGGCGCGTGCAGATGAAATCCAGGTCGAGAGTTGGCTGGCACTCCAACGTCTCGTACCGTGTCGTAGGTCGCTGGGAGTCCCCTCAGCAAGAGGAGGATGAAAGGCGTCTCTTCTACAGGGTTGCCGACCTCTTTTAGCTATTTTTCCAGCTCCTTTGCCCTGTCCAAATACGCCTCCATCCCTTCGCCACCCTGCATTTTCAACGTCATCATCTTCTCCTCCAAAAGCATGAGAAATGCAGGATCCTTACTCTCATCCTTCTTGCACAACGCGTCCCACCCCTCTTTTGCAGTAGCCTTGTCACTCACGTACTGAAGATGCGGGTTGGAGATGGTGTTAACAAGCAGCCTGTAAGCCTGCCTGTCCTTATTGTTCCAATCCTCATATGTCGCAACTGTACTTGTACATGAAGTTACATCTGCTACACCTTTCCGCGGCGTCTTCCCCACTACCACCTGTGCTCGGGTGATACCTTTTGCCTGTGGAGGCGGAGCACGCTCGTCGTCGCTCACCACCTCCGACAAGCCCCTCTCCTCCAAAAGGAGGCGGGTACGAATCTTCCAAAACGTGAAGTTGGCACGTCCTTCCAGCCTCTCCAAGGTCTGGGCTGCAGTGACCACAACTGCTGCTGTTATTTTGAGCTTTGGTGATGCTAAACGCTGCCCTTGGGTGGCGGCGCTACCCCTGCTTCTGCTGCTGTTTCTGCCAGAAAGTTTTCTGACGGAAAATGGACTGAAGATGCCACTAGACTGGGAATGTGAAAAAACTGAGCCCAGCACTGGAAAATTCAGCTCAAAACCTTTCAGATCCAACAAAACAGGTATCAACAAATGGGGAAGTTTCACTGAAGATTTGTGTAATATTATTGTATAGGGGTGAAAGCATCTACTACACCTCTACCACTGTGTTGCTCTTGTACCAATTGTTACTTGGATGGAATTCTAAATGGTTCACAAGAAGAAGGTTGGAAGGAGGAGTAGTAATAAACCTGGAAGAAGGGACACAAATCTATTTTTGAACAAGAAGTAAGTGTAGTTCAGTGATACGTTATAAAATGGTTGGTAAAATACATAAATCTTCCATAGCTAACAATTGTGGTTCTGATCTTGGATTGTGATGCATGTGGTGTTAGGAGGTTCTGGAAGATTAAAGAAACTTTGGTTGGAGTTCGGGAGACTGTGAGGACATCGAGGTGCTTCAGTTCAAAATTCTAACGCCTTCAAGAAGTGTATTTAACGGTAACAACATGTCAAAATTGTTAGCAGTTCTGACATTGATCATTTTGGAAGGAGTTCACACTATCGGGTACTTCAAAATTGGATTACCAGCAGTTGGGAATGTAAACAATGCCATTGAAGTGATGACGGGAAACCATGGAATTCATCATTTAATTTGCCATGCATCCACTAGCAGAAATTCCCAATCACGGAGTTCATGTATGTAACAACCCCCTGTGTCATTGTAGGACTGTAGATATGCTTCTTTGACCACACTGATAGAAATCGATCATTGAACTGACTCATTTTTGGGGGGTTTTAAAATGGTCCTTGGAATAAATTCCTCCCATTGGGTTCTTTGTCAAAAGCTTCTACCATGGAATTTAGAAATAAAGAAGATTGCTAATGAAACAGATCAAAGAGTAGAGTTTACAAAGCTGAAGATTCGAAGGAGATGAAATTCAAGATGGTCCCTCTTTAATTAGTGGTTACAAACTGAAAATCTTCCAGAATATTATATAGTGACTGAATGTTGGCAAGAGGCCATTTGAACAATGATTGTGCATATTGTAAGTTACTGAAAAGAAAAGAAGAAGCCCAGCCGGGGTTTTGGATCTTAATAGCATTACTACAAGATATGTAGTGGCTGGGATTGGTTGAAGAAGTGGGCTTGAATCTAAGAAAGAAACAAATGAAAAGATGCCGTGTATTGGTAATTGAAGAATAAGAATCCCTTGTGGAAACCTATTTTCATCCCGAATGTTACTTATACGGTGTGGTGGATTACATGGACTCGTTGTTATGCATGAAGTTATGTCCTCATAAATTTTTTAAAAGAGAGGTGGCATAACCTCCCGTTCATGGATAAATGGGTACTCAGGCCTATTCATGGCCAGAGTGAAACAATTTGGCCATCGATTTCATTGATCCATGTTGTGGAAGGAAGCTCTTGTTGATCAAAGATGAATTTGAGGTAATTGAATATTGTTCAATACTATGAAGATTGCGAAGAGATCTAAGGTTCACAAAACCCGAAACACCATGTTTAATCACAAGTGGATTCTTCAATAGATTATTGCCAAAGGAAAAGTAGTCATGATCATTTCAATGTCATGCAAGCACATATAAGTTGTGAAAATCCCATGAAAAAAGGATGCACATCATGATGGCTGAACAATGTACATGCCGTAAAACCATTCACAATGGCTTCTGTAACCCTTATCTTTGAGTGTTTACTTTCGTTTTCAACAAACTGATGGTTCTATGTGTATCCCCGAAGCACCATGAGCTTCAGAAGATCTAGCCGCACCACCTACCTATGCAGCTGATGATAAACACAGTTTGGAGAATTTGTGCCTGGATGACAAGAATCATTTTCTTTTAGAAAATATTGAGAGTCTGGTGTTAATAAAACCATTCACAAGTATGCCTGATAAGCCGGGCAGGGGTGTGATTTGGGTTAAAAAGAAGAAAGCAATGGGAAACCATGGCTCATATGTGGAGGTAACCACATGATTTATTACATGCTTCTGAAGAATGTAATCATGGACCGAAGATTGATGAGATTCCACTTCTATCAACTGTGCCACGTATACCAAACGTACTTGTGAAATAAAATGGTGCAGCACAAGAAAATTGTATAAACCAGAAGTTCACATCCGACAATAGATTATTACGTTTATTGGCATGTAAACCAAAAGACTCAACAATGAATAGACATACAAGACATTTTTGAATGGGAGCAACTCCTAAATCGACTGTTGAGGAAAGTCACATCAATAAGCAAATTAAAGATGTTTGGAAAGATTTTGCAGGTATTATGGGCATGAGTATTGAGAAAAAATAGCTCTGTTGATATAGATTGTTGTAAGAATTTGTTACATGGTCATCACAGGCTCTAAATGGATGTATCCTTTTGTAAGAACATTGATCCCATGCATGTTCCAGAGTAGTTTTTTGAGGAAGACGAGGCCAAGAAGATTAGACGATGAACAAGGGAACAAAGGAGTGTGACACAACAAACAAATGTAGGGACCACTGTATAAGATGTCCCTCGTTATCCTTGATGTAAGATGGTGTAGAGAAATCTAATTATAAGACATCAGAGATTCATTTATCACTTTTCACCTTTGAAAATCACCATCACCAGAGCCAAACATTAATGAAAATAGATGAGGGACACTGGGCAATCCTGGTCATATTGTAGTAGTGATTTAGATGGTGGGAGAAGGATGGAAGGAGAATTAGGGTAATGGGATAACATTTGCGTACCAAGGAGTGTTGGAATGATGCTCCTCACCATGGCATGAGTGACTCCAAAAAGGAACACCAAAAAGACAAGCCTTAGTGGCTTAGTGGTTAATGGTGTTCACCTATAGAGGCAGGGGCCCGGGTTCAATTCCCACAAGATGAAATTATGCCCTGCCTCAAGGGAGGTGGAAAATAGATGCCAGGAAGCTAGCTCAACCTCTAGAGTTCCTCTTTAAGTTTCTAGAAAACCAGGTGAGGGTCCAGGAAGGTGGCACACTTTCTAGAAGGCCAGGTGAGGGTCCAGGAAGGTGGCACACCTTCTAGAAGGGGTGACTTGTCCTACAAGGCATCTAGAGGTGTCTTGGTCTTCTGGACACCTTCCCTCCTACTAGAAGCAAGCTGAGGAATCTAGGAAGGGGCAGAAGCTTCTGGAGATGGGAAGGGATGCCTTCCTAGGTGGGAAAAGGACAGCCTACCAAGGAGCACTCTAGAAGCCATAGAATCTGCTATGAAGCTCCAAATCTGGCATGCTTTGGTGTTCTGGAAAGCTTAGATCAGTGGCTATAAAATGCCACTGCTTGTGAGCCTTGATCAAGTTTTCATTCCCAGTCAATTGAGGCCAAAACTATTGCCTCACTCTCTGACCAGTTTTCTGCCATCCTTGGAACGAGTTGCCTCCACAGTTTCAGTCTCTCCAAAAACAGTTGGTGGTGTGAACCAGCCA
>SZWC01000360.1:142441-182587 GCA_023375785.1 Penium margaritaceum
AGTTGCCTCCACAGTTTCAGTCTCTCCAAAAACAGTTGGTGGTGTGAACCAGCCATTGCTAGGGACCCTCCAGGGTACACACTCACCCTCAGGCCAACAAAGGGTTATGGGCCCACGCCTCTAAGGGGTTCAAAGCCAGCTTGATTTCACTCTTCCAACAGCAAGACATGGCAACCAGCGAGCAAGAGAGCAGCCGCGCTGTCCTTAAGTTTGATGGGACAGGATTCGCCTTGTGGAGGTGGCAGTTTGAGGTCTTCCTAAACGACAAGGGACTGCTTGAGCTTGTAAAAGGTGATGAGAATGCTCCGCCGCAAACTGCAACGGCTAAGGTGAAGGAGGCATACAAGAAGCGCAACAAAAAGGCGTTGGCGCTCCTTGTGTCCGCGTTATGCCCACCACAACTTGGGAACATCCAAGGATGTACCCTGGCCGCAGACGCATGGTCAAAACTTTGCTCCATCTACCATTCAAGCAACCTTGCCAATCAGCTCTTCATCTTCAAACGGCTCGTCACCCTCCGAGCCAACGAAGGCGACAACATCATGGAGATCATGCAGCAGATTGAGTCGATCACAGCGGAGTGCGTGGTCACTGGTTGGGAGGTCGACTCTCAGTTGCAAGCTATGATCCTCCTTCTGGCCTTGCCGGACAGTTGGAGTTCCATGATCACATTCCTTGGTGGCTGGCCTTCCGACGAGCTGAAGTACCCGAAGGTTGCTGAGTACGTGCGCAATGAGTGGATGCGACGTGGCGGTCGAGAGAGTGCATCGGCATCAAGTTCAGCTTACACGGTTCATCCTCAAAGTGGAGGCCGAGGCGACAAGTGGAAGGGTGCCAAACAGGGCACCAAGAAGGGTGACAAGAAGGGGGAGTGCTTCAACTGCGGCAACGAGGGCCACTACGCGTGCAACTGTCCCAAGAAGAAAACAGATCGGTCGCAGTGGGGCGGGAAGAACGATGAGCATGCCCTTATGGCGTACAACTCCACCAACTTGAAGGATCCGGGAGTTGCCGTCATCGACTTCGGATCAGGCCGCCACACGCAATGCAACAGGGCGGCATTTTTCACCTACGGTGCCTCGGAGAGACGCATGACGGTGGCTAATGGAAAAACAGAGGTGGCCGCCGGTGAGGGTAACGTCCGCGTTGAGTCAATTGTGGATGGCAAACCTGTCACGAGCACAATCTACGATGTGTTGCATATGCCTAGCTTTGGGGCAAACCTGCTCTCCGTCAGCCGTCTTACCGACAAGGGACTTGAGGTGCTCTTCACAAAGAAGGAGGCCGTCATCCGCAAAGAGGGCAAAGGTGAGGTGATTGCGCGTGCCAAGAGGGAGGACGACTTGTACCTGCTACGCGCAAAGATCCTCAGCAGCCGGGTGGGGTCCAACGCCGCCAACCTTGCAACGAAGGATGGAGGAGATTTGGACCTATGGCACCGCCGACTCTGCCACATTTCTCCATCAACAGTGAAAAAGATGGCTAACAGGGAAGTGGTGCGGGGTCTCCAAACCAGCGGCCTTGATGGAACCAAGGAGACCGTGTGTGAGCCATGCATCATTGGCAAATCAACTCGGCAGCCGTTTGTCGCCAAGGGGACGCGTGCATTGGCAAAACTGGCCGTGGTACACACAGATGTGTGTGGACCGCTTGAGAGCTCCATCGGCGGAGCTCGCTACTTCCTCACCTTCATCGATGACCACAGCCGGAAACTCTACCTCTACCCAATGAAGCGGAAGAGTGAGGTCCTTGTGTGCATGCAGGAGTCTGTGGCTGATGTGGAGCGGCAAACAGAGTTGAAGGTGAAGGCATTCCGGAGTGACAATGGCGGTGAATATGCGGGGTGCCTTGGGTGGATGAAGAGCAAGGGGATTGAGTGGCAGAAAACAACTCCACACTCCCCACAACAGAATGGCGTCGCAGAGAGAGCGAATCGCACAATCATTAACATGGTGCGATCCATGTTGAGCGACGCCGGCCTTACACAACGGCATTGGGTGGAGGCGGCAAGGACAGCAGCGTACATCATGAATCTCATGCCGACCAAGCCGCTGAAGGACAATGAGAGCAAGGCATGGAAGACGCCACAAGAGGTGTGGAGCGGGAGGAAGCTGGCGGTGGGTCACCTCCGCACCTTTGGTTGTGTTGCACATGCAATGGTGCAGGCACGTGAGGGACGGAGCAAGCTGGACCTGCGTACCTGTCGGTGTATTTTCCTTGGATATGAGAGCGGAAGAAAGGCGTATCGGCTCTTTGACCCAAGGAGGCAGCAGATTGTGCGGAGTCGCGACGTCACATTCGACGAGAAAAACCGTTGGACAGACAAGGAGGCAGGTCTCTCCAAGAGGGGGGAGAGGATGCCACTCCTTGAGGGGGAGACGCCGGAGGATGTGAATGAGGGTGACGTCCTCGCAGCAGCACCAGCCGGAGAGGATCGCCCGAGGGATGTGCAACCGGCAGAATGTGTTCCGGCCAGTTCGGACAAAGAATCCAAAGCACCGGAGAGGGACGTGGAGGCGGGGAGTCGATCGATGTCTCCAAGGTCTCCAAGAGAGGGGGATCAGGCGCTTGGAGAGGATGGCGCCAAAAGGGGACAGCAACAAGAACAACCGCCTCAACAGCCCCGCACGAGCAGCCGTGTGCAAAGAAGGACAAAAAGATACTATGCCGACAAGGGCATTTGGACTGGGTTCGCGCAAGAGGAGCCTCAAGGAGGCACGGCACAAGAAGGATGGGCCTGAGTGGGAGGGAGCAGTAAAATGTAAGCTCGCCTCCCATGAGGAGAAAGTCTTCTCAGTTACAGCTTGAGCATGGGCCCGAGCACGGAGGACGAGAAGGCGGAGATGGCTGGAGTACCGTACCAGTCCGCAGTTGGCAGCATAATGTATGCCATGGTGGCGACGCGGCCTGACCTTGCCTTTGCTGAAGGACAAGTGAGCCGCTATGTTGCTGATCCGGGGCCGCTACATTGGCAAGCAGTGAAGAGAATCCTCCGCAACTTGAAGGCAACGACACATTCGCGACTTGTGTTTGGAGGGGGAGCGCGGACTGACTCCCTCGAGTTGGTTGGCTACTCTGATGCTGACTGGGCAGGTGACGTTGATGACCGCAAGTCAACATCAGGCAATGTTTTTGTGCTTGGTGATGCAGCGGTGTCTTGGGCAAGCCGGAAGCAGGACAGTGTGGCTCTATCCAGCACTAAGGCGGAGTATATTGCGCTCGCGGAAGCGGCAAAGGAGGCACTATGGCTGCGGCGATTGCTCAAGGAGATTGGGGTGCCGCAAAAGATCCAATGGCACTCAATGTTGACAACATGAGTGCCATCAGCCTGACCAAGAACCCTGTGCTACACTGGAGGACCAAGCACATAGAGATCCGGCATCACTTTGCATGAGACCTTGTTGCAAAGGGTGATGTGGTGCTTGTGCATTGCGGCACAAAGCACATGCTTGCTGATGCCATGATAAAGGCGCAACCCAAGGACAGGCATGATTCTACTTGTATGGAGCTTGGGCTTTCCCAAGCCTCTTGAGTTGCACGCTGAGCATGGACAACTACCATGGGTGACGCGCAAGGGGGAGATTGTTGGAATGATGCTCCTCACCATGACAGGAGTGACTCCAAAAAGGAACACCAAAAAGACAAGCCTTAGTGGCTTAGTGGTTAATGGTGTTCACCTATAGAGGCAGGGGCCCGGGTTCAATTCCCACAAGATGAAATTATGCCCTGCCTCAAGGGAGGTGGAAAATAGATGCCAGGAAGCTAGCTCAACCTCTAGAGTTCTTCTTTAAGTTTCTAGAAGACCAGGCGAGGGTCCAGGAAGGTGGCACACCTTCTAGAAGGGGTGACTTGTCCTACAAGGCATCTAGAGGTGTCTTGGTCTTGTGGACACCTTCCCTCCTACTAGAAGCAAGCTGAGGAATCTAGGAAGGGGCAGAAGCTTCTAGAGATGGGAAGGGATGCCTTCCTAGGTGGGAAAAGGACAGCCTACCAAGGAGCACTCTAGAAGCCATAGAATCTGCTAGGAAGCTCCAAATCTGGCATGCTTTGGTGTTCTGGAAAGCTTAGATCAGTGGCTATAAAATGCCACTGCTTGTGAGCCTTGATCAAGTGTTCATTCCCAGTCAATTGAGGCCAAAAATATTGCCTCACTCTCTGACCAGTTTTCTGCCATCCTTGGAACGAGTTGCCTCCACAGTTTCAGTCTCTCCAAAAACAGTTGGTGGTGTGAACCAGCCATTGCTAGGGACCCTCCAGTGTGCACACTCACCCTCAGGCCAACAAGGAGTTTGGGGATATCTGAGAGGTATCTGACAAACCCGGTTGCTTGGTGTGGCTCTTGTGGGAAATGGCTTGACAAAGTTGGCCTGTGCAACTAACCATGAGCACAAAGTGAACCAAGTGACTTTAACTTTATGAATCATCACATGAGTCAGCCACAGTCAGAGTGCACAATCACAGTGAACGTGTGCTAGGTATAAACGTGCAGGTATAAACAAGGTAAAAAACTGGTGGCTTTGTGCGGCTATTGTGCGCAATGCCTTGACGAAGTTGGCATGTACCACTGACCATGACCACAATGTTTACCAATTGAATTTAACTTCTACGCATTGAAACACGAGTCAGCCAAGGTCAGAGTGCCCAATCACAGTGCACATGTACTATGCATGATCTTGCAGGTGCAAACAAGGTAGAATACTGGTGGCTTGGTGTGGCTATTGTGTGCAATGCCTTGACAAAGTTGGCCTGTACGACTAACCATCACCACAACGTTAACCAAGTGACTTTAAATTCTATGAATATTCACACGAGTCAGCCACAGTCAGAGTGCCCAGTCACAGTGCACGTGTGCTAGGCATAAACGTGCAAGTATAAGCAAGGTAAAACACTGGTGGCTTGGTATGGCTATTGTGCGCAATGCCTTGACAAAGTTGGCATGTACCACTGACCATGACCACAAAGTGTACCAAGTGACTTGAACTTCTACGAATTGTAACACGAGTCAGCCACGGTCATAGTTTCCAATTAGAGTGCACCATGTACTATGCATGACCTTGCAGGTATAAAAAATGTAAAAACCCGGTGGCTGAGTGTGGCTATTGTGCGTAATGCCTCGACAAATTTGGCATGTGCCACTGACCATGACCACAAACGTATCCAAGTGACTTTAACTTGTACGAATTGTAACACGAGTCAACCGCGGTCAGAGTGCCCAATCAAAGTGCACGTGTACTATGCATGAGCTTGTAGGTTAAAAAAAGGTAGAATACTGGTGGCTCGGCACGGCTATTGTGCACAATGCCTTGCCAAAGTTGGCCTGTGCAACTGACCATGACCACAACGTTCACCATGTGACATTAACTTCTATGAATCATAACACAAGTCAGCCATGGTCTGAGTCTCCAATCACAGTGCAGATGTAATATGCATGACCTTGCAGGTATAAACAATATAAAAAACTGGTGGTTTGGTTTGGCTATAGTGCGCAACGCCTTGACAGAGTTGGCCTGTGCAACTGACCATGAGCACAAAGTTCACCAAGTGACTTTAACTTCTACGCATTGTAACACGAGTCAGCCACGGTCAGAGTGCCCAATCACAGTGCACACGTAGTATGCATGACCTTGCATTTATAATCAAGGTAAAAAACCGGTGGCTTGGCATGGCGATTGTGCGCAATTCCTTGACAAAGTTGGCATGTGCAACTGACCATGACCACAAATTTACCCAAATGACTTCAACTTCTATGAATCATGACACGAGTCAGCCGCGGTCAGAGTGCCAAATCACAGTGCACATGTACTATGCATGACCTTGCACGTATAAAAAAGGTAAAACAACCTGTGTCTTGTTGTGGCTATTGTGCGCAATACCTTGACAAAGTTGGCATGTGCAACTGACCATGAGCACAAAGTTAACCAAGCAGGTTTAACTTCTACGCATCGTAACACGAGTCAGCCACGTTCAGAGGGCCCAATCATAGTGCACATCTAATATGCATGACCTTGCAGGTATAAAAAATGTAAAATACTGGTGGCTCAATGCGGCTATTGTGCGCAATGCCTTGACAAAGTTGGCATGTGTCACTGACCATGACCACAAACGTATCCAAGTGACTTTTACTCCTATTGATCATAACACGAGTCAGCCACGGTCAGAGTGTCCAATCACAGTGCAGATGTACTAGGCATCATCTTGTAGGTATGAACAAGGTAAAACACTAGTGGCTTGGCACGACTATTGTGCACAATGCCGTGACAAACTTGGCATGTGCCACTGACCATGACCACAAAGTTGACCAAGTAGTTTTAATTTCTACGAATCATAACACGAGGCAGCCATGGTCAGAGTGCCCAATCACAGTGCACATGTACTATGCATGACCTTGCAGGTATAAACAAGGTAGAATATTGGTGGCTCGGTGTGGCAATTGTGCACAATGCCTTGACAAAGTTGGCATGTGCCACTCACCATGACCACGATGTTTACTAGGTGACTTCAACTTCTACTAATTGTAACATAAGGTATCCACAGTCAGAGTGCTCAATTACAGAGCACATGTACTATGCATGACCTTCCAGGTATAAACAAGGTAGAAACCCGGTGGCTCGGTGTGGCTATTGTGCGCAATGCCTTGACAAAGTTGGCATGTGCCACTGACCATGACCACAAAGTTTACCAAGTGACTTTAACTTCTACGCATCGTAACACGAGTCAGCCACCGTCAGAGTGTCCAATCACAGTGCAGATGTACTAGGTATGATCTTGCAGGTGCAAACAAGGTATAATACTGGTTGCTTCGCGTGGCTATTGTGCGCAACGCCTTGACCAAGTAAGCATGTGCCACTGACCATAACCACAAACGTTTCCATGTGACTTTAACTTATATGAACTGTAACACGAGACAGCCTCTTAAAACAGGAATATCAAGAGGGGATTTTGAAAGATATACCCTCTTGAAAACAGGATATGCTTCTACTCCTACTCCAACTCAAACCAGCCAGCTTGTCAACGGCGTTTCTTCCAAACGAATTGATGGAATGCAAATAATTTTGCACCAATGGAAAGCTTAGAAAAAATACTACAATTCTAATGTGCCAATTTTTAAATTTGACAAAGCAACAAGAGAGTTATGGTCATCACAAGGCGACAGTCTTACTCATAGAGAAGAGTGTAGCCCTGGTCGACCTCGTTTTGATCATACTCTCAACCCGACCGTTGGATCTTCCTGATCTTGGGCTCGTTGGAAAGCTTGTCTCACGAACTTGAAGATCCAGTGGTCGGTCATCAAATTTGGTCAAGGTTGGACCTTAACCCGTTACTTTCAAAGTGACGGCCTGTGCTGGCTGAAACTGGCAGAACTTGGCTCTGATACCAAATGTTGGAATTGGAGGAGACAAGGAGTCTTGGAGCAGCGAGCATATGGGACTGAAAAGGCATCAGTTGTGCTGAAGAATGCTTTTTGAATCACTCAAAATGATGGAGTATATATAGAGCTAGAGCTTGGGCAAGTCAGCCCTCTCACAAGCGACACCACTTAGTCATGGAGGCTAAGGCTCACACACTAGAGTCCATACTCTCACACAAGAGAGGAAATCATCCTAGCAATCAGGTTGACCACTCACAGACGACCTAGAGAGCTAGAAAATACTCTCATGGCACACTCCTAGTGGTCACAGAACCCACAATCCCATGGAGAATCACCATGTGTCCATGGCTAGTTCACTAGGATCTCACCTCACCTAAAAAGCAAGGAGAGGTACCTTTTTCCTAGTCAGCACACTCTGACAAGGCAATCCAAGAATCTTGGACCTTTTGGATATTTCTCCCATCAGGTCTTGACCCTGGACCTCTTGCCCTTTTTCTTTTCTCAGGCTAAGGCATGGAGCCATCGCCAATGGTCACCCAGACACCGTCAGTCCATGACCTTGGAAACTTTGAAAACTCATATCTCTCAATCCGACTGTTGGATTGGTCTGAAACTTGGACCATAGACAATTTGCCACCTGATCTTTCAAATGAAGAAGTCCGATTGACAATCGGAGCATGCATCTGGTAGTTTCCTGGAACTTGCTTGTGTGGACCTGAAACTCAGCCGGATGGCTCCTTTCCCAACACAAGGACGTCTTGCAATGGTTCGGCAAGGCAGAGGCTGTCATAAATATGACTCCGACAAGGTCTTTCTCACAAATATATACCTCTCGGATAATCCAAGTTCTTGGTACCAGTTCAGGTCACACCAAACCACCTTGGCAACGGCTGGTCGGCCACATCCGTTCTGCCAAAGCCGAGCCGCCCCTAATAAGCGACCACGTCGCCACGCGTCCGGCTAGCGGAAAGAAGCCGTTAATACTTACTTTGTCCTGTTCTGTAGTATATACGGAGGATGTTCATTCCCTCCCTAGTTTAACCAGAACAGTTCTGCACATCCTGTTCCCCCTTGGTTCCGCGGCTTCGCCACCGTGTCTTCGCTCTACTCGTCCCTCGCACTTTTTATCTTCGCCAACTCTCAACGCTTCGCTTCGTCACTCTTGCTCCTTCGCTCAGCTCTCATACTCTGCCAACCATCACTCACCTCGCCATCACTCTCTCTCACATCAACCTGTCTACCTTGGTTACCTCGCATCTCAGCCTCTATCAGCTCCCGCGACTAACTCCTCGGACCGCTCTCGCTTACGTCACTCTGCTGACGTACACTTGCATGTCCTGATGCTTCTGCTTGCTTCTGCTGCCGCTGTTCTCGTGTCTGCATTCTTCTTACATGGTATCAGAGCTTCAGGCAACATCACCTGGAGTCCCGTGACTGCGTCATCGCTCTGCCGCCATCCCCTCTCCATTGCTTCTACTCACATTCCTCTGTCACCGCTGCCGTCACCTCGTGCTTCCCCGCTTCGTCCGCAAGTGACATCAACAGCTCTGCCTGACGAGTTCTCCACGCTCAAGAAACGCCTCGTCGTCCCAAGAAGGCCCTGCGCCTATTTCCGCGCCCGTGGCTAACAACCGGTGACGTGTCGCTCACTTCAGCCGCAAGCAACTCTCGAGCCGCCGCCTGCCGTCGACTACCAAGAAGCTTCTTGCCACATGCCATCAGCTGCCCCTCACCACATTCGCCTCCGCTAGTATCTCCTTCTCGTTCATCTTGTCTCATCAGCTCCATCCGCTACTTCCTCACCGACATCTGGCCCACATCTATCGCCTCGAACCGCCTTCTCGCATCACCTCCTCGCCTCGTCAGCAGCTGTAGCCAAAACTTCAGCCGTCAGGATATTGGACACCACCAGTCTTCCTACTCCCGTTTCCGAGCCAAATGGGGAACAAGCCGTCACTCTCCTGAAAGCGAAAGAAAACGGTTGTGACGCCCTTCCTCTCTGGCGCATCGCCCCTCATCTCTCCTGCATCTACCTGCGTTTACCCTCTTCCATCTGCATCATCATCCATCCTCACTCTTCGCATCATTCTCATCTGCTGCCATCAGTTCTCCTCCTCACTCCTCAGCTCCATCAGCCGCTTGTTTTTTCCCCACCTCCATCTCTCCGACATCAATATTCTCCGAGCCGTCCATCCGCGTTGCCTCCTCGTCTCATTAGCAGCTGCAGCCAAAGCCGCCATCGTCAGGATATCGGACACCACCAGTCTTCCTGCTCCCATTTCCGAGCCAAGTGGGGAACAAGCCGTCACTCTCCTGACATCAGCGGTCTAGCGCCTCTGCCCGCTGCCTGAATCCCTCTACCGCAACCAAACCTCTTCCAGCTGACAGGATATTGGACACCACCAGTCTTCCTACTCCCATTTCTGAGCCAACTTTGGAACAAGCCGGCACTCTCCTGAACGCAAGAAGAAGTGGTAGTGTCGCTGCGCCTACCGCGCCGCGCCTCATCTCGGCTCTCTCCACTCACATCGCTCTCTGTCTCTCTCCTTCATCATTAGCCTTCAGCCTTCACTCCTCGCATCATCCTCGTCTGCCTCCAACATCCCTCCTCCTCCTCGCTCCAGGCTCATCAGCCCCGTCAGTCGTCTGTTCCTACCTCATCCTCACCTCTCCATTTTCAGCATCATCCGTGCTGCCTTCGCATTAATCATCATCATCAGCATCATCCGCGCGACCTTCCCATCCATCATCCGCATCAGCAGCGATTTATCGCGCACGTGGTTCCGCCCCTGTGTCCACTCATCAATCAATCGTTTCCTCCGCTTCCGCATCGCTTTCAGCTCGGTACAAGGATCCGCCCGGTCGCATCGCCTTTTCCCGCGACGACCTGTGCCCATGCCAAAACGTCCGTCAGCACACGCGATTCACCCCCGCGCCCACTCATCAATCAATCGTTTCCTCCGCTTCCGCAAATCACTTTTCAGCTCGGCACAAGGATCCGCCCGGTCGCATTGCCTTCTCCGCGACGACATGTGCCCAAGCCAAAATTTCCTTCAGCGCACGCGGTTCGTCCCTGCGCCCACTCCATCATCATCAGCCTCCAATTCATCATCAGTAAACATCAGCATCTGTGAATGGCACAAGGATCTGCACGCGCTAGCTGCCCGTTTCCGCAGCAGCCTGCACCTTCGCCAAGTAGCGGATTTCTCGCGGTGCGTCGGCACCTGCCTTCCCTTGTCGCATTCTACTCCCCTATTTCGCGCACGTGGTTTCACCCGTGCGCCCACTCCATCATCAATCAACTTCTGCCATCAATCTTCTTTTCATCATCAACTCGGCATACTGATCCGCCCAGTTGCATTGCCCCTTTCGTGACTACCTGCTCCCACGTTTTCCTTCAGTACACGTGGCTTGTCCCTGCGCCCACTCCATCATCCATCGTTCCGCTGCCATCATCCACTTCCGGTTTGCTCAGCACAAGGATCCGCCCTGACAAAATTCTGATGGTAAACAGACACAAGCAACTGCCACACACTCTCGACAACCAACCATCATGGCAGCACAAGCCATCGACTGGACATACATTCTAGTTCTTGATCAGTTGGGAGAGAACATCCACGACTGGTACGGTGGCATACAAGTCAAGACACAGCACTCTTTCCTCTGCGGGTATCAGCTCTCCCTCTTCTTGGAAGGAGTCTATGACAACCCTGGATGTCCCCCAAGGGCATATACAAAAACCCTGCAGGAAATGAAAAGATGCTCACGTGACACCACCCATACTGTCTATCACAAAATCATCGACAAAGTGTCACCTGTTGCAGGAACGTGGCACACTCTTGTGGCAGCAGCGTGGAACCAGAACCTCTGCAACGTAATCATCCTCTCCCTCCGTCGAGTGGTCAATCCCCCCACTAGACAAAGACACCTCGACACTGATGCCCTATAGGAATTCAGGTATTCATACCTTGTCGGATTCAGGAGGGCTTTCAGAAATATGACTCCGACAAGGTATTTCTCACAAGTATATACCTCTCGCATAATCCGAGTTATTGGTACCGGTTCAGGTCCCACCGAACCACCTTGGCAATGGCTGGTCGGCCACACACGTTCTGCCAGAGCTGAGCCGCCCCTAATAAGCGACCACGTCGCCACGCGTCCAGCTAGCGGAAAGGAGCCGTTAATACTTACTTTGTCCAGTTTTGTAGTATATACGAAGGATGTTCATTCCCTCCCTAGTTTAACCAGAACAGTTCTACACATCCTGTTCCCCCTTGGTTCTGCGGCTTCGCTTCCGTGTCTTCGCTCTACTCGTCCCTCGCACTTTCTGTCTTCGCCAACTCTCAACGCTTCGCTCCGTCACTCTCGCTCCTTCGCTCAGCTCTCATACTCTGCCAACCATCACTCACCTCGCCATCACTCTCTCTCACATCAACCTGTCTACCTTGGTTACCTCGCATCTCATCCTCTATCAGCTCCCGCGACTAACTCCTCGGACCGCTCTCGCTTACGTCACTCTGCTGACGTACACTTGCATGTCCTGATGCTTCTGCTTGCTTCTACTGCCGCTGTTCTCGTGTCTGCATTTTTCTGACAGAGGCTACACCCATCGGCACGCTTCTGGAGACGCGACAATACCTCGTGAGCTTCAATGGAGAAACGGCTACAGCTGAGCAGTAGAAGTACTAGAGCGCCGTTGGCAGTCTCATGTACCTGATGGTGGCAGCCAGGCCAAACCTCACATAGGCTCTGAGCGCTGTGAGCCAGCACATGGCGAACCTTGGATCTGAGCACCCGAAGACAGAGAAGCGGATCTTCCGCTACCTTGCTGGAACCATCAACATCGGCATCACGTATAACGGCAATGACAACAACATCATCGGCTATACAGATGTAGATTGGGCTTCAAACACTAAGGACCGCAAGTCCATCTCTGGACATGTGTTCCTCATGAATGGTGGGGGCATCAGCTGGTGCAGCAAGCGACAGGTGGTCGTGGCCACCTAGAGTACGGAAGCTGGGTACGTCTCTCTCAGCTTTGGAGCCAATGAAGCAGTTTGGCTTCAACATCTCATGGCCGAGATGAGTGGGAGTACATCAGTTCTAGTTCCTGTGCGCGTTGACAACCAGAGCGCGATTGCACTCGCCAAGAATCCTGAGCACCATGCACGCACAAAGGACATTGACATCGCATATCACCTCATCAGGCACATGGTACAGGAGGGTGCTATCAAGCTGGAGTTTACTCCAACCAGCAAGCAGGTCATTGATTTCTGCACCAAGCAAGTGACCCGTGAGAAGTAGCAGTTCTACAATAAGGCATGTGGACTCAGCCCACGCTGACCGCGGCAAAGTGGGAGATTGTTAAGAAAGGAGCCATCCGGCTCAGTTCAGGTCCACAGGAGCAAGTTGGAGGAAACTACAAGATCAGGTGGCAAAATGTCTACGATCCAAATGTCAGGCCAATCCAACGGTCGGATTGAGAGACATGAATTTTTGAAGTTTATGGGGTCATGGACCGCCGGTGTGTGGGTGATCATGGGCGATGGCTCCATGCCTTAGCCTGAGAAAAGAAAGAGGGAAGAGGTCAAGGCTCAAGACTTGATGGGAGGAATATCCAGAAAGGTACTAGATTCTTGGATTGCCTTGTCAGAGTGTGCTGACTAGGAAAAAGGTACGTCTCCTTACGTTTTAGGTGAGGTGAGATCCTTGTGTGCTAGCCATGGACACATCACGATTCTCCATGGGACTGTGGGTTATGTGACCACTAGGAGTGTACCATGGGAGCATTTTCTAATGCTCTAGGTCGTGTGTGAGTGGTCAGCCTGATTGCTAGGCGGATTTCCTCTCTTGTGTTAGATTGTGGACTCTAGTGTGTAAGCCTTAGCCTCCATGGCCAAGTGGTGTGGCTTGTGAGAGGACTGACTTGCCCACTCTTTAGCTCTATATGTACTCCAACATTTTGAGTGATTCAACAACAATTCTTCAGCACAACTGTTGCCTTTTCAGTCCCACATGCTCACTGCTCCAAGGCTCCCTCTCTCCTCCAGATCCAACAGCCATGACCTCCTTGTAGGACATTGGCTCGTCTGAGTCTGCTGAAACTACAATGATCATCTGTTTTGGTTTTTATATTATTCAGAAATGGCCATACTCACAAGACATGTAGCGCACATTAAGGCATTTTTTGTAACCTGGTATTAGAGTATTAGTGGATGGCTGGTATAGAACTACTGGAACTATTATTGCTGGTGGTGGTGCTCCATGTCCTTCCTCTAATTTTGCCAATGAGGCCGCAATATTTGCTACATCAGACATGGAAGAGTATTGTAGTTCTCCCACTGTTATAGAAGAAGGTTCAAGAGAGACGGGGTCATGAAAGGTGTTTTCTCTCAATGTCTTGTTAGTTGCTTGTTTTGCTGCCTTTTCACAGACAATGTTGGTACTGATGATGATTTCATTGAAGATGACATTCCTTAAGATGATAATGTGGCGAGTATCCCTCTCATAAAGGCAATACACCTTATTTTCCATGTCATACGATATCATAAACATATGCTTGCTCTTTGGGTCACACTTTTATAGCTTCTCCTTTGGCACGTGCATGTGTGCCAAGCTACCAAATGCTCAGAAATGGCGTATGCTTGGGTTCTTGCCAAACCATACCTCATCTGTTCCAGTGTCTTGGTTAGACTACGGTTGATTTAGAACATAGTGCTTTCTACGTTGACCTTAAGGTCGTAGGTGCGCCAAGCTACGTATAGCATGGAGTGAGATGACTCAACAAAAGTGTAGTTAGCATGTCCTACTTTACCATTATGCTGTGGTGAGTATGGTGCGGTATGCTATGCCTCGATTTCAGCTATTGTGAGATAGTCCTGAAATTTCTTGCTCAGGCTCTCTCTGCCACGGTCGCTGCATAGTGTCTTTATCTTCTTCCTTGAACCTGTCAAAGTACTAGTCCTTGGAAGAAATGAAATATTCAATAGTGTAACAACTCCTTGAACCTGTCAAAGTACTATTCCTTGGAAGTAATGAAATATTCAATAGCGTAACAACTCCTTGAACCTGTCAAAGTACTAGTCCTTGGAAGTAATGAAATATTCAATAGTGTAACAACTAAAATCATCAATGAAGGTAAGGAGATACCTTGAGCCTCAAAAGCTCTCGATCTGCATCAGATCATACAAGTCTGTGTAAACCAGCTCCAGTACCTCCTTTGCTTGCTCTCCTCCTGTAGATAATGCCTCACAATGCTACTTCCCCTCTAAAAAGCCGATGCATAACTCCTGTTAAAATTTGGAGATGGTGGATAAGTAACACATCATCTGTTTTGCTTGAAGCTGTTGGAAGGCGCAAATGCCGATGTGGCCATAATGCGCATGCCACGTCTTGCCAACTGTTACTTGCATCATTATTGTAACACTCTCCTAATACAGGATCTCGGTCACACCTAGCATGCGGTACATGTTGCCCTCCTTAACCGAGCTGGCCAACTCGTCTCCTGTATCCTGCTTGAGGATGTAGCAATAGTCATCATCAAAGACGATGTGCGGTCTTGTATTGGTGAGAAAGGATATTGATAGGAGGTTCAATATAATATTAGTTACATATATACAGAAATACCTAGAGCCTCAAAAGCTGTGGGTGTGTATTGGACTATACAAGTCTATGTGGACCAGCTCTAGTACCTCCTTTGCTCGCTCTCCTACTCAATGCAGCATTAGTTACATACAGTATGCCATGGAAGACTCCTATTTGAATGTCCAACCAGATCTTCACAACCCCAATTCCCTCAGCATGCACCACCCAATCATCACCCAAAGTAATAGGGTAAAGAAAGATTTATATCATCTGCAAGAACCACCCTTTGTATTTCGTCAAAATCTTGGTCTACCTTGAGTCCTTATACCATGCCAAATCTGCCTTTCTAGCAATAGTTGTATTTACCTTCCTTCTTGCCTCTCTAATGTCCAAACTACTTCTACTACTACTAGTTGTGTGAGCTCACGGCCACAAAAGCTACTTCACTACTGTTGCCACTATTGCGCTTTGCTATATTTTGATATAGTTATACCTGGACCAGGTGTGTGTAGATGAAGTCGAGCTCGAGCGTCTCTCATACCATGTCGTACCTGGTTAGGATTGCCCTCATTAAAAGGAGAATGAAATGTGTCTCATTTGTAGGATTCCCGGCTGTTCTCAATTGTTCTAGTACATCCTTTGTCTTGTCTCGGTACGCCTCCATCCGTTTACCACCTTGCATTGTAACACCATCACCTTCTGCTCCAAAAGCATGAAAAATATAAGGTATTTGCTCACATACTTCTTGCACAACATATACCATTCCTCCTTTGCAGTATCCTTGTCACTCATGTATTGAAGATGTCGATTGCACATGGTATTGACAAGTAGTCCTGTAAGCCTGCTTGTCCTTCTTTTTCTACTTCTTATACACCGCTGTCGTAATTGTAGATGATCCCAAATCTACTATAACTTTCTATGGCGTCTTTCCCGCAACCACCTCTATTGCGGTCATGCTTTTTGTTGGTGGAATCGAAGCCGGCTCGTCTCCGCTCACCACCTCAGACAAGCCCTTCTATTCCAGAAGAATGTAGATCTAGATCTTCCAAGACTTGAAGTTACTGTGTCCTTCCAGCCACTACAAATGCTACACTGCTGTCACAATGCCTGCTACTGCCATTTTTAGCCTTGGTAATACTCACCATTGTCTTTGGATAGCGACGCTATCCTTGCTTTTGCTGCTCCTTCCACCAAAAACCTGGCTGACAAAAAACAAATTATAGATGCTAGCAAATTAGGAATAAGGAAACACAGAGTAAACCTCTCAAAAATACAGGTCACCATCTTTTGGATCAACCCATAAAATAGGATCATCAACTGGGGATATTAAAAGATATACCTTCTTGAAAATAGGATATGCTTCTACTCCTACTCTAATTCAGACCAGCCAGCTTATAAACGATGTCTTTTCAAAATGAATTTATTGAATACAAAAATTTATACCACTAGAAAGCTTAGGAAAAATACTACATTTTGCATGTATTATATTTTATATTTGAACAATAAACAAGAGAATTATGGCTATCGCAAGGCAACAGTCTTACTCAGAAAGAGAGGTATAATCTTGGCTAACCTTGTTTTGAGCATAACTCTCAATCCAACTGTTGACTCTTAGATCTTGTGGTTGATCATTAAATCTGGTCACGATATGATCCTAACCTGTCACTTTCAAGTTGATGGCCTGCACTTGCTGAATGTGATAGAATGTGGTTCTGATACCAAATTTTGGATCTAGAGGAAAGAGAGCCTTGGAGAAGCAAGTACGTATGAGTGAAAGAGCATCCATTCTGTCAAATAATGGTTTTTCAATCACTCAAAATGGTCGAGTACATGTAGAGCTAGAGCTTAGGGAAGTCAGTTCTCTCACAAGCCATACCACTTAGCCATGGAGGCTAAGGCTCATACAGTAGAGTCCAGAGTCTTGTATAAGAGAGGAAATCTGCCTATCAATCAGGGTTTAGGGCTAGAGAATGCTCTCATGGATCACTCCTAGTGGTCACATAACCCACAATCCCATGAAGACTTGCCATGTGTCCATGACTAGCATAAGGGAATCTCACCCCACCTAAAAATAAGGAGAGGTACTTTATCATAGTCAGTACACTCTTACAAGGCAATCCTAATACCAAGGACCTTTTTTTAGTATTTCCCTCGTCTGGTCTTGAGCCTGGACCTCTTGCCTTTTTTCTTTTATCAGGCTAGGGCATGGAGCCGTCACCCATGGTCACCTAGACATCGGCGGTCCATACCTTTAAAAACTAAAAAAATTCATATATTTCAGTCCGACCATTGGATCGGCCTGAAACTTCAACCGTAGACAATTTGTTACGTGCTCTTTCTAATGGTGAAGTCAGTTTGACGATTAGGGCAGGCATCTGGTAGTTTCCTAGAACTTGATCCTATGGACCTGAAACTGAACTGGATGGCCCCTTTCCCAGCATTCTCTCACTTTGCTAAAGTCAGAGTGGGCTCAGTCTTCATGCCTTGATGCGAAACTGCTACTTCTCATGGGTCACCGGCTTGGTGCAAAAATTAGTGACCTGTTTGTTGGTTGGAGTCAACTCCAGTTTGATAGCACTCTCCTACACCATGTGTCTGATGAAGTGATAGGAAATGTTAATGTGTTTGGTGCGAGCATGGTGCTTGGGGTTCTTTGCAACTGCGATTGTCCTCTGGTTGTCAATGCGTATGGGAACTGGAACTGTTGTGCACCCACTCATCTCCCCCATGAGACGCTGAAGCCAAACTATGTCCTTGGCTCAAAAGGTGAGAGAGACGTACTCAGCTATTGTGCTTGAGGTGGCCACGACCACCTACCGCTTGCTGCACGAGCTGATGGTCCCATCATTCATAAGGAACTCATAACCAAAGATGGACTTGCATTCCTCAGGGTTTGAAGTCCAACTTGCGTCTGTGTAGTCGATAATAATGTTGTCGTTGTCGTTGTAGGTGATGCAGATGTTGATGGTTCCGACAAGGTAGCGGAAGATTAGGTTCACTTCCTTCTAGTGCTTAGGTCCGGGATTAGCCATGTGTTGGCTCACAGCAGTTATAGCCTGTGTGAGATCCGGCCTAGTTGCCACCATCAGGTACATGAGACTACTGACAACGCTCTGGTACTTCTACAACTCGGCTGCATCCACTTCTCGACTAGAACTCATGAGGTATTGCCGCATCTCCGGCGGCATGCCGATGGGGTATGCCATGCCATGCCGAACTGCTTCAAGACATCCTTGACATAGAAACTCTGATGTAGCAACAGAGAGCGTGTTTTGATGTCACGTATGATCTGGATGCTGAGGAAGTATGATGCCTCTCTACGCTCACACATCTGGAAGCGCTCCTGCATGGCCTTCATTAACTCCTGCAATGCAAACATGCTATTGGAAAGGAGGAGCATGTCATCCACATAGACAATGATCATGAGGATCTCATGCCCATCTACCAACAATAGACAGTGTAGTCACACTCACTGCGCTCAAACCCCATGTACTTGAGCATCACATCCAACTTTTGGTTCCAAGCACGCGACATTTATTTGAGGACATACAAGTACTTCTATAGCTTGCAAACCCAGTGCTCCTTGACATGAATGAGGAACCCCTTCGGCTCCTCCAAGTAGATTTTCTCCTCCAAGTCACCATTCAAGAATGCCGTCTTGACATCCATGTGGTGAATCTCGAAGTCCTTAGCTGCCGCATAAGAGAGGAGCATACGCATAGAGGCAAACTTTGCAACGGGGACAATGGTTTTTGTGTAGTCAATACCCTATTGCTATGAGTATCCCTTGGCAACTAGCCTCGCCTTGTACTTTCCAGGTTACTATCTGCTCCTCGCTTCTTCTTGAACACTCACTTATACTTGACCACCTTGCATCTAGGTACACAGTCCGCTCCCACGTGTTGTTCTCCAGTTACGACTGCATCTCTTATTACACAACTTGCACCCTATCTGTTGCATGTGGTGCAATCATGGCATCCTTATATGACATTGGCTCATCTAAGTCCGTTGCAACTCTGACATGCTTTGTTCTCGTTTCTGTAGCATAAACAATTGGCTACATTCACCACACTTGTAGTGCGTCTTGAGAGGGTACTTGTGACTTGGTGCTAGAGTGTTAGTGGGCGCCTAGCATGGTGCTACTGGCATAACTGCTACTGTTGGTAGTGCTGCATCTCCTTCATCCACTTTTGTGGATGAGGTTGCTGTATTTGCTATGTGGGAGAGTAGAGTAGTTCTCCCACTGTCACAATAGAAGAAGGGTCAGGAGATATGGGGTAAGGGAGAGTGTCTACTCCTACTCCTTCATCAGCTACTGGGTCTGCTACGTCTTTGCAGACGAGGTTGATGCCAATGACGTTACTTTTGTTAAAAATGAAATCCCTAGAAATGATGATGTGGCATGTAACCCTTTTGTAGAGGTGATAGGCCTTCCTTGCCACGTCATAGCCAATGATCAGCATCAGTACATTCCTTACGTCCGATTTCTGCCGCTTCCCATTTGGCACGTGCATGTGTACCAAGCTGTCAAACCCGCAAAGATGATCTATGCCCGGCTTCTTGCCAAACCATGCCTCGTACAATGTAATCTACTCCTGGTCCTTAGTTGGACTGCAATTCCTGATATAGATTGTAGTGCTCACGACTTTGGCCCAGAAGCTCTAAGTCAGCCAAGCCGCATGTAGCATGGAGTGCACCGACTCCACAATGGTACAGTTGGCGCGTTCTGCTACACCATTCTAGTGTGTCAAGTATGGCGCAGTGCACTACGCCTTGATGCCAGCTGGTGCAAGGTAGTCTTGGAGTTCCTTGCTCACATACTCTTTCCCATGGTCGCTGCACAACGCCTTGAGTTTTTTACCAATCTGGTTTTCCACCATTGCCTTGAACTCTTTTAACCTGTCAAAGCATTGGTCCTTGGAAGGAAGGCAGTACATAGTGGTATACCGGCTGAAATCATCAATGAAGGTCAGAAAATACCCAGAGTCTCTAAAGCTCTATGTTTGCATCGGGCCACACAAGTCTGTGTGGACTTGCTCGAGCACCTGCTTTGTGCATTCTCCTACTCAGAGAATGCCTTACAATGCTCCTTCTCCTCCAAACAGACGATGCATAACTGCTCCTTGGGATTAGAGATGGTAGGTAAGTCACGTACATCTGCTTTGCTTGAAGGTACTGCAAGGCGCGCATGCCGATGTGGCCATAGCATGCATGCCAGATCTAACCATCCTTTACCTGCACTACTCTTGTAAGACTCTGCTCACGTGGGATCTTATTTGCCCCCAGAATGCAATACATGTCGCCCTCCTTCACTAACCTTGCCAACTCCTCTCTAGTGCCTTTATTGATGATGTAGTTAAAGTCATTGTAAAAAGTGATACGCAGTCCAGTGTTGGTGAGAGAGGAGACTGAGAGAAGACTGAATACAGCATTAGGTACATACTGGACTCCATGGAACACTCCCACTTCAATGTCACACGGGGTTTCTAACCACATATCCATAATCGCAATCGCCTCTGCATGTACCACCTAATCATTACCCAAAGCAATCGATCGGAGGGAATGGAGAGCAGCTGTGAAAATCACTCCTTCTAGTGCGTCAGGCTCTTGGTGCATTATGAGTCTTTGTACCACGTCAGATCTGCCTTCTCCATCTGCGACGTCTGATTTTGTCATGAAGAGGCGGTCGCGTACCTCCTTGGCAACGTTAATGTTGCAAAACTGATGCACACTAGCCTGGTTGTGCTTCTGCTGTGACTGCTACTGCTACTATTGTTGAGACTACTGCTTGTGCTGCTGTTGCTGCTAGTCCTTCTGGTCCCTCTTGAACTTGAAGCACTCTTTGTTGTAGTGCCCTCTTTCTAGGAGTAGTGGCACTTGCCCTCTTTCTTGCCTCTTTGCTGCCCAGACGGCTGCTCCTACTACTGGTTGTCTGAGTTTGTGGCCATAAAAGCTGCTTTACTATTGCCACTACCATTGCGCTTTCCTCTATTGTGACGCGATTATACCTGGACTATATGTGTGTAGATGAAGTCGAGGTCAAGAGTTGATTGGCACTCTTACATCTCTTGTACCGTATTGTAGCTGGATGGGAGTCTCCTTGCTACTTTGCAAGCTCCTTTTCCCTGTCCAGGTACGCCTCAATCCCTTCACCATCCTGCATTTTCATATTCATCGTCTTCTGCTCCAAAAGCATGATGAATGTAGCTTCCTTGCTTTCATACTTCACGCACAACGTGTCCCACCTCTCTTTTGTAGTAGCCTTGTCACTCAGATACTAAAGATGCAGGTTGGAGATAATATTGACACAACCTATAGGACTGATTATCCTTCTTCCACTCCTCATACGCCACTGCTGTAGCTGCTGATGAACCTGCACCAGCTTCATCATTTCGCGATGTCATCCTTGCCACCATCTATGCTGCGATGATGCCTGTTGCTTGCGGATTTGGAGCTGACTCAACACTGCTCACCACCTCCCACAAGCTCATCTCCTCCAAAGCGAGGCGGGTACAAATCTTCCAAAACATGAAGTTGGCGCATCCCTCCAGCCTCTCCAAGGGCTAGGCGTCTATCACAACACCGGTTGCTACTATTTTGAGCCTTTGAGATGCTCAGCGCTACTATTGGGTGGCGGCGCTACCCTTGCTTCTACTGCTGCTTTTGCCACAAATCTGTCTGACAGAAAATGGATTGTAGATGTAAGAAGACTGGGAATTTTGAAAAGTTGAGCCCTTCACTACAAGATTTGGCTCAACCCTTTAGGATAGATCCATAAAACATGGTCATTAATAGGAGATTTTGAAAGATATTCCTTTTTAAAAAAGGGTATACTTCTGCTCCTACTCCATCTCAGATCAGCTAGCTTGAAAATAACATTTCTCCCAAACGAATCAATGGATTGCAAATACGTTTGCCTCAATGAAAACCTTAAGAAAATTATATAATTTGCATGTGCCACTTTTTAAATTTGACAGTGAAACGAGAGAGTTATGGTCATCACAAGGCGGCAGTCTTACTCATAGAGAAGGGTTTAGTCATAGCCGACCTTGTGTTGAGCATAACTCACAATCCGACTGTTGGATCTTTACAATTTTAGGCACGTTTAAAAGCTTCTGTTGTAAACTTGAAGATCCGGTGGTTGATCATCAAATTGGGTCAAGTTTGGACTATAACCTGTCACTCTCCAAGTGACGGTCTGTGCTGGCTAAAACTGGCAGAAATTGGAGGAGCAAGTATGTGGGAAGGAAAGGGCATTACTTGTGCTGAATAATGACTCTTGAATCACTCAAAATGATCGAGTACATAAAGAGCTAGAGCTTGGGCACATCAGCCCTTTCACCAGCCACACCACTTAGCCATTGAGGCTAAGGCTCACACACGACAGTCCACAACCTCACACAAGAGAGAAAATCAACCTAGCAATCAGGCCGACCAGTCACACACAACCTAGAGAGCTAGAGAATTCTCTCCTGGTTCACTCCTAGTGGTCATGGTCACATAATCCACAATCCCATGGAGAATCACCATGTGTCCATGGATAGCACACAAGGATCTTAGCTCTCCTAAAAAGCAAGGAGAGGTACTTTTATCCCAGTCTCCATACTCTGACAAGGCAATCCTAAGATCAAGGACCGTTTTGGATATTTCTTCCAGCAGGTCTTGATCTTGGACCTCTTGCCTTTTTCTTTTCTTAGGCTAAGGCATGGAGCTGTTTCCCATGGTCACCGAGAAATCGGCGGTCCATGACAGCTGAAACTTAAAAAATTCATATCTCCCAATCCGACCGTTGGATTGGCCTAAAACTTAGATTGCAGACAATTTGCCACGTGACCTTTCCAATAGTGAATTCGGATTCATGATCGAAGCAAACATCTGGCAGTTTCCTTGAACTTGCTCCTCTGGACCTAAATTTGAGCCGGATGACCCCGTTTCCAATACTAGACAGCCAGAAAATGCTTTCATGACAAACTCTTAGTATTCACATAATCCAGAATCACATGGGACCACAGAAGGACCTTACTTGACCAAAAAATTAAGGAAACGTACCTTTGTCCTAGTCAGTACTCTCTGACAAGGCAATCCTAAGATAAAAATCCTTTTTGGATATTTCTCCCATCTGGTCTTGACCCTGGACCTCTTGCCTGTTTCTTTTCTCAGGCTAAGGCCTAGAGCCGTCACACATGGACATCCAGACACCAGCAGTCCATGACCACGGAAACTTTGAAAATTCATATCTCCCAATTCCATCGTTGGATGAGTGTGAAACTTGGATCATAGATAATATTCCACCTGAAAAAAAAATGCTGAAGTCAAATTGACAACCAGGGCACGTATCTAGGAGTTTCATAGAACTTGCTCCTGTGAACATGAAACTGAGCTAGATGGTCCTATGTCCAACAATCTCCCACTTTTCCACAATCAGAGTAGGCTGAGTCTACATTCCTTTATGCATAACGGCTACTTCTCATGGGTTACTAACTTGGTGTACAAATCATCAACCTGCTTGCTAGTTGGAGTCAACTCTAGCTTGATAGCACCATCCTCTACCATGTGCTTGATGAAGAAATAGGCAATCTTGATGTGCTTGGAGCGAGCATCGTGCTTGGGGTTCTAGGCGAGTGCGATTGCACTCTGGTTGTCGACGCGTACAAGAATTGGAACTAATGTACTCCTATTCATCTTTGCCATGAGATGCTGAAACAAGTCTACTTCTTTTGCTCCAAAGCTGAGAGAGACGTACTTAGCTTTCGTGCTTCAGGTGACCACGACCACCTGTCACTTGCTGCACCAGCTGATGACCCCACCATTCATGAGGAACACATGCTTAGAGATGGACTTATGATCCTCGAGATTTGAACCCCAATCTCCGTCTGTGTAGCTGATGATGTTGTTGTCGTTTTTGTTGCAGGTGATGCCGATGTTGATGGTTCGAGCAAGGTAGTAGAAGATCCACTTCACTGTCTTTTAGTGCTATTTTTCGGGACTAGACATGTGCTGGCTTAGAGCGCTCACAGCCTATGCGAGGTCCGTCTTAGTTGTCCCTATCAGGTTCATAAGACTTTCGATGACACTCTTATACTTCTGCAACTCAGCTATATGAGCTTCTCTACTAACCTCACAAGGTACTGCTGTGTCTCTAGTAGCGTATCGATGGATTTTGCCTCTGCCATGACAAAGCACTATTAGATGCCCTTGATGTACCAACTCTGTTATAGTGAGAGAGCATGATTTACAGTCACGGGTGATCTTGATGCCGAGAAAGTATTAGGCCTTCCTGAGATCAAACATCTAGAAGCGCTCCTACATGGAAAGGAGGAGCATGTCGTCTCCATACACAATGATGATGAGGGTCTCATGTCCATGCTGCTAGCAATAGACACTATAGTCACACTCGCTGTGCTTGAAACCCATACACTGTAGTGCCGCATCCTACTTTTGGTTCCAAAGACGAGACATTTGCTTGAGGCCGTATAGCAAATTCTACAGCTTATAAACCAGGTGCTCTTGGCCATCCATGAAAAACCCCTCTGGATACTTCGTGGAGACCTCCTCGTCCAAGTCACCATTCAAGAATGCCATCTTGACATCCACGTGGCAAACCTTAAAGTCCTCAGCTTCTACAAAAGATAGGAGCATACGCATGGAGGCAAATTTTACAATGGGGGTAAAGATTTTTGTGTAGTCGATGTCCTCCTATAATGAGTAGCTCTTGGTGACGAGCTTTGTATTGTACTTTAACAGGTTGCCATTTACTCCCCACTTCTTCTTGAACACCCACTTGAACTTGACCACCTTGTGTCCAGGTGGACGCTTAATCACCTCTTACATGCCGTTGTCGAGCTGCGACTGTTTCTCTTGTTGGACAGCTTATGCCCAATTTACTACATTAGTTACAGCCTTGGCCTCCTTTTACGACTTTGGTTCATCTAAATCTGATAAAACTGCAACATTCATCGGTTTTGGTTTCAGTAGCATGTAGAAATGGCCGCGCTCACCAGGCTTCTAGTGCACCTTGAGAAGTGTTGGAAAAGGAGCCATCCGGCTTAGTTTCAGGTCCACAGGAGCAAGTTCCAAGAACATACTAGATGCCTACTCTGATCGTTGATCCAACTTCACCATTTGAAAGATCAAGTGGCGAATTGTTTATGGTCCAAGTTTCAGGCCGGTCCAATGGTCACATTGAGAGATAAGAATTTTTGAAGTTTCTGGGGTCATGGACCGCCGGTGTCTGGGTGACCATGGGCGATGGCTCCATACCTTAGCCTGAGAAAAGAAAAAGGGCAAGAGGTCCAGGGTCAAGACCTGATGGGAGAAATATCTAAAAAGGTCCTAGATTATTGGATTGCCTTGTCAGAGTGTCCTGACTAGGAAAAAGGTACATCTCCTTGCTTTTTAGATGATGTGAGATCCTTGTGTGCTAGCCATGGACACATGGCGATTCTCCATGTGATTGTGGGTTATGTGACCACTATGACTGTACCATGAGAGCGTTTTCTAGCTCTCTAGGTCGTGTGTGAGTAGTGAGCCTGATTGCTAGGCTGATTTCCTCTCTTGTGTGAGATTATGGACTCTAGTGTGTGAGCCTTACCCTCCATGGCTAAGTACTCTGGCTTGTGAGAGGGCTGACTTGCCCAAGCTCTAGCTCTATGTGTACTCAATCAATTTGAGTGATTCAACAACCATTCTTCATCACACCTGATGCCCTTTCAGTCCCACATGCTCGCTGCTCCAAGGCTCCCTCTCTCCTCAAGTTCCAACATTTGGTATCAGAGCCAAGTCCTGCCAGTTTCAGCCACCATAGGCAGTCATTTTGAAAGTGACGGTTTAGGGTGAAACCTTGACCAACGTTGAAAATCAACACTGGATCATCAAGTTCGCAAGACAAGCTTCCCAACAAGCCCAAGATCACAAAGATCCAATTGTTGGATTCAGAGTTATGCTCAAAACCAGGTCGGCCAGAGCTACACTCTTCTCTATGAGTAAGAGTGTAACCTTGTGATGATCATAACTCTCTTGTTTCTTTGTCAAATTTAAACACTGGCACATGTGAATTGTATTATGTTTCCTAAGCTTTCCATTGGTGCAAAAATATTTGCATTCCATGGATTCGTTTGGGAGAAATGCCGTTTACAACCTGGCTGGTCTGAGTTGGAATAGGAGCAGAAACATACCTTGTTTTCAAGAGGGCATGTCTTTAAAAATCCCCTATCGATGACCTGTTTTATGGGTCGATCTGAAAAGTTTTGATCTGCATTTTCCAGTGGTGTGCTCCGGTTTTCTACATTTCCAGTCTTTCCTCATCTGAATTACATTTTCTGTTAGACAAATGTCTGGCAGAAATAGCAGCAGAAGCAGGGATAGCGTCGTCACCCAAGGGCAGCGTTGAGCATCACGAAGGCTCAAAATTGCAGCAGCAGGTGTTGTGATAGCAGCCCTGCCATTGGAGAGGCTGAAGGGATGCGCGAACTTCACATTTTGGAAGATGCGTACCCGTCTTCTTTTGAAGGAGAGGGGCTTAAGGGAGGTGGTGAGCGGCGACGAGCGTGCTCCGCCTCCACAGGCAAAAGGCATCACTGCAGCGCAGGTGGTGGCGGGGAAATTGCCAAAGAAAGGTGTAGCATATGCAAGTTAATCTACAACTATAGCAGCGGCATATGAGGAGTGGAAGAAGAACAACAAGCAGACCTACAGGCTGCTTGTCAACACCATCTCCAACCCGAATCATAGTACGTGAGTGACAAGGCTACTACAAAAGAGGGGTGGGACACGTTGTGCAAGAAGTATATGAGCAAGGATCCTCCACTCCTCATGCTTTTGGAGGAGAAGATGATGGCACTAAAAATACAAGGTGGCAAAGGGATGGAGGCGTACTTGGACAGGGCAAAGGAGCTGGCAAAGCAGCTGAAAGCGGCCGGCAACCCTGTAGAAGAGACGCGCTTCATCCTCCTCTTGTTGAAGGGACTCCCAACGAGCTACGCCACGGCGCGAGAGTTTTCGGAGTGCCAGCCGACTCTCGACCTGGACTTCATCTACACGCACCTGGTGTAGGTGGAACTACGTCGCAATGTAGTAAAGCGCAATGGCGGCAACAGCAATGAAGCAGCTTTTATGGCCATGGGCTCATACAACCAGCAACAGCAGCACTCTGGACAGCAAAGAGGCAAGAAGAAAGGCAAGTGCCACTATTGCCACACAGAGGGGTACTACAAGAAAGAGTGCTTCAAGCTCATGAGGGACCAGAAGGAGCAGCAGATGTAGCAGCAAAAGCAGCCATCTCTACAAGAGTAGCAGCCGTAGTCACAACAACGTTAGTAGCATTAGAGTAGTAGTAGCAGCAGAACTAGGCTGGAGTGCGCTGTTTTGGCAACATGAATGTGGCAAAGGAGGTGCGCGACCGCCTCTTCATGGCGAAGTCTGATATGTCGCAGGTGGAGAAGGCGGATCTTGCATCGTACAAAGACTCAAGATGTACTCAGAGCCTGACTCATCACAAGGAGTGATTTACACAGCTGCTCTACATTCTCCCCCGAGCGATTGCTTTGGATGATGACTGGGTGGTGTATGCTGAGGGGATTGTGATTGTGGAGATGTGGTTGGAGATCCCACGTGGCATTGAAGTGGGAGTGTTCCATGGCGTGCTGTATGTACCTGATGCTACATTCAATCTTCTCTTAGTGTCCTCTCTCACCAACACAGGGCTGCAAGTCGTCTTTGACGACGACTATGGCTACATCCTTGACAACAAAATGGGAGAGGAGTTGGCTAGGTCGGTAAAGAAAGACGACATGTACCGCGTGTTGGGGACAAGCAAGATCTCGCGTGAGCAGAGACTTGTAGCAGTAGTGCAAGCGACAGATGGAATAATCTGGCATGCACGCTACAACCACATTGGCATGCGCGCCTTGCAGCAACTTCAAAGGAAGCAGATGGTACGTGACTTGCCCACCATCTCCAACTTTGAGCAACAGTTATACATCGGCTATGTGGAGGGGAAGCAGCATCGATAGGTGTTCTTCGGAGCAGGGGAGCGCGTGAAGGAGGTACTGGAGCTGGTCCACACAAACTTATGTGGCCCTATGCAGGCCTAGAGCTTTGCACGCTCTACGTATTTTCTTAACTTCATTTATGATTTCAGCCGTTACACTGCTGTGTACTTCCTTTCCTCCAAGGACCAGTGCTTTGATAGGTTCAAAGAGTTCAAAGCAATGGTGGAGAACCAGACTGGCAATAAGATCAAGGCCCTACGCAGTGATCGTGGCGGAGATTACCTGAGCAAGGAGTTCTAGGACTACCTCACAGCAGCAGGCATCAAGGTGTGGCACTCCGCGCCATACTCGCCATAGCACAACAGCATAGCAGAACGCGCTAACCGCACCATTGTTGAGTCGGTGCGTTCCATGCTACACGCGGCTCGGCTCACCTATGACTTTTGGGCCGAACCAGTGAGCATTGCGGTGTACATCAAGAACCGCAGTCCAACCAAGGCCCTTGAGCAGATGATACCGTACGATTCGTGGTTCGGCAAAAAGAGGGGCGTGGGTCATCTTCGCGTATTTTGCAGCTTGGCACACATGCACGTGCCGAAGGAGAAACGGCAGAAGTGGGATGCAAATAGTATACAGATGATGATGATCGGTTATGACATGGCAAGTAAGGCCTATCGCCTCTATGAGAGGGATACATGCCATGTCATCATCTCCAAGGACATCGTTTTCAATGAAAGCAACGTCATCGGTACCAATATCATGTATAAGAGGCAGCAGAACCAGCAGCTGACGAAGCAGAAGGGGGATATACTCTCCCTGACCGCGTCTCCCTTGACCCTTCCTCTTCTATGACATTGGGAGAACCACTCTACTCTCCCATGCCTGATGTAGCAGATATAGAGGCCTCATGGGCAGAAGTAGAGGAAGGAGATGCAGCACCAGCAACAGTAGTAGTTGTGCTAGCAGCACCACACCAGCCGCCTGCTAACGCTCTAGTACCAGGTCGCTGGAACCATCTCAGGGTATGCTACACGCCTGGTGAGCGCGACCATTATTGGATACAACAGAAACCAGATTAGATGAACGTCGTAGTTGTAATAGATTCAGATGAGCCAACATCATACAAGGAGGCCATGGCTGTACCAGATGCAGCAGATTGGGGGCAAGCAGTGCAGTAGAATATACAATCGCAGCTTGACAACACGTGGGAGCTGACTGAGCGTCCACCAAGATGCAAGGTGATCAAGTGCAAGTGGGTGTTCAAGAAGAGGCGGAGAGCGGATGGCAATGTGGAAAAGTACAAGGCAAGACTAGTCGCCAAGGGCTACTCACATGAGGAGGGTATTGACTACACAGAAACCTTTGGCATGTCTACTTTGCATGAGATCCTCATGATCATTGTCTATGTGGATGACATGCTCCTCCTTTTCCAATAGCATGTCTACATTGCAGGAGTTCAAGGAGGCTATGCAAGAGCACTTCCTGGTATCTGATCTCAGGGAGGAATCATACTTCCTCGGCATCAAGATCACGCGTGACCGCAAATCACGCTCTCTCTCACTGCACCAGAGCCGCTACATCAAGGATGTTTTGAAGCGGTCCGGCATGGTAGAGGCAAAACACATAGGCACGCTGCTTGAGACGCGGTAGTACCTTGTGAGTTTTAGTGGAGAAGCAGATGCAGCTAAGCGGCAAAATTGCCAAAGCGTCGTCTGCTGTCTCATGTCCCTAGTGATGGCAACCAGGCCGGACCTTGCATAGGCTATGAGCGCTATGAGCCAGCACATGGCTAATCCCGGACCTGAGCATCAGAAGGCAGTGAAGCGGATCTTCCGCTACCTTGCTGGAACCATCAACATCGGCATCACATACAACGGCAACGACAACAGTATCATCGGCTACACATACACAAATTGGGCTTCAAATCCCGAGGACCGCACGTCCATCTCTGGAAATGTGTTCCTCACGAATGGGGGGACCATCACCTAGTGCTGCAAGCGGCATGTGGTCATGGCCACCTCAAGCATAGAAGATGAGTACGTCTCTCTCAGCTTTTGAGCCAAGAAAGCAGCTTGGCTCCAGCGTCTCATGGCGAAGATGAGTGGGAGTGCAACAGTTGCAGTTCCTGTACGCGTCGACTACCAGAGCGCAATCACACTCGCTAAGAATCATGAGCACCATGCACGTACCAAGCACATTGACATCGCATATCACTTCATCAAGCACATGGTGCAGGAGGGTGCTATCAAGCTGGAATTTACTCCAACCAGCAAGCAGGTCGCTGATTTTTGTACCATGCCAGTGACCCATGAGGAGCAGCACTTCTGTATGAAGGCATGTGGACTCAGCCCACCGTGTCTACGGCAAAGTGGGAGATTGTTGGTAAAGGAGCCATCCGGCTTAGTTTGAGGTCCACAAGAGCAAGTTCCAGGAATGTACCAGGTACCTACTTTGATTGTTGATTCCACTTAACCATTGGAAAGCTCATGTGACGAATTGTCTACGGTGCAAGTTTCAGGCCGATCCAACAGTCGGATTGAGAGATAAGAATTTTTGAAGTTTATGGGGTCATGGACCGCCGATGTCTGGGTGACCATGGACGATGACTCCATGCCTTAGCCTGAGAAAAGAAAAAGGGCAAGAGGTCCATGGTCAAGACCTGATGGGAGAAATATCCAAAAAGGTCCTAGATTCTTGGATTGCCTTGTTAGAGTGTGTTGACTAGGAAAAAGGTACCTCTCCTTCATTTTTAGGTGAGGTGAGATCCTTGTGTGCTAGCCATGGACACATGGCAACTCTTCATGGGATTGTGGATTATGTGACTACTAGGAGTGTGCCATGAGAGCCTTTTCTAGCTGTAGGCCGTGTGTGAGTGGTCTGCCTGATTGCTAGGCTGATTTCCTCTCTTGTGTGAGATTATGGACTCTTATGTGTGAGCCTTAGCCTCCATGGCTCAGTGGTGTGGCTTGTAAGAGGGCTGACTTTCCCAAGCTCTAGCTCTATGTGTTCTCCATCATTTTGAGTGATTCAATAACCATTATTCAGCACAACTGATCCCCTTTCAGTCCCACATGCTCGCTGCTCCAAGGCTCCCTCTCTCATCCAGTTCCAACAAGAAGGTAGCTGCAACCTAGTGCTTGAGTGTTAGCAGGTGGATGGTGCGGTGTTGCTGGCACAACTAATATTACTGGTGCTTATATATCTCCTTCATGTACTTCTTCAAATGAGGTCACTATATCTGCTTCATCAGACATGGAAGAGTAGAATGGTTCTCCCACCGTCATGATGGATGAAGGATCAGAAGAGAATCGATCAAGAAGAATTTTTATTCCCACATCCTGGTTTGCTTCTAGATTTACGATCTATTTACAAATAATGTTGGTGCCGATGACGTTACCTTTATTGAAGACGACATCCCTGGAATTGGTGACATCGCCTCTATCCCCCTCATAGAGGCAATACGCCTTGCCGGCCACGTCATAGCCAACCATCAGCATCTATGCGCTCTTCACCTTCCATTTCTACCGCTTCTCCTTGGGCACATGCATGTACGTTAGGCCGCCAAATGCACAGAGATTACCCACGCTCGGCTTCTAGTTAAACCACGCTTCTAACAGCGTCATTTGCTCCAGCAGCTTAGTTGGACTGTGTTTTTTATCTATACTGTAGAGCTCACTACTTTGGCCATAAAGTCATATGTGAGCCAAAGCACATGCAGCATGGAGCATACTGACTGAAAAATGGTGCACTTAGCACGTTCAGCTATACCGTTTTGCTGCGGCAAGTACGATGGAGTATGCTATGACTTTATGCTAGATGCTATGAGGTAGTCATGGAATTCCTTAATCAGGTACTCTCTACAGCGGTCGCTGTACAATGCCTTCATTTTCTTGCCATTCCGGTTCTCCATCATTGCCTTGAACTCCTTGAACCTGTCAAAGCTTTGGTCCTTGGAAAAAAGGAAGAATACAGCAGTGTACCGACTGAAACTACCAATGAAGGTCATAAAATACCTAGAGCATCCAAAGCTCTGGATCTGCATCGCATCACACAAGTCTTTATTGACCAGCTCTTGTACCTCCTTCACATTTTGTCCTACTCATGAGAACTCCTCGCAATGTTGTTTCCCCTCCAAAGAGCTGATCCATAACTGCTACTCAAAGTTGGAGATGATGGGTAAGTCATGCACCATCTACTTTGCTTGAAGTTGCTCCAAGGCGCGCATGCTGATGTAGCGAAAGCGCACATGCCAGATCGTACCATCTTTTGCTTGCATCACTTGTACAAGACTCTTCTCACGTGTGATTTTAGTTCTCCCGAGCACACTGTACATGTTGCTCGCATTCACCGACTTCGCCAACCCCTCTCCATTATCCTTCTTGAGGACATAGCCATGGTCATCGTCAAAGATGATGTGCAGTCCTATATTGGTGAGAGAGGAGACTCAGAGGTGGTTGAATGCAACATCAGGTACATATAGCACGCCATGGAACTCTCCCACTTCAATGTCACGCGAGGTCTCTTACCACATCTCTACAATCCCAATCCCCTTAACATATACCATCCGATCATCATCCAAAGCAAGACGGGGAGGGGGAATTGATAATAGGTGCAAGAACCACTCCTTGTAGTGCATCAAACGTTTAGTGTACCCTGAGTCCTTGTATCATGCCAAGTCTACTTTCAGGACCTGTGACATGTCGGACTTTACCATGAAGAGGCGGTCGCACACCCCCTGGCCACGTTCATGTCGCCAAAGGGGCACACTCCAACCTGGTTCTACTACTGCTGCTACTGACACAGTTGTGACTACTGTTGTTGCATTTGAAAGACTGCTGCTTTTGCTGCTGCAATTGCTGCTCCTCCTGGTCCCTCTTGAGCTTGAAGCACTCTTTCTTATAATGCCCTTCTTTCTAGGAGTAATGGTACTTGTCTTTCATTTGGCCTCTCTACTGCCCAACAGGCTGCTACAGCAAGTTGTGTGAGCTCGTGACCACAAAAGCTACTTCACTACTGCTGCCACCATTACGATTTCTTGCATTGTGATATAATTCCACCTACACAAGGTGTGTGCAGATGAAGTCAAGGTTTAGAGTTAGGTGGCACTCAATTGTCTCTGATACCGTGTTTGTAGTCGGTTGGATGTTCCTTGAGCAAGAAAAGGATAAAATGTGTATCTTCCATTGGGTTGGCGGTCGCTCTCAACTACTTCGCCAGCTCCTTTACCCTATCCAAATATGCCACCATACCTTCAGCAGCTTGTACTTTTAACGTCATCATCTTTTCCTCTAAGAGCATGAGGAATGCAGAGTCCTTGCTCTTATACTTCTTGTACAATGTGTCCCATCCCTCTTTTACACTAGCCTTGCCACTCACTTACTGAAGATGCGCATTGGAGATGGAGTTGATAAGCAACCAGAAGGTCTGTTTGTCCTTCCACTTCTCATATACCACTGGTGAAGCTGTAGATGAACCTGCATCAACTGTACCCTGCAGCAGCGTCATGCCCACCACCATCCTTGAAAACAGGGTATGCTTCTAATCCTAGTCTAACTCGAATTAGCCAGCTTATGAATGAATTTTTTCCTAAACGGATGCATGGAATGCAAACATTTTTCCACCAATAAAGAGCTTAGGAATCATACTACAGATTGCATGTGCTATATTTTAAATTTGACAAAGAAATGAGATTTATGGTCATCACAATGACCATAAATTATAACTTTAAATCTCGATCCAACTGTTGGAATGTCGTGATCTTGGGCTTGTTAAAAAGCTTGTCTTGCAAACATGAAAATCATGTGGTTGATCATCATATTTGATCAAGGGTTGACTCTAATCCATCACTCTCAAAATGACAGCCTGTGTAGGTTGAACATAGCATAACTTGGCTCTAATACAAAATTTTAGATCGGGAGGAGAGAGGGAGCCTTGGAACAACAAGCATGTAGGACTGTAAAGGTATTAGCCCACTTTTAAACTGAACTACTTAGTCATGGAGACTAAAGCTTACATTCTAGGGTCCACAATCTTACACAAGAGAGGAAATCAGCCTAGCAATCAGGCTAATTAGTGAGACACGACCGAGAGAGCTTCAAAATACTCTCATGGCTCACTCCTAGTGGTCACATAACCCACAATCCCATGGAGAATTTCCATGTATCCATGGCTGGCATGGAATGATCCAACTTTGCTTAAAAGTAAGGAAAGGTATCTTTATCCTAGGCAGCACACTCGGACAAGACAATCCTAAGATCAAGGACCTTTTGGATATTTCCACAATCAGGTCTTGACCCTGGATCTCTTGCCTTTTTCTTTTCTGAGGCTAAGGCATGGAGCCGTCATCCATGGTCACCCAAACATCTGTAGTCCATGACCCTGGAAACTTTATAATTTCATATCTCCCAATCCGACTATTGGATCAGCCTCAAACATGGACCGTAGACAATTGGCAACCTGATATTTCCCATGCTGAAGTCGGATTGACAATTGGAGCTAGCATCTGATAGTTTCCTGGAAATTTCTCTTGTGGACTTGAAACTAAGCCTGATGACCCTATGTCCAATAGTAGTAAAAAAACACCTTTGTGTGGAGTCGGCAGGTCAGTTGATTTACTTCTATGTGGTTGTAGTTGTGACAAGCTTGTATAATAGTATAGTACTATAGTAGTACTAGCTTTTGGATCTTTGGAGGAAGGATCCACACATCAAGATGTCCTTGTTCGACATTGGTCCTCTTCGAGAGGTGACAATCCTCCCAAATGTATTTTGAGGCGACATAAGCCAGTACAGCAAGCTTGCAATGGTTTTGACAAATACGAAACTTCTAGTATAGTTGTCATAGAATTCTTTTGCATGCGATATTAACTCCTAGTGGTTTGTTGGAGGCTCATCACGTTTGTATAGCATCTAGCCTGGATGCGCTAGGCATGCATCTCTCGTGACCTCCCTTTGGTCTCTTTAAAATATCAGTCCTACCTCCCTTGCCATTTTGTTGTTGTTTTCCCAACTTATAGTCCTTTATTTTTCTGATTGGTACCTTCTTTACCACAGATGCTGCTATTACTTCTACCGTTTCTATAACTTTCTATTTTCTCCTCAATTCCTCTTCCTCCTTCTACTACTACTCTATTCCCCTTCGGAGGATCTTCATCTCTTCCGTATAGTACACAATTGAGGTGGTTTCTTCCAGTCCTGTGGTGGTAGAAAATTGTACGAGAGTCCCAGATCATTCAGCTCTTGTTTAGCAGGATTCTATTTGTTTATCAATATTCCACTGATCTGATGGAAGTTCCTGTTGCTAATTTTCCACAAATGCTCATATCAGCCGCTGATCGAATACAATCTCCTCTTCTTCTGTGTCATTATCATATTCAAGTTCTGTGAGTTTATAACTCATCATCTCATGAGGCTTCCTGTGACTTCCTTATCCTTCTCATTCCCCTCCACTATAGTCTTTGTGACTCATGTTTCCACTCCTTCCTCTGTTACTATTAGAACTCCTTGTTGCAGCTATTGCATAGAGTAAGCTTTTTACCGCCATATTTTGTCTCTTGTGGTAGACCTTCCGCTATAGATATAAAAAGTTCTCTAGGTGGAAATCCCAACATGAGGACCAGTATCCTTTTCATTACCACCTCCACCCTTGTATCAGCCATCTATGCCACCTCCTTGGCGCTCATCTTTCATGTCTCCTGGAGTTTGACGACCCTTTCATATCTCTTTTTTATTTTTATTGACGTTTATCAGGTAGTCTTTTCTCTATTATACTTCCTCCTTCCCTCTTCTGCAATGTGGTTGTAGAGGTATGGTGGTATTATTGCTATGCTCTAGCTCCCATTGGTATGTGTTCTTGTTTCAATTTTGATTTTCTCCTCATCCACAACTCCTTTTGCTGCATCCAAGCCTCGGTTTCCACTACCCTCAGTTCCGCATCCTCAGGTCTCTTTTATTCTATGATAGGATCTGGGGAATTTGATGATGGCATCCTTTAAGTGGGTGATCCTGTGGAAATGGTAGCCTCTTGTGTTTCATCCATTTCCTATGCTGGTATGGATGTACTGAGGAGGACCTACTATGAACCACTTTCCTTGGACGTAGTAATGTCACTGTAGTAGAGGCGATCATCCCCTGTTGAGCTTGCCTCACTTGTTCCTTATCCTCCTCCAAATCCTACTATATTTCTATCATTATTTTGCCTTCTTTTATCCTTGAAGTTTGTTTTATGGGGGGTTTTCGTACTCTTATTCAGCCAAAGACCTGAGGGACGTATGGGGTCCTAGTGATCTCGATGCCCTTCATTCTTTTTTGGTAGTCCTCCTTCTGCTACCGAAATTGCCCCATCGTAGAGTGGTTTCTTTGCCTGTTTTTTAGTTCTTCAATAACAAGTCTTCATCTCCCCTAGTATCTTTGTAGTACTTAATCCCTCTCTTACTCCTGCTTTTTGGATTGTTATGGATATGGATGATTCCTTTCTCTTCTCCACTCCCGTATCCTTATCCTTGATGACGTCCTCTACTTTTCCCCTGATTTTGTGTACCAATTGAGCTTGTCCAGGTTGCTCCTTTTTTCTATCTCGTGTTGGATATTGAGCAAAGAGGGAACCATGGAGTAGTGAGTATGTGGGACTGAAATGTCTTTAGTTATACTGAAGAATGTTTATTAAATCACTAACAATGATGGAGTACATATAGAGCTAGAACTTGGGCAAGTCAGCCCTCTCACAAGCCATGCCACAAGTCATGGAGGCTAAGGCTCACAAACTAGAGTCTACAATCTCACATAAGAGAGGAAAAAAGCCTAGCAATTAGGCTGACTAGTCACACATGACGTACAGAGCTATAGAATGCTCTCATGTGACACTCCTAGTGGTCACATAATCCACAATCTCATGGAGAATCGCCATGTATCCACGGCTAGCACATAAAGATCTCACCTCACCTAAAAAGTAACGAGAGGTACCTTTTCCTAGTCAACACACTCTGACAAAGCAATCCTACGACCAAGGATCTTCTTGGATACTTCTTCCATCAGGTCTTGATTCTGGACCTCTTGCCTTTTTCTTTTCTCGGGCTAAGGCATGGACCCGCCACCTATGATCACCTAGATGTCGGTGATCCATGACTCCAAAAACTTAAAACATTTTTATCCCCCAATTTGACTATTTGATCGGCCTGAAACCTGGACTAAAAACAAATGGCCACCAGATCTTTCCAATGTTGAAGTTAGATTGATGATCAGAGAATGCATCTGGACTCTTCCTGGAGCTTCCTCGTGTGGCCCCGAAACTGAGCCAGATGGCTCCTTTCCCAGTAGAACATGTCATCCACATAGGCTATGATGATGAGGATCTCATGCTCCTACTACCAGTAATACAAACTAGAGTCAAAAGTTTCACGCTCAAACCACTTGTACTACTATGCTGCATCCAACTTCTGGCTCCAAGCACGCGACACTTACTTGAGGTCATATGATGACTTTTACAGCTTGTAAACCAGGTGCTCCTGACCATCCATGATGAACACCTCCGGTTGCTCCATGTAGATCTCCTTCTCCAAGCTGTTGGAAAATGGACCATCCGGCTCAGTTTCAGGTCCACAGGAACAAGTTCCATGAAACTACTACATTACGTGGTAAATTGTCTACGGTCCAAGTTTCAGGCCGACTCAACAGTTGGATTGGGACATGTTAGTATGACCATGTGTGACGGATCCATGCCTCAGCCTGAGAAAAGAAAAAGGCAAGAGGTCCAGGCTCAAGACCTGATGGGAGAAATGTCCAAAAAGGTCCTTGGTCTTAAGATTGCCTTGTCACAGTGTGATGACTGGGATGAAAGTACCTCTCTTTACTTTTTAGGAGAGGTCAGATCCTTGTGTACTAGTCATGGACACATGGCGAATCTCCATGGGATTGTGGGTTATGTGACAACTAGGAGTGACCCATGAGAGTATTCTATAGTTCTATAGGTTATGTGTGACTGGTAAGCCTGATTGCTAGGCTGATTTCCTCTCTTGAGTGCGATTGTGAGCTCTAGATTGTGAGCCTTAACCTCCATGACTAAGTGGTGTGGCTTGTGAGATGGCTGACTTGTCCAATCCTCTAGCTCTATATGTACTCCATAAATATCAGTGATTTAGTAACCATTCTTCAGCACAATTGATGCCCTTTCAGTCCCACATGTTCACTACTCCACGGCTCTCTCTCTCCTCTAGATCCAACATTTTGTATCAAAGCAAAAATCTGCCAGCTTCAACAAACACATGCCGACACTTTGAGAGTGAAGGGTTAGGGTCAAACGTTCACCAAGTTTGACAAAAAAATGTGATCTTCAAGTTTGCAAGACAAGCTTTCCAACGAGCCCAAGATGGCAAAGATCAAACAGTCGGATATAGAGTTATTCTTAAAACGAGGTCGGCCAGGACTACACTCTTCTCTACGAGACCGTCCCACTTTGGCAGTAGAGAGTCACGCTTTGGCACTAGAGCGTCACACTTTGGTACTAGAGCGTCACACTTTGGAACAAGAGCATCACACTTTGGCACTAGAGCGTCACACTTAAGCACTAGAGCTCCACACTTTGGCACTATAGTGTCACACTTTGGCACTAGAGCGTCACACTTTGGTACTAGTACATCCCACGTTGGCAGTAGAGCGTCAGACTTTGGCAGTAGAGCGTCACACTTGGGTACTAGAGCTCCACGCTTTGGCACTAGAGGGTCGCACTCTGGCACTAGAGCATCACACTTTGGCACTAGAGCATCACACTTTGGTACTAGAGCATAACACATTGGCACTAGAGCTTTACATTTGGCACTAGAGCTTCACCCTTTGGCACTAGAGCGTCACACTCTGGCACTAGAGCGTCACACTTTGGCACTAGAGTTTCACACTTTGGCACTATAGCGTCACACTTTGGCACTAGAGCGTCACACTTTGGAACTAGAGCATCACACTTGGGCACTAGAGCTTCACACGTTGGCACTAAAGCAACACACTTTGGTACTATAGCTTCACACTTTGGCACTAGAGAATCACACTTTGGCACTAGAGCGTCACACTATGGGACTAGAGCGACACACTTTGACACTAGAGCGTCACACTTTGGCACTAGAGCGTGACACTTTGGCACTAGTGCTTTACACTTTTGCACTGGAGCGTCACACTTTGGCACTATACCTTCACACGTTGGCACTGGAGAGTCACACTTTGGCACTAGAGCTCCATACTTTGGCACTAGAGCGTTGCACTTTGGCACTAGAGCGTCATACTTTGGCACTAGACCGTCCCACTTTGGCAGTAGAGAGTCACACTTTGCCAGTAGAGCGTCACACTTTGGCACTAGAGCGTCACACTTTGGCACAAGAGCATCACACTTTGGGACTAGAGCGTCACACTTTGGTACTAGAGCTCCACACTTTGGCACTAGAGTGTCACACATTGGCACTAGAGCGTCATACTTTGGCACTAGAGCGTCACAATTTGGCACAAGAGAGTCACACTTTGGCACTAGAACTTGACACTTTGGCACTAGAGCGTCTCACATTGGCACTAGAGCTTCACACTTTGGCACTAGAGCGTCACACAATGGAACTAGAGCATCGCACATTGGTACTAGAGAGCCACACTTTGGCACTAGAGCGTCACACTTTGGCACTAGAGCTTCGCACTTTTGCACTAGAGCATCACACGTTGGCACTAGAGCTTTACACTTTGGCACTAGAGATTCACACTTTGGCACTAGAGCATCACACTCTTGCACGAGAGAATCACACATTGGCAATAGAGCTTCCCACTTTGGCACTAGAGCATCACACTTTGGCACTAGGGCATCATACTTTGGCACTAGAGCTTCACACTTTGGCACTAGAGCTTCACACTTTGGCACTAGAGCGTCACACTCTGGCAATAAAGCGTCACACTTTGGCACTAGAGTTTTACACTTTGGCACTAGAGCGTCATTCTTTGGCACTAGAGCATGATACTTTGGCATTAGAGTGTCACACTTTGGCACTAGAGCTTCAAACTTTGGAACTAAAGGGTCACAATTTGGTACTAGAGCTTCACAATTTGGCAGTAGAGCATCCCACTTTGGCACTAGAGCGTCACACTTTGGACCTAGAGTAACACACTTTGGCACTAGAGCATCACACTTTGGCACTAGAGCGTCACACTTTGGCACTAGAGCGTCACACTTTGGCACTAGAGC
>SZWC01000360.1:203204-236315 GCA_023375785.1 Penium margaritaceum
TTTGGTTTATGTGACCCGGCTTTGGTTTCTGTGACCCGGCTTTGGTGTCGGTGGACCGGCTTTGGTTTATGTGACCTGCTTTGGTTTCTGTGACTTGGCTTTGGTTTCTGTGACCTGGCTTTGGTTTCTAAGACCTGGCTTTTAGTTTTTGTGACCCGGCTTTGGGTTCTGTGATCCAGCTTTGGTTTCTATGACCCAGCTTTGGTTTGCTGTGACCCGGCTCTGGATTATGTGACTCGGCTTTTGTTTCTATGAATTGGCTTTGGTTTCTGTGACATGGTTTCGGTTGTTGTGACCTGGTTCTGGTTTCTGTGATCCAGTTATGGTTTCTGTCACCTGGCTTTGGTTTTGGTGACCCGGCTTTGGTTTCTGTGTACCGGCTTTGGTTTCTGTGACTCAGCTTTGGTTTATGTGACCGGCTTTGGTTTCTGTGACCCGGCTTAAGTTTATGTGACCCGGCTTTGGTTTCTGTGAACCGGCTTTGGTTTAAGTGACCCGACTTTAATTTACTTGACCCAGCTTTGGTTTCTGTGACCCGGCTTTGGTTTCTGTGACCCNTGGGTGGGCATGGGTGATGGCTCCATGCCTTAGCCTGAGAAAAGAAAAAGGCAAGAGGTCCAGGGTCAAGACCTGATGGGAGAAATATCCAAAAAGGTCCTTGGTCTTAGGATTGCCTTGTCAGAGTGTGCTGACTAGGATAAAGGTACCTCTCCTTACTTTTTAGGTGAGGTGAGATCCTTGTGTGCTAGCCATGGACACATGGCGATTCTCCATGGGTTTGTGGGTTATGTGACCACTAGGAGTGTGCCATGAGAGCATTCTCTAGCTCTCTAGGTCGTGTGTGAGTGGTCAGCCTGATTGCTAGGCTGATTTCCTCCCTTGTGTGAGATTATGGACTCTAGTGTGTGAGCCTTAGCCTCCATGGCTAAGTGGTGTGGCTTGTGAGAGGGCTGACTTGCCCAAGCTCTAGCTCTATATGTACTCCATCATTTTGAGTGATTGAACAACCATTCTTCAGCACAAGTGATGCCCTTCCAGTCCCACATGCTCGCTGCTCCAAGGCTCCCTCTCTCCTCCAGATCCAACATTTGGTATCAGAGCCAAATTCTGCCACTTTCAGCCAGCACAGGCCGTCACTTTGAGAGTGACGGGTTGGGGTGAAACTCCTCCAGATTTGATAATCGACCACAATGTTTTCAAGTTCAAGAGACAAGCTTTCCAACGAGTGCAAGATCGCGAAGATCCAACGGTCGGATTGAGAGTTATGCTCAAAACGAGGTCGGCCAGGGCTACACTCTTCTCCATGAGTAAGACTGTCGACGTGTGATGACCATAACTCTCTCGTTTCTTTGTCAAATTTAAAAAGTGGCACAAGCGAATTGTAGTAATTTTCCTAAGCTTTACATTGGTGCAAAACGTTTTGCATTCCATTGATTCATTTGGGAGAAACGCCATTTACAAGCTGGCTGGTCTGAGTTGGCGTAGGAGCAGAAGCATACCCTGTTTTCAAGAGGGCATATCTTTCAAAACCCCCCGGTGATGACCCTGTTTTATGGGTCGATCTGAAAGGTTTTGAGCTGAATTTTCCAGTGGTTGGCTCAATTTTTCCGAATTCCCAGTCTGCTGGCATCTACAGTCCATTTTCTGTCAAACAGATTTCTGGCAGAAGCAGCAGCAGAAGCAGGGGTAGCGCCGCCATCCAAGGGCAGCGCTGAGCATCACCAAGGCTCAAAATGGCAGCAGCTGGTGTTGTAACAGCAGCCCAGCCTTTGGAGAGGCTGGAGGGACGTGCCAACTTCACGTTTTGGAAGATCCGTACCCGCCTCCTTTTGGAGGAGAGGGGCTTGTGGGAGGTGGTGAGCGGCGACGAGCCGGCTCCAGTTCCACGGGCAAAAGGCATCACCGCAGCGCAGGTGGTGGCGGGGAAGACGCCGCAAAAGGGTGTAGCTGATGCGGGTTCTTCTGCAGCTGTACCAGCGGCGTATGAGGAGTGGAAGAAGAAGGACAGGCAGGCCTACAGGTTGCTTGTCAACACCATCTCCAACCCGCATCTTCAGTACGTGAGTGACAAGGCTACTGCAAAGGAGGGGTGGGACACGTTGTGCAAAAAGTATGAGAGGAAGGATCTTGCATTCCTCATGCTTTTGGAGGAAAAGATGATGGCGCTGAAAATGCAAGGTGGTGAAGGGATGGAGGCGTATCTGGACAGGGCAAAGGAGCTGGCGAAGCAGTTGAGAGCGGCCGACAACCCTGTGGAAGAGACGCGCTTCATCCTCCTCTTGCTGATGGAACTCCCAACCAGCTACGACACGGTATGAGAGACGTTGGAGTGCCAGCCGACTCTCGAACTCGACTTCATCTGCACGCACTTAGTACAGGTGGAAGTGCGTCGCAATGCAGCAAAGCGCAATGGCGGCAGCAGCAGCAATGAAACAGCTTTCATGGCCATGGGCTCACGCAACCAGCAGCAGCAGCAGTCCGGGCAGCAGAGAGGCAAGAAGAAGGGCAAGTGCCACTATTGCCAGAAAGAGGGGCACTACAAGAAAGAGTGCTTCAAGATCAAGAGGGACCAGAAGGAGCAGCAGCAGCAGCAGCAAAAGCAGCAATCTCCACAGCAACAGCAGCAGCAGTCACAGCAACGCCAGCAGCAGCAGCAGCAGCAGAACCAGACTAGCGTGCGCCATTTTGGCAACATGAACGTCGTCAAGGAGGTACGCGACCGCCTCTTCATGGCGAAGTCTGACATGTCGCAGAAGGAAAAGGCGGATCTGGCGTGGTACAAGGACTCGGGGTGTACCAAGAGTCTGACGCACCACAGGGAGTGGTTCACGCAGCTGCTCTCCATTCCCCCCCGTCCGATTGCTTTGGGTGATGATCGGGGGGTGTATGCTGAGGGGATTGGGATTGTGGAGATGTGGTTGGAGACCCCGCGTGGCATTGAAGTGGGAGTTTTCCATGGCGTGCTATATGTACCTGATGCTGCTTTCAACCTCCTCTAAGTCTCCTCTCTTACAAACACAGGACTGCGTGTTGTCTTCGATGATGACTATGGCTACATCCTCAACAAGGATACAGGAGAGGAGTTGGCCAGGTCGGTGAAGGAGGGCGACATGTACCGCCTGCTGGGGGCGACCAAGATCACGCGTGAGCAGAGTCTTGCAGCAGTGGTGCAGGCGACACATGGCGAGATCTGGCATGCACGCTACGGCCACATCGGCATGCGCGCCTTGCAGCAGCTTCAAGCAAAGCAGATGGTGTGTGACCTGCCTACCATCTATAACTTTGAGCAGCAGTTGTGCATCGACTGTTTGGAGGGGAAGCAGCACCGGGAGGCGTTCTCTGGAGCAGGAGAGTGTGCGAAGGAGGTGTTGGAGCTGGTCCACACGGACTTGTGTGGACCGATGCAGACCCAGAGCTTTGGAGGCTCTAGGTATTTCCTGACCTTCATTGATGACTTCAGCCGTTACACTGCTCTGTACTTCTTTCCTTCCAAGGACCAGTGCTTTGACATGTTCAAGGAGTTCAAGGCCATGGTGGAGAACCAGACTGGCAAGAAGAACAAGGCGCCGCGCAGCGATCGCGGTGGAGAGTACCTGAGCAAGGAGTTCCAGGACTACCTCGTAGCAGCTGGCATCAAGGCGCAGCGTACCGCGCCGTACTCATCGCAGCAGAATGGTGTAGCAGAACGTGCCAACCGTACCATTGTGGAGTCGGCGCGCTCCATGCTACACGCGGCTCGGCTGACCTACGACTTCTGGGCTGAAGCCGTGAGCACTGCGGTCTACATCAAGAAGCGCAGTTCAACTAAGGCCCTGGAGCACATGACGCCGTACGAGGCGTGGTTTGGTAAGAAACCAAGCGTGGGTCATCTCCGAGCATTTGGCAGCCTGGCGCACATGCACGTGCCCAAGGAGAAGCGGCATAAATGGGACGCAAAGAGTGCGCAGATGCTGATGATTGGCTACAACGTGGCAACCAAGGCCTATCGCCTCTACGAGAGGGATACATGCCACGTCATCATCTCCAGGGATGTTGTCTTCAACAAGAGGAAGGTCATTGGCACCAACATTGTGTGTGAAGAGGCAGCAGAACCAGCAGCTGAGGAGACAGTGGGAGCAGAAATCCTTCCTGACCCAGTCTCTCCCGATCCTTCCTCTACTGTGACAGTGGGAGAATCACTCTACTCTCCCATGTCTGATACAGCAGATACAACAGCCTCATCGGCAGAAACAGAGGAGGGAGATGGAGCACTACCACCAGCAGCAGTTATGCCAGCAGCACCGCGCCAGCCGCCCGCTAACGCTCCAGCACCAGGTCGCAGGTACCCTCTCAGGGTGCGTTACAAGCCTGGTGAGCGCGGCCATTTCTAGATGCTGCAGAAACCAGAACAGATGAACGTTACAGTTGCAGCAAATTCAGATGAGCCAACGTCATACAAGGAGGCCATGGCTGCACCGGATGCAACAGATTGGGCGCAAGCCGTGTAGCAAGAGATACAGTCGCAGCTGTACAACGGCACATGGGAGCTGACTGAGCGTCCACTTGGAAGTAAGGTGATAAAGTGCAAGTGGGCGTTCAAGAGGAAGCGGGGAGCAGATGGTAACCTGGAAAAGTACAAGGCGAGGCTGGTCGTCAAGGGCTACTCGCAGTAGGAGGGCATCGACTACATAGAAACTTTTGTCCCTGTTGCAAAGTTTGCCTCTGTGCGCATGCTCCTCTCTTATGCAGCAGCTGAGGACTTCGAGGTTCACCACATGGATGTCAAGACGGCATTCTTGAATGGTGACTTGGAGGAGGAGATCTACATGGAGCAACCGGAGGGGTTCGTCATGGATGGCCAGGAGCACCTGGTTTGTAAGCTGCAGAAGTCGCTGTACGGCCTCAAGCATGCATCGCGTGCTTGGAACCAGAAGTTGGATGCGGCGTTGCAGTGCATGGGGTTTGAGCGCAGCGAGTGTGACTACAGCGTGTATCGCTGGCAGCATGAGCATGAGATCCTCATCATCATTGTCTATGTGGATGACATGCTTCTCCTTTCCAACAGCATGTCTGCACTGCAGGAGTTCAAGGAAGCCATGCAGGAGCGCTTCCAGAGGTCTGATCTCGGGGAGGCATCATACTTCCTTGGTATCCAGATCACGCGTGACCGCAAGTCACGCTCTCTCTGGCTGCAGCAGAGCCGCTACATCAAGGATTTTTTTGCAGCGGTTTGGCATGGCAAAGGCAAAACCCATCGGCACGCCGCTGGAGACGTGGCAGTACATCGTGAGCTTTAATGGAGAAGCAAATGCAGCCGAGCGGCAGAAGGAATAGAGAGCCGTCGGCAGTCTCATGTACCTGATGGTGGCAACCAAGCCGGACCTCGCACAGGCTGTGAGCGTTGTGAGCCAGCACATGGCTAATCCCGGACCGAAGCACTTGAAGGCATTGAAGCGGATCTTCCGCTACCTTGCTGGAACCATCAACGTCGGCATCACCTACAACGGCAACGACAACATCACCATCGGCTACACAGATGCAGATTGGGCTTCAAATCCTGAGACCCGCAAGTCCATCTCTGGACATGTATTTCTCATGAATGGAGGTGCCATCAACTGGTGCAGCAAGCGGCAGGTGGTCGTGGCCACCTCGAGTACAGAAACTGAGTACGTATCTCTCAGCTTTAGAGCCAAGGAAGCAGTTTGGCTCCAGCGTCTCATGGCATAGATGAGTGGGAGTGCAGCAGTTCCAGTTCGTGTGCGCGTCGACAACCAGAGCGCAATCGCACTCGCCAAGAATCCTGAGCGCCATGCACGCACCAAGCACATTGATATCGCATATCATTTCATCAGGCACATGGTGCAGGAGAGTGCTATCAAGCTGGAGTTTACTCCAACGAGCAAGCAGGTCGCTGATTTTTGCACCAAGCCAGTGACCCGTGAGAAGCAGCAGTTCTGTATGAAGGCATGTGGACTCAGCCCACTCTGACTACGGCAAAGTGGGAGATTGTTGGGAAAGGAGCCATCCCGCTCAGTTTCAGGTCCACAGGAGCAAGTTCCAGGAAAGTACCAGATGCGTGCTTCGATCGTCAATCCAACTTCACCATTGCAAAGATCAGGTGGCAAAATGTTTACGGTCCAAGTTTGAGGCCGATCCAATAGTCGGATTGGGAGATATGAATTTTCGAAGTTTCGGGGGTCATGGACCGTCGATGTCTGGGTGGGCATGGGTGATGGCTCCATGCCTTAGCCTGAGAAAAGAAAAAGGCAAGAGGTCCAAGGTCAAGACCTGATGGGAGAAATATCCAAAAAGGTCCTTGGTCTTAGGATTGCCTTGTCAGAGTGTGCTGACTAGGATAAAGGTACCTCTCCTTGCTTTTTAGGTGAGGTGAGATCCTTGTGTGCTAGCCATGGACACATGGCGATTCTCCATGGGTTTGTGGGTTATGTGACCACTAGGAGTGTGCCATGAGAGCATTCTCTAGCTCTCTAGGTCGTGTGTGAGTGGTCAGCCTGATTGCTAGGCTGATTTCCTCCCTTGTGTGAGATTATGGACTCTAGTGTATGAGCCTTAGCCTCCATGGCTAAGTGGTGTGGCTTGTGAGAGGGCTGACTTGCCCAAGCTCTAGCTCTATATGTACTCCATCATTTTGAGTGATTGAACAACCATTCTTCAGCACAAGTGATGCCCTTCCAGTCCCACATGCTCGCTGCTCCAAGGCTCCCTCTCTCCTCCAGATCCAACATGGTTTCTGTGACTCGGCTTTTGTTTCTCTGACCTGGCTTTGGATTCTGTGACCTGGCTTTTGTTTGTATGACCCGGCTTTGCTTTCTATGACCCGGCTTTGTTTTTTGTGACTCGGCTTTTGTTTATGTGACCTGGCTTTGGTTTCTATGACCGGCTTTGGTTTTCATGACCCGGCTTTGGTTTCTGTGACCCGGCTTTGGTTACTATGACCCGGCTTTTCTTTCTTTGACCCGGCTCTGGTTTATGTGACCCAGCTTTGGAATCTGTGACCCGGTTTTGGTTTCTGTGAACCAGCTTTGGTTTTTGTGACCCGGCTTTGGTTTCTTTGACCCGGCTTTGGTTGTTATGACCCGGCTTTGGTTTCTTAGACCTAGCTTTAGTTTTTGTGACCTGGCTCTGGTTTCTGTGACCCGGTTTTGGTATTTGTGACCCACCTTTGGTTTATGTGACCCGACTTTGGTTTCTGTGACTCGGCTTTGGTTTCTGTGACCCGGTTTTCGGTTATGTGACTCGGCGTTGGTTTCTATGACCCGGCTTTGGTTTCAATGACCCGGCTTTGTTTTTTTTGTCCCGGCTTTGGTTTCTGTGACCCGGCTTTTGTTTATGTGACCTGGCTTTGGTTTCTATGACCCGTTTTTTGTCAGAATTAAGAAGATGACCATCATCAACTCCTATCACCTGAATTTCCCAAGCACTCCGAAGAATGGTTCAGGCTCTGGTCTTCAATCACCTCGGTGACTTATCCAAATAGCTGTTAACGGTCATCTACCGACCAACGAAACTCCGACCAAGCTATCCCCTAATAAGCCGTCCGACCGTAAGCACATCCGGGTAGTGCACAAGAAGCCATTACATATGCCTTGTCCTGCTCTGTGTCAAATATAAGGAGGATGTTCATTCCCTCCCAGTTTAACCAGAACATTTCTGCTCATCCTGTTCCCCCTTGGTTTCGCGGCTTCGCCGCCGTGTCTTCGCTCTGCTCGCTCTTCGCATTTCCTGACTTCGCCAGCCCCTCTCAACTCTTCGCCCCGTCACTTTCGCTCCTTCGCTCATCCCTCTTACTCCGCCAACCATCACTCATCTCGCTAGTACTCTCTCACATCAACTTGCCTACCTCGACTACCTTGCGTCTCGGACTCTATCAGCTTTCGCGACTCACTGACCAGCGGGCAGAGGCTCTGCTGCAGAGCGGTCTCCCAGGGACAAAGGAAGCTCCGTGGGCCCTGTGAGCCCGATTCGTGCAGCACATTACTGTCGTGTGATTGCAACAAGACGAGTTGCGGCCATCGCTGTCACGTGATCGCGACAAGACAGGCTGCGGCCATCATCAGCAGGGGGACACGGAGGCATGGAGGGGGCGGTGGATGATACATGGGAGCAGTGGAACCAACTTCTGGACACTACTGGCTGGCAGGGAAGATATGTAAGTTGCATTCAGCTTCATGGGATCCCCCCCCCATCCCACCCCCCCTCACCCCATGCTTACTTTGCAGAGTTTGAAAACAGGAAAAGTATGACATGCTTTGCATTACATGAATTCGTCAGGAAAGCTGTGATATGCTTTGCGTGGCGTAACGGCCAGACAACGTTTGGCGTCTGCACATGCACACTACTTAGTGCATGTCCATGCAATGATAACAGATGCGCAGTTGGGTTGCGTGCATGTATGGCATGGCATGGCATGGCATGGCATTGTCAGGAGGAGTTCGAGATCCGACTTCTCGGTTACGGCGCAAAGGTGCGCAAGATGGTGCGCCTTGTAATGATCATAACTTTCTTGTTTCTTTGTCAACTTTAAAAAGTGGCACATGAGAATTGTAGTATTTTTTTAAGCTTTCCATTGGTGCAAACAAATTTGCATTCCATTGATTCTTTTGGGAAAAACTCTGTTTACAAGCTGGTTGATATGAGCTGGAGAAGGAGCAAAAGCATATCATGTTTTCAAAAGGACATATCTATCAAAATCCCCTGTTGATGACCCTGTTTTATGGGTCGATCTAAAAGGTTTTGAGATGAAATTTCTACTGGTTGGTTCCGTTTTTCCAGATTCTCACTCTCGTGGAATTTAGAGTCCATTTTCTGTCAGACAGATTTCGGGTAGAAATAATACCCTACTACCTGGTGATTTTGTTCATTTAGCAGTTGTGAATTAAGAAATCATTAATTTTATCGTCGGGTTTATATCGCATTGCTTTCTTTTAATTTGTCGAAACGACGAGGCTGCTCCCTTAAATTTGGCGATCGGCCCTGGTCAATTTCTTGATTTGACGAACAAGTGTGTCAGTTTGACAGAATGTCATCGTGTCAGGTTTCCATGCACGTCGCACAGATGACCGCGGTGTGGGAAAGTTGCATCTCGCTCCATATCGAATTACGGTAATCACGTCAGTAACACGCATTAAAGACACCCTCGAACTGTGGGATTAAGCAAAAGCCGAACATCACACTTGACGAGCCTATTTTACTCCAAAATTTATGAGCGGACACAATGTGAACCAGACAGATTAGCAAATAAACCCCAAAATGGAATACCGGTAGTAAGACTTTAAAATCGATCATGCAGTCTGTGAATTAATTTTATGCCTGGATATATTCGACAAAACATCCAATTTGGCGAGATTGGACGACAAAAAAATAGTTAAAATTGAAATCATCAGGCAGTAGGGTAGCAGAAGCAGGGATAGTGCTGCCTCTCAAGGGTAGCACAGAACATCATCAAGGCTCAAAATGGTAGTAGCAGCCGTTCTGAAAGCAGCCAAGTCTTTGGAGAGGCTGGAGGGATGCAACAACTTCATGTTTTGGATGATCCGTACCCGTCTCCTTTTGGCGAAGAAGTGCTTGTGGGAGGTGGTGAGCGACGTCGACTCATCTCCAGATTTGCAAGTAACAAGCATCACCGCAATACAGGTGGTGGCGCGAGTGACGTTGTAGAAGGGTGCAGCCGGTGCAGGTTCATCTATAGCTAAACGAGTGGCGTATGAGGAGTGGAAGAAGAAGGATAGGCAAGCGTTAATGTTGCTTGTTAACACCATCTCGAACCCGCATCTTTAGTATGTGAATCACAACGCTATTACAAATGAGGGGTGGAACACGTTATGAAAGAAATATCAGAGTAAGGATCCTACATTCCTCATGCTTTTGGATTAGAAGATGATGGCTTTGAAAATGTAGAGGGATGAAGGGACACAGGCATACCTGGACATAGCAAAGGAGCTGGTGAAGTAGCTCTGAGTAGCCGGGAACCCTATGAAAGAGACGCGCTTCATCCTCCTCTTGCTACAAGGACTCCCAAGCAGCTATGACATGGTGTGCGAGACGCTAGAGTGCCAGCCAACTCTCAACCTTGATTTCATATACACACACCTGGTACAGGTATAATTGCATCACAATGCATGAAAGTGCAATGGCGATGGCAGCAGTGAAGGAGCTTTTGTTGCCATGAGCTCACACAATTAGTAACAGTAGAAGCACTAGCAGTCACAAAAGCAGAGAAGTGAGAAAAATGGCAAGTGCCACTATTGCCAAAACAAGGGGTAGTACAAGAAAGAGTGCTTCAAGTTCTAGAGGGACCAGAAGTAGCAGCGGCAGCCGCAAAAGCAGAAGTCTCCGCAACAGCAACAAGTGCAGTTACAAAACCAGCAGCTGTAGTCAAAACAACGTGAGCAACTGCAGCAGAACCAGACGAGTGTACGTCACTTTGGCAACATGATCGTAGCTAAGGAGGTGGGCGACCGCCTCTTCATGGAAAACTCAGACATGTCGTAAATGGAGAAGGCAAATCTGGCATGGTATAAAGACTCAGGATGCACCAAGAGCCTGATGCACCACAAGGACTGGTTTTCACAGCTATGCTACATCCCCCCGACCGATTACTTTGAATGATGATCGTGTGGTGTATACCGAGGGAATTAGGATTGTGGAGATGTGGTTGGAGACCCCGCATGGCATGGAAACGGGAGTGTTCCATGGCATGCTATATGTACCTGATGCTGAATTCAACCTCCTCTAAATCTCTCCTCTCTCAAAAACACTAGACTACGTGTCCTCTTCGATGATGACTATGGCTATATCCTCAACAAGGACACAAGAGAGGAGTTGGCTAGGTCGGCGAAGGAGGGCGACATGTACCGCCTGTTGGGAGAAACCAAGGTTCCACGTGTGCAGAGTCTTGCAACAGTGGTGTAGACGACAGATGGTGAGACCTGGCATGCACATTATGGCCACATCAACATGCGTGCCTTGTAAAAGATTCAAACAAAGCAGATGGTGTGTGACTTGTCTACCATCTCTAACTTTGAGTAGCAGTTGTGCATCAACTATTCGGAGGGGAAGTAGCACCGCGAGGTATTCTCTGGAGCAGGAGAACGTGCAAAGGAGACATTGGAGTTGGTCCACACAGACTTGTGTGGATCCATGCAGACCCACAGCTTGGGAGGCTCTACATACTTCCTAATGTTTATTGATGATTTCAGCCGTTACACTACGATGTACTTCCTTGCTTCCAAGGAACAGTGCATGAACAGATTCAAGAAATTCAAGGCAATGGTGGAGAACTGTTGTGGATAGTTACTAAGCAAGGAGTTCAACGACTTCCTCACGGGAACTGGCATCAAGGCGAAGTGCACTAAGTCATACTCGTCGCAGCACAATGGTCAGGCAGAACGCGCCAACTGTACCATCATTCAGTCGGGGCACTCCATGCTGCACGGGGCTCGGCTGACTTACGACTCCAAGGCCGAAGCCATGAGCAGTGCGTTCTATACTAAGAAATGCAGTCCAACTAAGACCCTTGAGCAGATGACATCATACGAGGCATGGTTGCGCAAGATGCCGAGTGTGGATCATCTTTGAGCGTTTGGCAGCTTGGCACACATGCACGTGTCACAAGAGAAGTGGCAGAAATGGGATATAAAGAATGCACAGGTGTTGATGATCGGCTATGACATGTCAAGTAAGGCCAATTGCCTCTACAAGAGGGATATAGGCCACGTCATCATCCCCGGGGATGTCGTTTTCACCAAACGTATTGCTATTAGTGTCATGACCTTTTCCCCCCTCATCATGCCGTTGTGTGAGTGGTGAGTGGCTGATATCTCGTCAGCACCAAAGATGCCAGCTCACACATGCGCAAGTGGGCATGGGTGTTGTAGTTTTATAGCACAACACACATATGGCCTGCATCATCTGAGCGCACCAGCAACATCGGCATCATCGACGGAGCAGTGCTCAGGACGAAGGAGCCATAAGAAGCTGGTTGGCGCATGAGAAGACATGCAGGGTCAAGGCTGGAGGTCTACAGCATTGCACAGGACAAAACAGCCCTTGGCCATGGCTGATGACGAGGCGACACTGGTGGCTGGCCACTTTCCCATGCCGTAGAGTCTCAGCCATGTGGCTGAGTAGTCGACTTGTAAGATAGACCTTAGCGTGGTAGGTGTTCATATGATCTGAGAGTATATCCTTTACAGTAGGTGATATGCTGGATTCAATGCAAGTTGAATCGCAGTAATCGTCCTAGAAATGAGGGAGATATGGCTTGTCAAAGTTGGGTGGTGCAGCTAGCCGGGTTTGGTTGGCCGACCACTCATCCGTTCAAAAAATGGGTCAGACGGTAAGGAGTTCGACTCCCAGCACGCAGACCAAGGGCAAGACGCCCCTAGGGGGGATGTTATTCCAATATCCCATGATTCATTGGAGCCATGGATGCCTTGGAAAGGTGGCATGATGCTTCATTGGCGACCAGGGTGCTTCGAACGCCCGACACTCACGCTGGTGGTGTGACAGACGGCTGAGTTGCAATGATGCACGTGGGAGAGCATAGCGGGCGCTACGCTGCTCCAAATCATACGCGGTTTGGTACGTTGGAATGCTTGTGAAAAGCACTATAACTCGTCAGATCATGTACTTTTCCATTAAGTGACTCAAAACGATGTCATTTCCGTCCGAAGTTCCCCTCCTGCATTTTGCCATGGTTCTAGTCATGTGACCTCTCACATTCGGTGTGGCGACCCAAATTACACCGTCAGTCAAAACTAGCGTTGCTCGCCATACCTCAAGCTCCAACTCTTGTGAGAGCTGTGTGCCCCATCGTGGATAATCGGAAAGCAATTTCTGACAAAGGGTTATTGGTCCACATGGGGCACGACCAGTGGCAACGCACGGCTGGCGCATGCAGCAACATGACTGGAGCAGTCACTGCCTTGGTGTATGGTTTACACAGTACGAGCGACAACTGGGGCCCACACTGGGCTTTGTGTGTGCTCAGGCGGCAGCAGAACGAGGAAGATGGCATGTGGCTTGCCGTTGTAGGGTCGGACGTAGTTGTAGCGCGTCCATGCAAGAAGGTAGGCGGCACGAAAATCGACGTGGTCGTCGAAACGCTTCTTGATGCAACGCATCAACAGGCTTGGTTGAGCCATGCCATGAACTTGGGGCAGTTAGATGGGCGGAAATCAGCCATGGCTCCCCGTTCACGGCTGAAGTTGTCCACTCCAATGCAGACTCGCCTCAAAACCTCCAAGGCATTGGCAACATTGCAGAGGAGCATTCGCAGCAGATTGAGTTGCATGCTCACCGCTTTGTGCGAGGAGGCCTGCCTCTCTGCTGCAACATGGTACTGCCGCAGGCTTTCCTCAATGGCAAGGCTACTCCTCTCGGTGCAACTGGAGCTTGGCTAACAGAATGATGGGCAACATGGGAGGAAGCGACAATGTTATCCTCTGTGCACATCGCCCGTCACCACGCTTGGAAGCGGGGAAAATGGGAGCGACACGCATGCGCAGAACATCACTGGAGGTGGTGCAATCTAGAGAGCTAATGGACGTCATGGCAAAATGGGCCACATGGAGACATGCATAGCGGAAGTCGTGGACCTCACCGACAACTCGAGAGGAGGACGGCAGACTGGGTCCATAATCTACATGTGCAGAGGCTCAATGCTCCTTGCCAAGGAGTAGTAGCCGCCGTTGATTGAGGGCAGTCACGTGGCATGTTGGGGACATGCCAAACTCCACCAACCAGTCTAGAGCAAGAGATGCCGATCTTGTGGCAGGTGCCACTGGAAGGCTCTCGAGGTGAGGATGGTGTAGCAAACACAAACAAAATGACATAAAAAGGGGAGAGAGTTGATCTCTATCAACTTCAAAGGAGCACAAGGTGGGGCTTAAAGGGAGTCGCCGTGGACCTGCTCATGGGGAAATGCGACAGCATGGTGGGTGGTGTGTTACTGGAAAGGAGGACGAGGCGCATGCAAAATGCAAGGGTGGCTTCAGCCTCCATGCCCCATGGTCGCGGCAAGTGTGTTAGCTTCGGGCGTGGCGCCTCCTGGCCAAGGACAAGATAACAGAGCTGCATCAACAAGTGATGTAACAGTGCAGGATACAAACTCATACAGTTCAACAAAGGTACAAGTCCCTTTGGAAGGGAGCAAGCGCATGCACCAAAGGAAGGAATCAGGCTTGATAACCCTGAGTGGCAGCAATTGGTCAGCCACCGCGACGCCAGATTTGGCAGAGAAAAAAATGTAGCTACGGTGGACAAGACACCGCAGGTCTACCAAGGAGGGGGGGCTGGTTCTATTGCAAAAAATATAGGGGAGCTATCGTTGTATCAACATCACCAAAATATCATCCACAAAACAGTGGTCGGTCCTCTCCAAGGTGCAGGAGGATTGAAGTACGCCACGAAGGTGATGGTGGGAGGCCAACACCGGTGTGGAAACTCGCAACCGTAGATATACGCATTGGAAACAGGAGATGACATGAGGTCAAAGGGGCTGGCTTCATTACCGTTGGAGGCACGCGCTTGTAGTAGCAAGAGTAGCTGGCTGCGCCAAACTGGCAAGGAAGTACTCCACTTTGGGTGGATGTGGCTCGGCTCACGTTGGGTCCAAGTGAGGATGTGCGGAGGGTACTAGAAGAAGAGAAGGGGGCCTGAGTGGAGTAATATGGCTCCACGATAAATTTCAAGCAACAACAGCATCAAGTAACCCACACGCTTGTAGCAGTAAGAGACGTTGGCTGCACCATTTGGCAAGGAAGCAATCCACTTTGGATGGATATAGCGGAGCTCACGCTGGATCCAAGCTGCGTCCAAGTGGAGATGTGTTCTGGGTGTTAGATGTGTGCAGAATAACCATCATGGAGTAATTTGGTTCCAACAATAGCGGATGAAGTAGTGACAACAGTGCTGGCTTCTCGCTTCTGCTGGAGAGGGAGATTCGCGGGAGGTGGGTGCTCCCAACACCTCAAAAATGGGGAGGCAGGTTGCATAGGGAAGCATCGACAAGCATCGGCAAAAAGGCAGCAGTACCGCTTGGTCACCAAGACGCAGATGGACGGAAAAATGGCTGTACCACGCAGTATGTTGGCTGCAATGCCGAGGGACCAAGAGGGATGGCAAGTGGAAGTGGATGTATTAGGCAACATGGGCCAGTGGTCACACAAGCACAGGGCTGTAGGGGTGCAAGATGCAAAGGCCATGCAACAAGCATGAGCAGACTCAAGGCGTAAAAAGCAAGCTGAGGAGTGTTGTACTTGGGTGGTAGGCAAGCCTGACGTACACGATCGTAGCGGATAGGCAGCTAAGGAGCTGTGGTCTCCAAGGTGCAACTTGGTACGAGACGAAAGCAGCCTCAAATTCCACCGACAGCAAGACAAGGTAGCAGAGTGGAATGAGGCCACACTCACGCTTGCAAGTAGCTGGGGAGTAGTGAAGGGCTCTACCAAGCAGGACGCAAGTGTAGTAGTGGCAGCTGCAAGACAATGCACCATGAGGTTAATGGAATTAGCTTGACTGGGAGCCGGACGGCATGATAAGTCGTAAGGGGGAGATTATCAAGAATTTTTGCCCCTCATCATGCTGTTGTATGAGTGGTGAGGTCGCTGACATCTCGTCAGCACCAAAGATGCCAGCTCACACATGCACAAGTGGATATGGATGCTGTACTTTTGCGGCACGATACACATATGGCCTGTATCATTTGAGCACACCAGGAACATCGGCATCATTGACGGAACAGTGCTCACGATGAAGGAACCATGAGAGGCTGGTTGGCAGAGGAGAAGACATGCAAGATCAAGGCTGGAGGCCTAGAGCATGGCACAGGACAAAACAGCCCGTGGCCATGGCTGATGACGAGGCGACACTGGTGGCCGGCCACTTTGCCATGTAGTAGAGGCTCAGCCATGTGGCTGAGTCGTCGACTTTTAAGATAGACCTTAGCGTGCTGGATGTTCATATGATCTGATGAGTATATCCTTACAGAAGGCAATGTACTCGATCCAAAGCAGGTTGAATCGCAGTAATTGGCTTAGAAATGAGGGAGATATGGCTTGTCAAAGTAGGGTGGTGGAGCCAGCCGAGTTTGGTTGGCTGACTTCTCGTCCGTCCGAAAAATGGATCAGACGATGAGGAGTTCCACTCCTAGCACATAGACCAAGGCCAAGGCGTTCCTCGGGGGATGTAATACCAATATCCCATGGTTCATTGGAGCAATGAGCACCTCAGAAAGGCGACATGATGCTTCATTGGCGACCAGGGCGCTTTGGACGCCCGTCACTCACGCTAGTGGTGTGACAGACGGCTGAGTTACAATGATGTACATGGGAGAGCATAGTGGGCGCTATGCTGCTCCAAATTGTGCGTGGTTTCGTACGTTGGAAAGCTTATGACAAGCACTATAACTCGTCAAATCATGTTCTTTTCCATTAAGTGACTCAAAACAACGTCATTTCTGTCCGAAGTTCCTCTCTTGCATTCTGCCATGGTTCTACTCATGTGACCTCTCACATTCCGCATGGTGACCCAAAGCACACCGTTAGTCAAAACCGTCATTGCTCACTATGCCTCAAGCTCCAACTCTTGTGAGAGCTACGTGCCCCAATGTGGACAGTCGGAAAGCAATATCTCACAATTAGTACCAGCATGACCGGCAAACAGGTAGCAGAACTAGAAATTAGCAAAGTAGTGGGAGCAGACACGTTTTCTTATCCTATCTCTCCTGATCCTTCCTCCACTGTTAGAGTGGGAAAACTTGTCAACTCTCCCATGTCTGATGCAATAGATACAGTCCCCTTATTGAGAGAATGAGATGAAGAAGGAGATGTATCACCACCAACAGTAGGAGTTATGCCAGCAGCACCACACCAGTCTCCCGCAAACGCTCCAGCACGAGGTCGTAGGTACCCTTTCAGAGTTAGCTACAAACCTGATGAGCATGGCCATTTCTGGATGCTACAAAAAGCAGAACTCATGAACGTCACATTTGTAGCAGATTCACATGAGCCAACGCCATACAATGAGGCAATAATTATACCACTTACAACAAATTGGATGCAAGTTGTATAGCAAGAGACACAGTCACAGCTCAACATCACATGGGAGCTGATTGGGCATCCACCTGGACGCCAAGGGCTACTCGTATGAGGAGGGCATTAACTACGCAAAAACCTTTGCACCTGTTGCAAAGTCTGCCTCTTTGCGCACATATCTCTCTTATGCAGCAGCTAAAGACTTCGAGATTCACCGCATGGATGTCAAAACAACATTCTTCAATGGTGACTTGGAACTGGAAATCTACATGGAGCAACCAGAGGGGTTCGTCATGGATTGCCAAGAGTACCTGGTTTGCAAGCGGCAGAAGTCGTTGTACGGCCTCAAGCAAGTGTCGCGTGCTTGGAACCAGAATTTGGATGCGGTATTGCAATGCACAGGATTCGAAAGGAGCGATTGTGACTACAGCATCTATCACTCGCTGCATGGGCATGACATCCTCACAATCATTTTCCTTGTGGATGACATGCTCCTCCTTTCCAACAACATGTCCGCACTGTAGGAGTTCAAGGAGGCCATGCAAGAGCGCTTCCAGATATCTGATCTCGGGAAGGCATCATACTTCCTCAGCATCCAGATCACGCGTGACCGCAAATCACGCTCTCTCTCGGTACAGTAGAGTCGCTATGGCAATGATGTCTTGTAGCAATTCGGCATGGCAGAGGCCAAACCCATTGGCACGCCGCTAAAGATGTGGTAGTACCTCGTGAGCTTCGGTGGAGAAGCAGATGCAGCTGAATGGCAGAAGTACCATAGTGCCGTCCCCAATCTGATGTACCTGGTGGTGGCAACCACGCACTGTGAGCCATCACATGGCTAATCCTGGACCTGTGCACCAGAAGGCAGTGCTGCGGATCTTCTGCTACCTTGTTGGAACCATCGATATTAGCATCACGCACATCAGCAACATCAACAACATCATCGGCTATACAAATGTAGATTGGGCCTCAAACCCTGAGAAACGCAAGTCCATCTCTAGACATGTGTTCCTCATGAATGACAAGGCCATCAGCTGGTGCAGCAAGTGGTAGGTGGTCGTGGCTATCTCAAGCACGAGAGCTGAGTGCCTCTCGTTCAGCTTTGGAGTCAAGGAAGTGGTTAGGCTTTAGCGTCTCATGGCGGAGATGAGTGCACCAAGTCTAGTTTTCATGCGCATCGACAACTAGAGCACAATCGCACTTGCCAAGAATCCCAAGCACCATGCTCACACCCAATACATCGGCATGGCATATTGTTTCATCAGACACATGGTACAGGAGAGTGTTATCAAGCTGGAGTTTACTCCAACCAGCAAGTAGTAACCATGCCAGTGACTTGTGAAAAGTAGCAGTTCTACATGAAGGCATGTGGACCCAGCCGACTCTGACTACGGCAAAGTGGAAGATTATTAGGAAAGGGAAAATCCTGCTCAGTTTCAGACCCATTGGAGCAAGTTCAAGGAAACTACCAGATTTTATCAACAATGTGACTTCTTTATTGGGTAACTTAGGTAGCAAATTATCAAAGTCGAAGTTTCAAGGCGACTCAATGGTCGATTGGGAGATATGAAAACGAAGTTTTCGGGGTAATGAGTGACGGCTCCATGCTTAAGCCCGAGAACAGAAAAAGGCAAGAGGTCCAGGCTCAAGACTTGATGGGAGAAATATCCAAAAAGGTCCTTGGTCTAATGATGTCCTTGTCAAAGTTTGCTGACTAGGATAAAGTACCTCTCGTTACTTTTTAGGTGAAGTGAGATCCTTGTAAACTAGCGTTGTACGCATGGCGATTCTACATGGGATTATGAGTTATGTCACCACTAGGAGTGAGCCATGAGAGCATTATCTAGCTCTCTAGGTTCTGTGTGACTGGTCAACCTGATTACTGGGCTGATTTCCTCTCTTGTGTGAGATTGTGAACTCTAGTCTGTGAGCCTTAGCCTCCATGCCTAAGTGGTGTGGCTTGTGAGAGGGCTGTCTTGCTCAAGCTCTTACTGAATATGTACTTCATAATTTTGAGTGATGTGACCACCATTATTTAGCTCAACTAATGCCTTTTTAGTCCCATATGCTCGCTACTCCAAGGCTCCCTCTCTCCTCCAGATCCAACACAAACCATCTTCACCTCCATCTAGTGAACCTCAAAGTCCTCAACTGCCAAATCAGAGAGGAGCATGTACACAAAAGAAAATTTTCACAGTAATGACAAAGAGTTTATGTAGTCAATGCCCTCCTGGTGTGAGTAGTCCTTGGTAACCAGCCTCAACTTGTACTTTTCTAGGTTGTAATCCGCTCCTTGCTTCTTGAACAGCCACTTGTACTTGATCATCTTGTGTCGAGATAGACGGTCAATACGTTTCTAGATGCCATTGTCCAATTGCAACTATATCTTTTACTACATGATTTACGTCCAATCTGTTGCATCTGGTATAGCCATGACCTCCTTATAAGACGTCGGCTCATCTATGTTTGCTGAAACTATGATGATAATCTGTTTTGGTTTTTGTAATATTAAGAAATGGTCGCACTCACCAGGCTTATAATGCACCTGAAGGCAGTACTTGCAACCTGGTGTTAGAGTGTTATTAGGTGGTTGGCATAGAAGTACTAGACGTATTACTCATGTTGGTGGTCCTGCATTTCCTTCATCTGATTTTGCCAATAAGGTCGCAATATTTGTTGTATCTAACATGGAAGAGTATAGTAGTTCTCCCACTATTAGAGGAAGGATGAGGAGAGACTGGGTCAAGAAGGATATTTACTCCCATTGTCTTGTCAGTTGCTTGTTCAGCTGGCTCTTTACAGACAATGTTGGTACTGATGACGCTGCTCTTGTTGAAGACGATATTCCTTAAGATGATAATGTGGCGAGTATCCCTCTTATACAGGTCATATACCTTATTTGCCATGTCATAGCTGATCATAGCATCTACGTGCTCTTTGGGTCCCATGGCTATAGCTTCTCCATTGGCACGTACATATGCACCAAACTACCAAATGCTCAGAAATAACGTACGCTTAGCTTCTTGCCAAACCACACCTCGTATGGTGTCATCTGTTCCAGTGTCTCGGTTATAACATAGTGCTGACTACTTTGACCTTAAAGTCGTAGGTGAGTCGAGCTGCATACAGCGTGGAGCTGGTGCAGTTATCATGTCCTACTTTACCATTCTCCTGTGGTGAGTATGGTATGGTACGCTATGCCTTCATGTGAGCTGTTGTGAGATAGTCCTGAAACTTATTGCTCGAGTACTCTCCACCACGGTCACTATGTAGTGCCTTGATCTTCTTACCTATCTAGTTTTCCACTGTTTCCTTGAACTCCTTGAACCTGTCAAAGCACTAGTTCTTGGAAGACATGAAATATACAATAGTATAACAACTAAAATCATCAATGAAAGGTAAGGAGATACATTGAGCCTCAAAAGCTCTGGGTGTGCATCAGACCATACAAGTCTGTGTGGACCTGCTCCATTACCTCCTTTGCTTGCTTCCATCTTATAGAGAATGCCTCGCAATGCTAATTGCCCTCGAAACAGCCGATGTATAATTACTGCTCAAAAGTTGAAGACGTTGGATAAGTCACACACCATGTACTTCGCTTGAAGCTGCTGAAAGTCACAAATGCCGACGTGACCATAGTGCGCATGCCAGATCTTGCCATCTATTGTCTACATCATTACTGTAACACTCTCCTCACGCAGGATCTTTGTTGCTCCCAGCAAGCGGTACATCTCGCGGTCCTTCACCAAGCTGGCCAACTCCTCTCCTATATCTTTGTTGAGGATGTAGCAATAGTCATCAACAAAGACGATGGGTAGTCTTGTATCTGTGAGAGAGGACATCGATAGGAGGTTCAATGCAGTATCAGGTAGATACATAAGGAGATACCTCAAGCCTCAAACGTTTTCGGTCTGTATTGGACTATACAAGTCTCTGTGGACCAGCTCCAATACCTCCTTCGTTTGCTCTCTTTCTCAATGCAGCATCACGTACATAGAGTATGACATGGAACACTCCTATTTGAACGCCACGCAGAATCTCCAACCACATCTTCACAATCCCAATCCCCTTAGCATACACCATCCAATCATCACCTAAATCATTAGGGCAAGGAGAGATTAATAACATCTACAAGAACCACTCCTTGTAGTTCATCAGACTCTTCGTCTACCTTGAGTCCTTGTACCATGCCAGATCTGCCTTTCTAGCAATAGTGGTATTTGTTGGGAAAGGAATCATCCGGCTCAGTTTCAGGTCCACAGGAGCAAGTTCCAGGAAACTACCACATGCCTACTCCGATCGTCAATCCGACTTCACCATTGGAAAGATCATGTGGCAAATTATCTACGCTGTAAGTTTCAGGCCGATCCAACTGCCGGATTGAGATATATGAATTTTCAAAGTTTCCGGGGTCATGGACTGCGAGTATCTGTTGACCATGGGCGATGGCTAGATGCCTTCGCCTGAGAAAATAAAAAGGGCAAGAGGTCCAGGGTCAAGACCTGATGGGAGAAATATCCAAAAATGTCCTAGATTCTTGGATTGCCTTGTCAGAGTGTGCTGACTAGGAAATAGGTACCTCTCCTTACTTTATAGGTGAGGTGAGATCCTTGTGTGCAAACCATGGATACATGGCAATTCTCCATGGAATTGTGCAATGTGTGACCACTAGTAGTGTACCATGAGAGCATTTTATAGCTCTCTAGGTCGTGTGTGAGTGGTCAGCCTGATTGCTAGGCTGATTTCCTCTCTTGTGTGAGATTATGGACTCTAGTGTGTGAGCCTTAGCCTCCAAGTGGTATAGCTTGTGAGTGGGCTGACTTGCCCAAGCTCTAGCTCTATATGCACTCCATCATTTGGAGTGATTCAATAGCCATTCTTCAGCACAACTGATGCCCTTTCAGTCCAACATGCTTGCTGGTCCAAGGCTCTCTCTCTCCTCCAGTTCCAACATTTGGTATCAGAGCCACGTTCTGCCAGTTTCAACCAGTACAGGCCATCACTTTGAAAGTGACGGGATAGGGTTAAACCTTAATCAAATTTTAGGATCGGCCACAAGATCTTCAATTTTTCAAGACAAGCTTTCCAACGAGCTCAAGATCGCGAAAGTCCAACAGTCGGATTGAGAGTTAAACTCAGAACGAGGTCGGCTAGGACTACATATTTCTCGATGAGTAAGACTGTCACCTTGTGATGACCATAACTCTCTCGTTTCTTTGTCAAATTTGAAACATGGCACATACGAATTGTATTTTTTCACTAAGCTTTCCATTGGTGCAAAAATATTTGAGTTCCATTGATTCGTTTGGAAGAAACGCCGTTTACAAACTGGCTGGTCTGAGTTGGAGTATAAGCAGAAGCATACCCTGTTTTCAAGAGGACATATCTTTCAAAATCCCCTGTTGATGATCCTGTTTTATGGGTCGATCTGAAAGGTTTTGGGCTGACTTTTCTAGTGGTGGGCTTTGTTTTTTCAAATTCCTAGTCTGCTGGTCCCTACAGTCTATTTTCTGTTAGACGGATTTCTGGCAGAAGCAGCAGCAGAACAGGGGTAGCACCACTTCCCAAGGGCAGCAGCAGGCGTGGTCACTGTAGCCTAGCTCTTGGAGAGGCTGGAAAGACACGCCAACTTCACATTTTGGAAGATCCGTACCCGCCTCCTTTTAGAGGAGAGGGGCTTGTGGGAGGTGGTGAGCGGTGACGAGCGCGCTCCGTCTCCATAGACAAAAAGGCATCACCGCAGCGCAGGTCGTGGCGGAGAAGATACCGCAGAAAGGTGCAGCAGATGCAAGTTCATCTACAACTGCAGCAGCGACATTTGAGGAGTGGAAGAAGAAGGACATGCAGGCTTACAGGCTGGTTGTTAATACCATCTCCAACCCGCATCTTCAATACGTGAGTGACAAGGCTACTGCAAAAGAGGTGTGGGACGCATTGTGCAAGAAGTATGAGAGCAAGGATGCTACACTTCTCATGCTTTTGGAGGAGAAGGTTTTGGCGTTGAAAATGCAGGATGGCAAAGGGATGGAGACATATTTGGACAAGGAAGGAGTTGGTAAAGCAGCTGAAAGCGGCCGGCAATCCTGTGGAAGAGACGCGCTTCATCCTCCTCTTGCTGAGGGGACTCCCAACGAGCTACGACATGGTACAAGAGATGTTGGAGTGGAATCCGACTCTCGACCTAGACTTCATCTGCATGCACCTAGTGCAGGTATAACTCGGCCCAGTGCAGCAAAGGGCAATGGCAGCGCCCGCACTGACGCAATATTTGTGGCAACAAGCTCATGCAACTACCGGTAGCAGCAGTCTTGAAAGCAGAGAGGCAAGAAGAAAGGCAAGTGTCACTATTGCCAGAAAGAGGAGCACTACAAGAAAGAGAGCTCCGAGATCAAGAGGGACCAAAAGGAGCAACAGCAACAGCAACAACAGCAAAAGCAGCAATCTTCATAGTAGCTACAGTAGAAGTCATAGCAGCATCAGCAGCAGTAGCAGCAGCAGAAGAACCAGACCGGCGTGTGCCATTTTGGTACCATGAACGGGGCCAAGGAGGTGCGCGATCCCCTCTTCATGGTGAAGTCTGATGTATCGCATGTGGAGAAGGCAAATCTCGCATGATACAAGGACTAAGGGTGTACCAAGAGCCTGACGCACCACAAGGAATGGTTTACACAGCTGCTCTCCATTCCTCCCCGTCCGATTACTTTGGTTGATAATCGGGTGATGTATGCTGAAGGGATTGGCATTGTGGAGATGTGCTTCGAGACTCCGCGTTGCATTGAAGTGGGAGTCATCCATGGCGTGTTGTATATACCTGATGCTGTATTCAATCTTCTCTTAGTGTCCTCTCTCACCAACACAGGATTGCGAGTCGTTTTTTACGACGACTATGGTTACATCCTTGAAAAGGAAACGGGAGAGGAGTTGGCCACGTCGGTGAAGGAGGGCGACATGTACCGCCTGTTGGGGCAGACCAAGATCCCGCGTGAGCAGAGTCTTGCAGCCGTGGTGCATCCCACAGATGGCCAAATCTGGCATGCGCGCTACGGCCACATCGTCATACGCACCTTGCAGCAACTTCAAACAAAGTAGATGGTGTTTGACTTGTCCACCATCTTTAACTTTTCGTAGCAGTTGTGTATCGGCTGTTTTGAGGGGAAGTAGCATCTCAAGGCGTTCTCCGGAGTAGGGGAGCGTGCAAAGGAGGAACTAGAGCTGGTCCACACAGACTTGTGTGGCCCGATGCAGACCTAGAGCTTTGGAGGCTTTAGGTATTTTCTCACCTTCATGGATGATTTCAGCCCTTACGCTGCTGTGTACTATCTTTTCTCCAAGGACCAGTGCTTTGACAGGTTGAAGGAGTTCATTAAATGGTTGAGAACCAGACTGGCAAGAAGATCAAGCCGTTGCGTAGCGACCGTGAAAGAGAGTACCTGAGCAAGGAGTTCGAGGACTACCTTGCAACAGCTAGCATCAAGGCACAACGTACCATGTCATACTCGCCGTAGTAGAACAGTGCAGCGAAATGCACCAACTATACCATTGTTGAGTCGGCACGCTCTATGCTGCATGCGGCTCGGCTCACATATGAATTTTGGGCCGAAGCAGTGAGCACTGCAGTATGCATAAAGAACCGCAATCTAGCTAGGGGGCTAGAGGAGATGACACCATACAAGGCGTGGTTTGGCAAGAAGCCGAGCGAGGATCATCTTTGCGCGTTTGGGAGCTTGGCACATATGCACATGCTGAAGGAGAAGCGGCAAAAGTGGGATGCGAAGGGAGTATAGATGCTGATGATAGGCTATGACGTGGTACGCAAGGCCTATCACCTCTACGAGAGGGATATAGGCCACGTCATCATCTCCAAGGATGTCATCTTCAACGAGAGTAACGTCATCAGTACCAACATCATCGGCAAAGAGGCAGTAGAACCAGTAGTTCATGAGGTAGTGGGAACAGATATCCTTCCTGACCAGTCTCTCCTAATCCTTCCTCTACTATGACAATGGGAGAATCACCCTACTCTCCAATGTCAGATGTAGCAGATATAGTAGCCTCATCGGCAGAAGCAGAGGAAGGAGATACAGAACCACCAGCAACCAGAGTAGTGCTAGCAGCACTGTGGCAACCGCCCACTAACGCTCCAGTACCATATCACAGGTACCCTCTTAGGGTGCTCTACAAGCCCGATGAGCGCGGCCATTTCTAGATGTTGCAGAAACCATAACAAATGAACGTTGCAGTTGTAGCAGATTCAGATGAGCCATTGTCCTACAAGGAGGCCATGGCTGCACCAGATGTGGCAGATTGGGCTCAAGCTATGCAGCAGGAGATACAGTCGCAGCTCGATTACGGTACATGGGAGCTGACTGAGCGTCCACCTGGACGCAAAGTGATCAAGTGCAAGTGGGTGTTCAAGAAGAAGCAGGGAGCAGATGGCATTCTGGAAAAGTACAAGGCGAGGGTAGTCGCCAAGGGCTACTTGCAGCAGGAAGGCATCGACTACATGGAAACTTTTGCTCCTGTTGCCACGTTTGCCTCTGTGTGCATGCTGCTTTCTTATATAGTAGCTGAGGACTTCGAGATTCACCACATGGATGTCAAGACGTCATTCTTCAATGGTGACTTGGAAGAGGAGATCTACATGGAGTAGCCAGAGGGGCTCGTCATGGCCGAGAGTACCTGGTTTGCAAGCTGCAAAAGTCGCTGTACGGCCTCAAGCAAGTGTCGCGTGCTTGGAATCAGTTGTTGGATGCGGCGCTACAGTGTATGGGGTTTGAGTACAGCGAGTTTGACTACAGTGTGTATCGCTGGCAGCATGAGCATAAGATCCTCATCATCAATGGATGACATGCTCCTCCTTTCCAACAACATGTGTGCACTGCAGGAGTTCAAGGAGGTAATGCAGGAGCGTTTCCAGCTATCTGATCTCGGGGCAGCGTGACCGCAAATCACGCTCTTTCTTGCTGAAGCAAAGCCGCTACATCAAGGATGTCTTGGAGCAGTTCGACATGGCATAGGGTAAACCCATCGGCATGCCACTGGAGACGCAGCAGTACCTTGTGACCTTTAATGGAGAAGCGGATGCAACTGAACAGCAAAAGTACCAGAGCGCGGTCGGCAGTCTCATGTACCTGATGGTGGCAACCAGGCCGGACCTCGCAAAGGCTGTGAGCGCTATGAGCCAGCACATGGCGAACCCCGGACCTGAGCACCAGAAGGCAGTGAAGCGCATCTTCGGCTACCTTGATGGAACCATCAACATTGGCATCACATACAATGGCAACGACAACATCATCGGCTATACAGACGTAGATTGGGCTTCAAACACTGACGACCACAAGTCCATCTCTGGACATGTGTTCCTCATGAATGGTGGGGCCATCAGCTGGTGGAGCAAGCGGGAGGTTTTCGTTTCCACCTCAAGCACGCGGGCTAAGTACGTCTCTCTCAACTTTAGAGTCAATGAAGCCGTTTGGCTTCAGTGTCTCATGGCGGAGATGCGTGGGAGTGCAACAGTTCCAGTTGCTGTGCGCATTGACAACCAGAGGGCAATCGCATTCGCCAAGAATCCTGAGCACAATGCACGCACCAAGCACATTGACATCGCATATTAATTCATAAGGCACATGGTGCAGGAGGGTGCTATCAAGCTGGAGTTTACTCCAACCAGCAACCACATCGCTGATTTTTGTACCAAGCCAGTGACCCATGAGAAGCAGCAGTTCTGCATGAAGGCATGTGGACTCAGCCCACTCTGACTGCGGCAAAGTGGGAGATTGTTGGGAAAGGAGCCATCCACCTCAGTTTCAGGTCCACAGGAGCAAGTTCAAGGAAAGTACCAGATGCCTGCTCTGATCATCAATCCAACTTCACCAATGGAAAGATCAGGTGGCAAATTGTCCTCGGTCAAAGTTTCACGCCGATCCAACTATCGCATTGAGACCTATGAATTTTCAAAGTTGCTGGGGTCATGGACCACAAGTGTCTGGATGAACATGGGCGATGGCTCCATGCCTTAGCCTGGGAAAAGAAAAAGGGCAAGAGGTCCAGGGTCAAGACCTAATGGGAGAAATATTAAAAAAGGTCCTAGATTCTCGGATTGCCTTGTCAGAGTGTGCTGACTAGGAAAAAGGTACCTCTCCTTACTTTTTTGGTGAGGTGAGATCCTTGTGTGCTAGCCATGGACACATGGCGATTCTCCATGGGATTGTGGGTTATGTGACCGCTAGTAGTGTGCTATGAGAGAATTTTATAGCTCTCTAGGTCGTGTGTGAGTGGTCAGCCTGTTTGCTAGGCTGATTTCCTTTCTTGTGTGAGATTATGGACTCTAGTGTGTGAGCCTTAGCCTCCATGGCTAAGTGGTGTGGCTTTTGAGAGGGCTGACTTGCCCAAGCTCTAGCTCTATATGTACTCCATCTTTTTGACTGATTCAACAACCATTCTTTAGCACAACTGATGTCCTTTCAATCCCACATGCTCGCTGCTCTAAGGCTCTCTCTCTCCTCCAGTTCCAACAGTATTTGCCTTCCTTCTTACGTCTCTACTATCTAAACTACTTCTGCTGCAACTGGTTGTGTGAGCTCATGGCCATAAAAGCTGCTTCACTACTGGTGCACCATTGCACTTTGTTGTATAATTATAAAGCAAGATGAATTCGAGCTTGAATTTGAGCTTCTTGCATAACATGTCGTAGCTGGTTAGGAGTCCCCTTAGCAATTGGAGAATGAAACATGTCTCATTTCTAGGATCGCTCAGCTGTTTTGCGACATCCTTTACCCTGTCCTCGTATGGTTCCATCCCTTCACCAACTTGTATTTTCAACGCCATCATCTTCTCCTCCCAAAAAATAAGAATATAAGATCTTTGCTCTCATATTTCTTGCACAACATGTGCCATCCTTCCTTTGTTGTAGCCTTGTCACTCATGTACTACAGATGTAGATTGGATATGGTATTCACAAGCAGCCCTGTAGGCGTGCTTGTCCTTCTATTTCCACTTCTCATACGCCATCGTCGCATTTGTAGATGATCCTACATGTACTATACCATTCTATGGTGTCTTTTCCGCCACCACCTATATTGCGGTCATGCCTTTTGCTTGTGGAATCAAAGCTGGCTCGTCGCCACTCACAACCTCTGATAAGCCCCTCTCTTCCAAAATAAAGTAGATATAGATCTTCCAAAATGTGAAGGTAGTATTTTCTTCCAGCCACTACAAAGAATTGGTTGCCGTCACACTCATGCTACTGCCATTTTTAGCCTTGGTGATACTTAGTTGTCCTTGGGTAGAGACGTTATCCTTGCTTTTACTGTTGCTTGTACCAAAAATGTGTGAAAAAAATGGATTATAGGCCTGAAACTTGGATAGTAGAAATTTTACAACCTAATCATCTTAATGGAGAAGTGAGGTTGACGATCCAAATAGGCATGTAGTAGTTTCCTACAACTTGCTCCTCCAGATCTAATACAAAGCTGAATGGTCATATTCAGAATACCGAGTACATGTACAATACGACCATGTATTGCATTGGCAATGAGGCTAGCATTTTGGCCTTTGCTTTACAATACAGTGGTTGCGGCAGCAACTCCTCTTCTAGTCAGAATGGTAATGGAAGAAGTGGTAATGGAGAAAAAGGGAATGGTGTCAACAAAAAGGATTCAAAGTATCCTAGGAAGTACCATAACTATGGCAAGCTTGGGTACACGAAACAAGACTATAAGGCTTTTCAAAAGGAAGATGGAGACAATGGTAGTAAAAATAAGGGTAAAAGAAGGATACAAAGGTACAAGCATGATGACTAAGAGTGTGTCGATAACCAAGGAAGTAGTAGATATTAGAACTAGAGGAGAGAGAGAGCCTTGAAACAATGAATATGTGGGATTGAAAGGGTATCAGTTGTGCTGAAGAATTGTTGTTGAATCACTCAAAATGATGGAATACATATAGAGCTAGAGCTTGGGTACGTCAGTCCTCTCACAAGCCATACCACTTAGTCATGGAGACCAAGGCTCACATACTAGAGTCCATAAACTCACACAAGAGAGGAAATCAACCTAGCAATCAGGCTAACCAGTCACACACGACCTATAGATCTAGAGAATGCTCTCGTGGCACATTCCTAGTGGTCACATAACCCAGAATTCCATAGAGAATCTCCATGTGTCCATGGCTAGCACACAAGGATCTCACCTCACCTAGAAAGCAAGAGAGGTACGTCTCTCCTAGTCAGCACACTCTGACAAGGCTATCCAAGAATCTAGGACCTTTTTGGATCTTTTTTCCATCAGGTCCTGACCTTAGGCCTCTTGCCTTCTTCTTTTCTCATGCTAAGGCATGGAGCCATCGCCCATGGTCACCCACGCACCTGCGGTCGATGACCTTGGAGATTTTGAAAATTCATCTGATTGTTGGATCAGCCTGAAACTTGGACCGTAGACATTTTGCCACCTGATCTTTACAATGAGGAAATCAGATTGACAGTCAGAGCAGGCATCTGGTAGTTTCATGGAATTTGCTCATGGGAAACCTGAAACTCAGTCAGATGGCTCCTTTCCCAATAGTAGTACTCAAGCATGATGCCTACAGGCTTGAATCTAGCATGAACTACCACTCTTCAAGAAGAATGAGTTTATCTCTAGTGAGGATATTGAATGATACTTCATATGTACTGAAAGCAGCCTTGTCCATACACAAGGAGAGGGAGACAAGTTGATAAGCATTAACGTGAAGGGTATTGAGAAAGACTTGGAATTGGAGAACGTCATCTACATGCTCTCTTTTGTAGCAAACCTCTAGATTTTTAAAGTCATGGACCACAATATGCCAATCGTCTTCTGTTATGTTCTGTGTATGCCCCTGGTCCAATCAGCGGAATATTTAGACTGGGTATGCACTGCGCTTGAAGCGCAAGTCCCCCAGCAACACGAATAGAAGCTAAGAGAGACAAGGCATGTACTGCTCATCCTTGTGGAGTAAGTCCCCTTGGTCTACTCTTGGAGGTCTACCTGGTGCATGCTCCTTAGGACAACTTCATACAGCCTAGTGGGTGAAGGCGCCATCTCGCAAGCGACAGGTCTGGGGTCAAATCCCGCCAGGACCAACTTTTCTTTGTGACTAAAAAGGACCAAGGAAGCTTCCTAGAAGCCTCTAACGTCCAAGGTGGATCAAGCGCCACTTCGCGGTCAAAGAGGGTGCCATGTCATCAAAGCTGAGGACACTGTCTACGGTGGCCTTGGGGGGGAGGCCCCTCCAAGGAGCCACTGGGAGCACTGACCGGAGACTATATAAGGCTTGTCATTTGCATGTGATAATACATCATCTCTTACTCTTGAGACTTGGGAGAAAACTAATCCCTTGTTGGCCACCAAGAAAGAGGGTAAAGAACAAGTGCAGGTGCACACTTTGGTGTGGAGCATTGCCTGTTGGGTGAGAGTTTGGAACACTCTCCGGCCACGGTTGGGACAAGCTAAGTGAACCTTTCAGTGTGGAAACACCACTCCGTGGGTGATCTCTACCTTGGTTGAAATACCAAGTGCGGTCCGCGGTTTCCCTGTCGGCACTGTTTACTCTAGACCGTGGCCAAGTGCGGAGTGACAAAGGGTTATGGGCCCACACTGATCGGGAAACTTGGTTCTTTGTACCACCGCTCAGTTCACGTGGTAGGTACCTCCGCAGCAGACAAGACACCACTGCTCCATCTGCTTCATCGTCGGTCCACCTTGGACCAAGGTACACATTGTGAGAGACCGGACGCGGGTTGCACCCGTGGTCCACTTTTGCTCTCCACAGACAAGGAACGAGGATGCGCTCTGCCATTGTTGGTATGACCCTCGAGTCCTAAGCGGGTTACGCTCTGCCCTTGTGGGTACGAACCTGTGTCTGTAGGAGCACTTCCTCCACAATAGCTAGGAAACCATTGGCTGGAGGGGTATGCAATGGACTGCACCTTGAAAATCTGTAGTAGTCATCAGCCTCATCAGCCTACATCCGCCTCAATGAAGCAGAACAGCAGAGACTAAGTGAGCATCCTTGACCACACCGCAATCATGTCGGGGGTTCAAGAGATCATTCCAGTCACCTCACGGCCCGCCGAGTTGGGTGCGGCCAACGCCATCGCACGCTTTGATGGCAAAGCCTTCAGCACGTGGAAATGGCAGTTTGAGGTGGTGATGCGTGTGCGCGGGTACCTCAACATGCTGAAAGGGACGGAGGTAGCACCGGAGGACGAGGCAAGCGCGGAATACGCAGGGTGGCAAGAGCGGAATGACATCGCTCTCNAGCAGAACAGCAGAGACTAAGTGAGCATCCTTGACCACACCGCAATCATGCCGGGGGGTCAAGAGATCGTTCCAGTCACCTCACGGCCCGCCGAGTTGGGTGCGGCCAACGCCATCGCACGCTTTGATGGCAAAGCCTTCAGCACGTGGAAATGGCAGTTTGAGGTGGTGATGCGCGTACGCGGGTACCTCAACATGCTGAAAGGGACGGAGGTAGCACCGGAGGACGAGGCAAGCGCGGAATACGCAGGGTGGCAAGAGCGGAATGACATCGCTCTCGCACTCCTCGTCACGTCCATAAGCCCCTCCCTTATCTCCCACATCGAGGGGTGCACGACGGCAGCTGAGGCTTACACCAAGCTGACAAACGTGTACCAGTCAACTTCCCTCGCCAATCGACTCTTCATCCTGCAGCGCCTTATCGGGCTGCGGGTGGATGAGGGGGAATCCATCTCGGACTTCCTCTAGTAGTTCGAAGGACTGCTTCAAGAAGCCCGCGCCATGTCCTGGCTGCTCCACCAACAGATGCAGGCCATGATTCTCCTCATGGCCTTGCCGCCAAGCTGGAGCCCCATGATCACCACCTTGGGTAGTTGGGAGGAGTCGGAGTTCATGTACCCTCGTGTCTCCGAGTTTGTCCGGAACGGGGCCATGCGGCGCAACAACGGCGTCATCAACAACACCGAATACGCGAGTGGCTCGGGAGGCACCTCCTCTCATGGCAACAGGAGAAGCAGTGGCGGCGGGAAGAGCGGCAAGAAGAAGGGCAAGTGCCACAACTGTGGCAAGGCAGGGCATTGGGCGCCGGAGTGTCGCACACCAAAGAAGGAAGGAGGCATTGGTGGGAGCAGCAACGTGAGTAAGAAGGTGGACTCGACGTCCACGAGCATGATGACCAAGAGCAAGGCCCCTCCAAAGGGCTCTGCGTTGCTGCGGCTGGGAGCCTTCGGGCTCGACAGTGGCACGGACTACCACACCTCTCACGAGGCATGTGGCTTTTCGTCCCTCACACTGTCCACGGCCAAGTTCCGGTGCGCCGACGGCGGCATCAAGTAGGCGGCTGGTGAGGGAGAGAGGTCGTGCACACGCAGCTCAATGGAGCCAACAAGGAGTTGCAGCTGCAGAACGTCGTCTACATGCCAACTTTCGCCGCAAACATCCTCTCCATCTCGCGGATTACGGATCACGCGATGACGGTGGTGTTCACACAGAAGGAAGCCGTCATCCTCAAGAATGAGGACGTGACGATTACCTACGCTGCGTCAGACCTTGTCACCAATGTGCCACGAACGGATGGACTCTACGTTCTGTAGACGAAGAGCGTGGAAGGGCACGCTGGGGCGGCAGAGGCAGTAGCGAAAGCTGTACCATCGCCGAACGTGAAGATACCATCCATGCGGCCTGCTGTGGCGGCTAAAGACGCGGGAGCAGCAACTGCAAAGCTGTGGCACAGACGCCTTGGGAGCGTGGCCGACAGCACCCTGCAGGTCACGCTAGAGCAGAAGCTTGTACGCGGGCTAGAGGGGTGTGAGCTGAAGGGTGGATGCAACACTGGGTGTGAGGCTTGCCTGCAAGGGAAGACAAAGGGGAAACGCTTCTCCAAAAACGGTCGCAGAGCAGAGGGCATACTTGACCTTGTCGTCAGCGACGTGTGTGGCCCCATGCGCACCACGTCCAACGGCGGCTCCAAGTACCTCCTCACCTTCATCGATGATTACTCTCGGAAGGTGTGGGTGTACTTCCTCAAAACGAAGGGAGAGGTGCTGGAGCGCCTCCAAGAGTTTGTCGCCATGGTGGAG
>SZWC01000360.1:236486-263489 GCA_023375785.1 Penium margaritaceum
ACACTGGGTGTGAGGCTTGCCTGCAAGGGAAGACAAAGGGGAAACGCTTCTCCAAAAACGGTCGCAGAGCAGAGGGCATACTTGACCTTGTCGTCAGCGACGTGTGTGGCCCCATGCGCACCACGTCCAACGGCGGCTCCAAGTACCTCCTCACCTTCATCGATGATTACTCTCGGAAGGTGTGGGTGTACTTCCTCAAAACGAAGGGAGAGGTGCTGGAGCGCCTCCAAGAGTTTGTCGCCATGGTGGAGTGATAAACCGGGCGGAAGGTCAAGGCCCTGCGGAGCGACAACGGCGGAGAGTACGAGGGGTGCAAGCCGTGGCTTTGGGCACACGGCATTGTCCACCAACCTACTCCCCCCTACACACCGCAGAGCAACGGCGTGGCCGAGCGCATGAACCAGACCATTCTGGCCATGACGCGAACCATGTTGTTCAACTCAAAGCTCCCTCCTCGCTTCTCGGCGGAAGCAGTGCGCACTGCATGCTATCTCATCAACCTCATGCCTGCTGCAGCACTACGTAGCAAGGGGACAGAAAAGGACCAAAGTGCGGAACGCATGACGCTGCAGGAGGCATGGTCGGGAAAGAAGCCGGATGCATCTCACCTAATCGCATTCGGCTGCACGGCTTGGGCCAAAGTCCAGGATGGGCAAGGAGCGGGGAAGTTGGATGCACGTGCGCGCAAGTGCGTGATGATCGGCTACGAGGCCGCACACAAGGCGTACAGGCTGTGGGACCAGGCAGCAGGAATAGTCATCACCTCGAGAGATGTGACCTTCCAGGAAGAGTCACACGACAATGGAGAACTGCTGGACCTAGAGAACTCTCAAAAACAAGGAGAGTGGATCGTGCTGCTGGAGGCGGGTGACACACCCCCGCCTAGCTGGCGTGGGATGCCAGTGGCCGTAGACAGCGAGGCAGCCAATTCAGAGAGAGCATCCGCTCAGGCTGAAGCAGAGTTGACATCCGATAGCGCGTCGGAGACAGGCCTCCTCGGAGGCCAGTGGCTCTTCCCTTCCAGTGACCCCTCCTAGGGAAGCACAACAGCAGCAGCATCACGAGCAGCCAGCACCAGGACTATACGACGCAGTGAGCGCCAAGCAAAGCCTGCAAAGCAGTACGACGTAGGGAAGGCCGAGTAGACTGGCCTGAGCTGGTCGTGCCTTGCGCAGGGAGAGCCGGCTACCATCGCCGAGGCTCTCTCGCGGCCGGACGCCGCTAAGTGAAGGAGGCGATGGAGAGCGAGCTTGCCTCCATCAAGGAGAACGGAACGTGGGTGCTGGTGGACAGACCACCAAACGCACACGTGGTGGGCGTAAAGTGGGTCTTACGCGTCAAACGCAAGCAAGACAACAGTATCGACAAGTACAAGGCAAGGATCAACGCGAAGGGATTCTCGCAGAGAGCAGGGTCTGAGTACGACGAGACCTTCTCTCCTTTCGCGTCCTTCCCCTCCATCCGCACCTTGCTAGTTGTGGCTGCGGCGCGCAACATGGAAATCCACCAGATGGACGTCAAGACCGCCTTTCTCTACGAGAAGCTTGACAAGGAGATACTAATGGAGGTGCCCGAGGGTTTCAAGGCAAAACCCGAGCAGGTGTGTCACCTCATCAAGGCACTCTACAGGCTGAAACAGGCCCCAAGAATCTGGTACAAGGAGATGCACAGCTTCATGGCTGGCCTTGGCTTCTCACACTACCATAACGACCCCAGTGTGTATGTGCGTGCGGATGACCACGGGCTGTTGCTGGTAGCGCTGTACGTGGATGACCTGATTCTGGCCTCCACCTCCATGAAGGCCCTCGAGACCCTCAAGGAGAATCTGCATGGGCGGTTTCAGATGAAGGACATGGGCGAGCTCGAGTACTACTTGGGTATCGCCATACATCGCAACCGAACTGCAGGCACCATCGAGCTCAACCAGACGAAGTACATCTCAGAGGTGCTTCGGCGCTATGGCATGGAAGACGCCAAACCCCTCAGCACTCCTCTCCCCACAAAGTGCAATCTCACCTCCGCCCACTCCCCCAGCACGGAAGCCGAGCGCCGCGAAATGCACGATGTGCCGTACCAATCTGGGATGGGTAGCATCATGTATGCCATGGTTGGCACGCGGCCGGACATCTCCTTTGCTGTAGGGCTAGTCAGTCGGTTCGTGACCAACCCTGGACCACTCCACTGGCAGGCCGTGAAGCGCATTTTGTGCTATCTCAACAAGACACGGCACATGGGGCTGTAGTACGGCGGCCTTCAAGGAACAGACCCTTTGCACCTCGTGTGCTACACCGACGCAGATTTTGGAGGCAACGTGGATGATAGGAAGTCCACCTCGGGCTTTGTGTGCCTTGTGAACAGCGGCGCTGTGTCGTGGGCCAGCCGCAAGCAGGACTATGTCTCCATCTCAACCGCAGAAGCTGAATACGTGGCGCTGTTTGAGATGTGCAAGGAGACACAGTGGCTACACAACTTGTTCGCTGAGATGTACGCACCACAGAAGGAGGCCATGGTCGTCCACGTCGACAACTAGAGCGCGATAAACATCGCGTTCAAGGACACCCTCTCCAGGCAGACCAAGCACATCGACATCCGCTATCACTACACGCGCAACCTTGTCGCCAAGGGAGTGGTGGATCTGCAGTACATCACGACCAAAGAGATGCTCGCGGACTTCCTGACGAAGCCACAGGACAGTGACCCACACATGGCAAGGGCACGGGGCATCGGGATGGTGAGCGCAGCAGAAGAGGGCTGAACGGGCGTCCTACTTCACAGGTGGCTGACATTGCTGGGCCCATGGCCGCAGGAGGAATCTAGCTGCAAATGGACGCAGGTGCAAGGGAGAGTTTGTTATGTTCTCTGTATGCCCCTGGTCCAATGAGCGGAAAATTTAGACTGGGTATGCACTGCGCTTGTAGCGCAAGTCCCCCAGCGACACGAAGAGAGGCTGAGAGAGACAAGGCATGCACTGCTCATCCTTGTGGAGTAAGTCCCCTTGGTCTACTCTTGGTAGTCCACGTGGTGCATGCTCCTTAGGACAACTTCCTACAGCCTAGTGGGTGAAGGCGCCATCTCGAAAGTGAGAGGTCCAGGGTCAAATCCCGCCAGGACCAACTCTTCTTTGTGATTTAAAAGGACCAAGGAAGCTTCCTAGAAGCCTCTAAGGTCCAAGGTGGATCAAGCGCCACTTGGCGGTCACAGAGGGTGCCATGTCATCAAAGCTGATGACACTGTCTAGGGTGGCCTTGGGGGAGAGGCCCCTCCAAGGAGCCACTGGGAGCACTGACCAGAGACTATATAAGGCCTGTCATTTGCATGTGATAATATATCATCTCTTACTCTTGAGACTTGGAAGAAAACTAATCCCTTGTTGGCCACCAAGAAAGAGGGTAAAGAACAAGTGCAAGTGCACACTTTGGTGTGTAGCATTGCCAGTTGGGTGAGAGTTTGGAACACTCTCCGGCCACGGTTGGGACAAGCTAAGTCAACCTTTCAGTGTGGAAACACCACTCCGTGGGTGATCTCTACCTTTGTTGAAATACCAAGGGCGGTCGGCGGTTTGCCTATCGGCGCTGTTTACTCTAGACCGTGGCCAAGTACAGAGTGACATCTTCATGAATGAAGAGGCCGTGATTATCAAGGAGAAGGACATCAAGATCTCTATTCCATATGGAGTCTTCTTGTATAGGTCCCAAGAGTTGATGGGCTCTACATGCTGCAGGCCAAGTCCCTTGAGAGCATAGATGATAGATATGCAGCAATTGAAAAATCCAAGTCTCTTAAGGCTGATATTGCATCACAGGTCATCACCTTGATAGTTCACTCTATCCAAAACATTGATGCTCAGCTATGGTACAATCGCTTAGGCAATGTTGCTGAAAGCATGCTACAAGCTATGCACTAGCAAGAAAGGGTTCGTGGAATGGAGGGATAGGAGGCCAGGGATGAGAGAAAGAACAAGAAGCTATGTGAGCCATGCCTCCAAGGCAAGGCTAAGAGAAAGCCATTTGAGCGTAATGGATAACATGCACGAGTAATCTTGGAATTTATGTACTCTGATGTGTATGGACCATTCTGTACTTCTTCACATGACAAGAGTAAGTATTTCCTGATCTTCATAAATGACTAGAGCCGCAAGATATGGATTGAAATTTTTAAGGCAAAGGGAGAGAGATCAAGGAGAAGCTACAAGAGTTTGTTGTCATGGTAGAGCGACAGACAAGCATGAAGCTCAAGGCACTACGCACGGATAATGGTAGTGAGTACGAGGCATACAATGATTGGTTAAGCTAATATAATATCAACCACCAGACCACTATGCCTTACACTCTCCACAGCAATAACATTACCGAGCAGATGAACCAGACTATCCTTTGCATCATATAAAACATGTTCTTTGATGCTAAACTCCTACCTTGCTTCTAGACTTAAACCGCACGAACTGCTTGCTACCTTGTGAATCCTACTCCGGCAGCCGCACTTGGAAGACGTGGCGAGAAGTAGCAAGAGAAGTAGCTATGGACATTATAGGAGCCTTGGTTAGGTAAAAAACCTGATATCTCATACTTGAGGGATTTTAGCTGCACTACCTCGATAAAGGTCCAAGTATGAGAAGGAATTAGCTAGCTAAAGGGACATCATTGCAATTGTATAATGGTTAAATATGATATTGTACACAAGGCATACAGGTTGTGTGACCAATTAGAGAAAATGCTTGTTAGAAGCGCAGATGTTGCCTTTCATGTGTGGACGCTTGACGAGGGAGAGATGTTGGATCATAAACATGTCCCCTAATCAGGTGAGTAGATTGTGTTGCTTGAGTAAAGGTGATCGGTTACCTAATAACTGGCTTATCATACTAGTAAAGTAAGATGATAGTACGGTAGGAAGAATGGTCGTGTAGGTTGATACAAGAATAGACTCAAACACTGATTCATAGTCGTTTGAGGCCTCTGATTCAAACTCTGAGACTGGTGGCTCTTCCTCAAGCAACAAACTGTCGGTACCATACACATTATCCAAACAAGAGTAACAAAACTAGCTTAGTCTTGAATTACAATGTACGATACTCTAGCGTAGTACGCGCCTCTGTCAAATGATGATACAAGAGTACTGACTGGACTAGACTCTATTGGTCATGTGTGGTTCAGGAAGAGCCTGTGACCATAATAGAGGCAATGGATATACCATATACGACTAAGAAGAGGGAGGTAATGGATACTGAACTTGCATCTACTGGAGAGAAAAAAACATGGATTATGGTGGACAGGTCCTAAAATGTCCATGTGGTGGGATCAAAGTTGGTAGTGTTGAAAACGTTCAAATAGGAGGGTACTATTGATAAGTAAAAGGCAAGATTTATAACGAAAAGATCATCCCAATGCAAACGCTTAAAATACAAGGAGACCTTTGTTCCCATTGTTATTTTTGAATACATCAGATCCATAATGGATATCACTGCTATGAAATCTCTCGAGATCTACCAGATGGATGTCAAGATTGCTTCTCTACAAAAATCTTAACATAGAAGTGCAGATAGAAGTACTTGAGGGAGTGAAAGCTCAAGAGGACAAGGTATGAGAACCGCTGAAAGTACTCTATATGCTGAAACTGGCTCAAAATATGTAGAAAGAGATGGATGGCTTCATGGCCAGACTCACCTCTGCACACAACTAGAATAACCACACTATCTATATATTGGAGGAAAAGCAAGACTTCATGATGGTTACGCTTTACGTGGATGACTTGATCATCTGTTAATCGTTAGTTGAGTTGTTATACATAGTAAAGTCGGATCTCAGCAACAGGGTCAAGATGAAGTACATGGATCCTCTCGAACCTTACCTTGCGATAGTCATCCAATGCAACCAAGGAGCAGATACCATGGAACTCAACCAGACTAGGTACATCATGAAGGTCCTCAAGTGCTACAACATGGAGGATTGTAAGCCATCACTACACCCATCACAACATACTATAATATCTTCTTGTCTATGAGCCCCTATACAGAAGTATAATGACATAAGATGGCGAATATTCCATACCTGTTTGCTATTAATAGCCTTATATATATCTATTGGATCTGGAGTAGAGAGGGAGCCTTGGAGCAGTGAGAACGTGAGACTACAAGGCCATCCGTTGTGCTGAGGAATGGTGATTAAATCATTCAAAATGATGGAGTACATATAGAGCTAGAGCTTGGGCAAGTCAGTTCTCTCACAAGCCATACCACCTACCCATGGAGGCTAAGGCTCACACACTAGCAATAAGGCTGATCAGTCACATACAACCTAGAGAGTTAGAGAATACTCTCATGGCTCACTCCTTGTGGTCTCATAACTCACAATACCATGGAGAATTGCCATGTGTCCACCATGTATCCATGGCTTGTACACAAGGATCCCATCTCACCTAAAAGGTAAGGAAAGGTACCTTTATCCTAGTCAGTATACTGTGACAAAGCTATCCTAAGACCAATGATCTTTTTGGATATTTCACCAATCAGGTCTTGATCCTATACCTCTTGCCCTTTTCGGTTCTCAGGATAAGGCATGGAACCATCATCCATGGTTGTGGGGAATGGAGTCATCCAGCTCAGTTTCAGGTCCACAAGAGCAAGATCTAGGAACCTACTAGATGCCGCCTCCTATCGTCAATCGGACTTCACCATTGGAAACATCAAGTGGCAAATTGTCTACAGTCGAAGTTTCAGGCCGATCTAACTGTCGGATTGAGAGATGAATTTTCAAAGTTTCCGGGGTCATGGACCGTCGGTGTCTGGGTGACCATGGGCGATGGCTCCATGCCTTATCCTGAGAAAAGAAAAAGGACAAGAGGTCCAGGGTCAAGACCTGCCGGGAGAAATATCTAAAAAGGTCCTAGATTCTTATATTGTCTTGTCAGAGTGTGCTGACTAGGAAAGAGATACCTCTCCTTACTTTTTAGGTGAGATGAGATCCTTGTGTGCTAGCCATGGATACATGGCAATTCTCCATGGGATTGTGGGTTATGTGACCACTAGGACTGTACCATGAGAGCATTTTCTAGCTCTCTATGTCGTGTATGAATGGTCAGCCTGATTGCTAGGCTGATTTCCTCTCTTGTGTGAGATTATGGACTCTAGTGTGTGAGCCTTAGCCTCCATGGCTAAGTGGTGTGGCTTGTGATTCAACAACCATTCTTCAGCACAACTGATGCCCTTTCAGTCCCACATGCTTGCTGCTCCAAGGCTCCCTCCCTCCGCCAGATCCAACAATGGTCAATCAGACACCGGCGCTCCATGACCTAAAAAACTTTGATAATTCATTCCTCTCAATCCGACTGTATCATCAATGTGAAAGTTGGACGGTAAACAACTAGCCACCAGATCTTTTCAATGATGAAGTCAGATTCATAACAGGCGGCATCTGGTAGTTTCTTGGAACTTGTTCCTATGGACCTGAAACAAAGTCGGATGATCCTATGTCTAAAAGACTTTTAGACATAGGATCATCCGATAGGATCATCTAAAAGTCCACATGCCTTCATGTAAAATGACAACTTCTCAATGGTCACTGGCCTGGTATAGAGAACAGTGACTTATATGCTGGTTGGAGTGAACTCTAGCTTGATAGAACCCTCCTGTATCATGTGCTTGATAAAGTGACAGGCAATATCGATGTACTTGGTACGAGCATGGTGCTCTGGATTATTGACGAGTGCAATTGCGCTCTGGTTGTCGATGTGCATAGGAATTGGAACTGATACACTCTTATCTATCTCTGTCATGAGATATTAAAGACAAACTTCTTCCTTGGCTCTAAAACAGAGACAAATATACTCTACTTCTGTATTTGAGGTAGTCACGACCACCTACCGCTTGCTATACCAGGTAATGGTACCTCCATTCATGAAAACTACATGTCTAAAGATGGATATGCGCTTATTAGGGTTTGAAGCCCAATCTACATCCGTATTGTCGATGATACTAATGTCACTATTATAGGTGATGTGGACGTTGACAGTTCTAGTAAGGTAGTAAAAGATCCACTTCACTGCCTTCTAGTACTCAGGTCTGGGACAAGCCATGTACTGGCTCATAACCTATGGGAGGTCCAGCCTGGTCACCACCATCAGGTACATAAGATTGCCGACGGCACTCCAGTACTTCTGCCGCTGAGCTCCATCTGTTTTTCCACTGAAGCTCACGAGGTACTGCCGCGTCTCCAGCGGCGTGCCGATGCATTTTGCCTTTACCATGCCAAACTGGTGCAAGACGTCCTTGATGTAGCGACTTTACTATAGTGAAAGAGAGCTTGATTTACGGTCATGCGTGATTTGGATGCCAAAGACGTATGACGCCTTATCGAGATCAGAGATCTGGAAGAGCTAATGCATAGCCTCCTTGAAGACCTATGGTGCGTACATGCTATTGGAGAGGAGCATGTCCTCCACATGGACAATGATGATGAAGATCTCATACCTATGTTTCCAGTGATAGACGTTGTCACACTTGATGCGCTCAAACCCCATACACTACAGTGCCGTATCTAACTTCTAGTTCTAAGCATGCGATGTGTGTTTGATGTCATACAATGACTTCTACAGTTTACAAACCAGGTGCTCCTAGCCATCTATGATGAACCTCTATGGCTGCTCGATTTATATCTCCTCCTCCAAGTCACCATTCAAGAATGTTGTCTCGACATCCATGTGGTGTACCTCGAAGTCCTCAGTTGTTGCATAAGAGAGGAAATTACTACTCATGTCCACAGACATCCACGGGGGCAAATATTTCGTGTTGTCCATCTTCTCCTACAGCGAGAAGCCCTTGACAGGGGTAAATGTTCCAGGTTGCCATTTGCTCCTTGCTTCTTCATGATTACCCACTTGTTCTTAACTACCTTGCATCCACGTAGACGCTACGATATTCATCTGTTCTGGTTTTCTATAACATCTAGAAATAGCCACATTCACAAGGCTTGTAGCATATCTTGAGAGGATACCTACAACATGGTGCTCAAGCAATAGTGCGCAGCTGGCACGATGTTGCTGGCACAACTGCTATTACTGGTAGTGTTGTATCTCCTTCCACTACTTTTGCCAATGACGTCGTTGTATCTGCTAAATTTGACATGGATGAGTAGACTGGTTTTCCATTTTCACAGTGGAGGAAGCATCAAGAGAGACTATATCAGGAAGAATTTTCACTCCCGCTGTCTTGACAACTGATGGTATAGATGACATAACCGTTTTTTAATCACATCCTTGGAAATGATGATGTGGCCAGTATCCCTCTTATAGAGGTAATATGCGTGCTCTTTGCATCCTTTTTCTATATCTTTTCCTTGGGCACATGCATATGTGCTAGGCTACCACAAGCTCGGTGATGATCCACACTCGGCTTCTTGCTGAACCATGCCTTGTATAGCGTCATCTTCTCCAATGCCTTAGTTGGACTGTTTTTCTTGATGTGCAATACAATACTCACTACTTCTATCCAAAAGTTGTATGTGAGCAGAGTCGCATACAACATTGAGTGTGCCGACTCAATGATGGTGTGGTTAGTACATTCTGCTATAGTATTCTGCTAGAACAAGTATGGTGCGGTATGTTGTGACTTGATGCAAGCTGCTACAAGGTAGTCCAAAAAGTCCTTACTCACGTACTCTCCACCACGGCCATTGCACAACACCTTGATTATCTTTCCTGTTGGGTTCTCCATCATTGCATTGAACTCCTTTAACCTGTCAACGTACTCGTAATTGGAAGAAAAGAAGTACACATGTGTAACAGCTGAAATCATCAATAAAGGTCAGAAAATACCTAGAACCTCCAAAGCTCTAGGTCTGCGTCGGGCCACTCAAGTCTCTATGGACCTGCTCCAGCACCTCCTTTGCATGTTTCCCTACTCTAGAGAATATCTTGCGATGCTCCTTTTCCTCCAAACAGTCGATGCATAATTGCTACTCAAAGTTGGAGATGGTAGGCAAGTCACGTACCATTTACTTTGCTTGAAGCTACTACAAAGTGCGTATACCAACGAGGCCGTAATGCACATGCCAGATCTCACCGTCTGTTCCCTTCATCATTTCTATAAGACTCTGCTCATATGGGATCTTAGTTGCCCCCAGCAGGTGATACATGTCGCCATTCTTCACTGACCTCGCCAACACCTCTCTATTATCCTTATTGAGGATATAGCTATAGTCATCATCAAAAACAACATCCAATCCTGTTTTGGTGAGAGGAAACAGAGGATGTTGAATACGACATCAAGTACATACAGCACGTCATGGAACACTCCCACTTCAATGCCACGTTGGGTCTCGAACTACATCTTAAAAATCCCAATCTCCTCAGCATACACCACCTGATCATCAACCAAAGCAATAGGGTAAGACGGAATTGACAGCAGTTGCAAGAATCACTCCTTGTACTACATTAAACATTTAGTAATAAAAAGTCCTTATACCATGCCAAGTCCGCCTTCTTGTACTGCGACATGTTGGATCCCGTCATGAAAAGGTAGTTATAAACCTCCTTGGCCACGTTCATGTTGCCAAAGTGGTACACTCTACCCTGGTTCTACTACTGTTGCCCTGATGCTGTTGTGACTATTGTAATTAGTGTTGTAGAAACTAGTGCTTTTGCTGATGCTCCTTCTGTTCCCTCTTGAACTTGAAGTACTCTCTATTGTAGTGTCCCTCTTTCTAGCAATACTAGCACTTGCCTTTTTTCTTGCCTCTCTGCTGTGTATATTACTTCTAGTACTACTGGTTGCATGAGCTTGTAGCCACAAAAGCTGCTTCACTAGTGTCCCCACCATTGTACTTTCAAAAATTGTGATACAGTTCTACCTGCTCTAGGTGTGTACACATGAAGTTGAGGTCAAGGATTGGCTCGCACTCAATGTCTATCGTACCGTGTCGTAACTGGTCGGGAGTCCCCTCTGCAAGAGGAGGATAAAGCGCTTCTCTTCCTCAAGATTACCAGGCACTTGGACCAGCTTCGCAAGCTCCTTTCTCTTATCTATGTATGTCTCTATCCCTTCACCACCCTGTATTTTCAGCGCCATCATCTTCTCCTCTCACAGCACGAAGAATGCAAGGTCCTTACTGTTATAATTCTTGCACAACATGTCCCATCCCTCCTTTGCAATAGCCTTGTCATTCACGTACTGAAGATACAGGTTGGAGATTGTGTTGAAAAGTAACTTATAGGCTTGCATGTCCTTCTTCTACTCCGTATATATTACTGGTCTAACGGTAATTCGACTCGCACCGGCAGCACCCTTTTGTAGCATTGTCCCCGTCATCACCTGTGCTGCGGTGATTGCTGTTGCTCGTGGATTAGGAGCAGACTCAACCCTTCTCACCATCTCCCACAAGCCCCTCTCCTTTGAAAGGAGGCGGGTCTAGATATTCCAAAACGTGAAGTTGATGCGTCCCTCCGGCCTCTGCAAAGGCTTGGCTATTGTCAGAATGCCTGGTGCTATCATTTTTTAACCTTGATAGTACTCAGAGCTACCCTTGGATGGTGGTGCCACCCTTGTTTATGTTACTGCTTCTTCCGAAAATGTATTTGACAGAAAATGTATTGTATATTCCAACAGACTGGGAATTTGAAACAACTAATCCCACCACTCGATCCATAAACAAGGGTCATCGACAAGGATTATTGAAAGATATGTCCTCTTGAAGACATGATATACTTTTGTTCCTACTCCCACTCCGATCAGCCAGCTTATAAACCACATTTCTCTAGAATAAATCAATGGAATACAAATATGTTTGCTACAATCGAAAGAGTAGAAAAATTAATACAATTTACATGTGCCACTTTTTGAATTTGACAAAGAATGGAGAGAGTTATAGTCATCACAAGGCAACACTCTTACTCATAGAGAAAATGGTCCTGATCGACCTTGTTGCGAGTATGACTTTCAATCCGACTCTTAGATCTTCACAATCTTGGACTTGTTTAAAAGCTTGTCTTACGTAATTGAAGATCTTATAATGGATCATAAAATTTGATCATGTTTTATATTGGATCTGGAGGAGAGAGTTAGCCTTAGAGCAACGAGCATATGGGAATACAAGGATATCTGTTGTGCTGAAGAATGGTTGTTGACTCACTGAAAATGATGGAGTATATATAGATCTAGAGCTTGGGCAAGTCAGCCCTCTCACAAGCCACACCACTTTGCCAAGGAGGCTAAGGCTCACACACAAGAGTCCACAATCTCACACAAAAGAGGAAATCAGCCTAGCAATCGGGCTGACTAGTCACATCAACCTATAGAGCTAGAGAATGCTCTCATGGCTCACTCCTAGTGGTCATATAACCCACAATCCCATGGAGAATCGCCATGTATCCATGGCTAGCACACAAGGGTCTCACCTCTCCTAACAAGTAAGGAGAGGTACTTTTATCCTAGACAGGACTCTCTGACAAGGCAATCCTAAGACCAAGGATCTTTTGCATATTTCTTCCATCAGGTCTTGACCCTAGACCTCTTGCCTTTCTCTTTTCTGAGGCTAAGGCATGGAGCCGTCACCCATGGTCACCCAGACATCGGCAATCCATGACCCTGGAAACTTAAAAATTTAATATCTCCCTATCCGATTGTTACATCAGCCTGAAACTTGGACCATAGATAAATTGCCACCTGATCTTTCCAAAAGTGCAGTGAATATTAACAATCGGTGTATGCATCTGGTAGTTTCCTGGAACTTACTCTCGTAGACCTTAAACTGAGCCGGATGACCCTATGTCCAACATTTTAAGCCTAATCTGTCATTCTCAAAGTGACCGCCTGTGGCTGGATGAAACAAGTAGAATTTGGCTCTGATACAAATTATTGGATCTCGAGGATAGAGGGAGCTTTGGGGAAGGGAGCATGTGAGACTGAAATGGCATCAGTTGTTCTGAAAATGGTTCTACAAGCCTGATGAGCGCGGCCATTTCTAGATGCTGCAAAAACCAGAACAAATGAACGTCGCAGTTGCAGCAAATTCATATGAGCAATCGTCCTAGAAGGAGGCCATAGCTGCACCAGATGCAGCAGATTGGACGCAAGCTATGCAGCAGGAGATACAATGGCAGCTCGATTACGGTACATGGGAGCTGACTAAGCGTCCACATGGAAGCAAAGTGATCAAGTGCAAGTGGGTGTTCAAGAAGAAGCGGGGAATAGATGGCAACCAGGAAAAGTACAAGGCGAGGCTAGTCGCCAAGGGCTACTCGCAGCAGGAAGACATCGACTACATGGAAACTTTTACTCTTGTTGCAAAGTTTGCCTCTGTGTGCATGCTACTTTCTTATATAGCAGCTGAGGACTTTGAGATTCACCACATGGATGTCAAGACGGCATTCTTGAATGATTACTTGGAAGGGGAGATCTACATGGAGCAGCCGGAGGGAATCGTCATGGCCGAGAGCACCTGGTTTGCAAGCTGCAAAAGTCGCTCTACAGCCTCAAGCAAGTGTCGCGTGCTCGGAACCAGAAGTTGGATGCGAGGCTACAGTGTATGGGGTTTGAGCACAAGGAGCGTGACTAAAGCGTGTATCGCTGGCAGCATGAGCATAAGATCCTCATCATCATTGGATGACATGCTCCTCCTTTCCAACAGCATGTGTGCACTGCAGGAGTTCAAGGAGGTCATGCAAGAGCGCTTCCAGATGTCTGATCTCGGGGCGGTGTCATACTTCCTCGATATCCAGATCACGCGTGACCACAAATCACGCTCTTTCTTGCTGCAGCAAAGCCGCGACATCAAGGATGTCTTGGAGAAGTTCGGCATGGCAGAGGGTAAACCCATCGGCACGCCACTAGAGACGCGACACTACCTCGTGACCTTTAATGGAGAAGCGGATGCAGCTGAGCAGCAAAAGTACCAGAGCACCGTCAGCAGTCTCATGTACCGGATGGTGGCAACCAGGCCGGACCTCGCATAGGCTGTGAGCGCTGTGAGCGCTGTGAGCGCTGTGAGCGTTGTGAGCCAGAACATGGTGAACCCCGAACCTGAGCACCACAAGGCAGTGAAGCGCATCTTCCGCTACCTTGGTGGAGCCATCAACATTGGTATCACGTACAACGGCAAGGACAACATCATCGGCTTTACAGACGCAAATTGGGCTTCAAACCTTGACGACCGCAAGTCCATCTCTGGACATGTGTTCCTCATGAATGGTGGGGCCATCAGCTGGTGGAGCAAGCGGGAGGTGGTCTTGGCCACCTCAAGCACGGAAGCTAAGTACGTCTCTCTCAACTTTGGAGCCAAGGAAGCCGTTTGGTTTTAGTGTCTCATGGCCGAGATGAGCGGGAGTGCAGCAGTTCTAGTTCCTATGCGCATGAACAACCAGAGGGCAATCGTATTCGCCAAGAATCTAAAGCACAATGCACGCACCAAGCACATTGACATCGCACATCACTTCATCAGGCACATGGTGCAGGGGGGTGCTTTCAAGCCGGAGTTTACTCCAACTTGCAAGCAAGTCGCTGATTCTTGCACCAAGCCAGTGACCCATGAGAAGCAGCAGTTTTGCATGAAGGCATGTGGACTCAGCCCACTCTGACTGCGGTAAAATGGGAGATTGTTGGGAAAGGAGCCATACGGCTCAGTTTCAGGTCCACAGGAGCAAGTTCCAGGAAAATACCAGATGCCTGCTCCGATCGTCGATCCAACTTCACCAATGGAAAGTTCAGGTGGCAAATTATCCTCGGTCCAAGTTTCGGGCCGATCCAATGGTCGCATTGAGATCTATGAATTTCCGAAGTTTCTGGGGTCATGGACCGTCGGTGTCTGGGTGACCATGATCGATGGCTCCATGCCTTAGCTAGAGAAAAGAAAAAGGGCAAGAGGTCCAAGGTCAAGACCTAATGGGAGAAATATTAGAAAAGGTCCTAGATTCTTGGATTGCCTTGTCAGAGTGTGCTGACTAGGAAAAAGGTACCTCTCCTTACTTTTTTGGTGAGGTGAGATCCTTGTGTGCTAGCCATGGACACATGGCGATTCTCCATGGGATTGTGGGTTATGTGACTACTAGTAGTGTGCTATGAGAGCATTTTCTAGCTCTCTAGGTCGTGTGTGAGTGGTCAGCCTGTTTGCTAGGCTGATATCCTTTCTTGTGTGAGATTATGGACTCTAGAGTGTGAACCTTAGCCTCCATGACAAAGTGGTGTGGCTTGTGAGATGGCTGACTTGCCCAAGCTCTAGCTCTATATGTACTCCATCATTTTGAGTGATTCAACAACCATTATTTAGCACAACTAATGTCCTTTCAGTCCCACATGGTCGCTGCTCCAAGGCTCTCTCTCCTCCAGTTCCAACAGTATTTGCCTTCCTTCTTACGTCTCTTCATTCCAAACTACTTCTGCTGCAACTGGTTGTGTGATCTCATGGCCATTAAAGCTGCTTCACTTCTGGTGCATCATTGCACTTTACTGTATAATTATACAGCAAGATGAATTCAAGCTTGAATTTGAGCTTCTTTCATAACATGTCGTGACTGGTTAGGAGTCCCCTTAATAAATGGAGAATGAAACATGTCTCCTTTGTAGGATCTCCCAGCTGTTTTGCGACATCCTTTACCCTGTCCTGGTATGGTTCCATCCCTTCACCACCTTGTATTTTCAACGCCATCATCTTCTCCTCCAAAAAAGGAAGAATATAAGGTCTTTGCTCTCATATTTCTTGCACAACATGTGCCATCCTTCCTTTGTTGTAGCCTTGTCACTCATGTACTACAGATGTAGATTGGATATGGTATTAACAAGCAACCCTGTAAGCGTGCTTGTCCTTCTTTTTCCACTTCTCATGCGCCACCGTCACATTTGTAGATGATCCTACATGTACTATACCATTCTATGGTGTCTTTTCCGCCACCACCTATATTGCGGTCATGCCTTTTGCTTGTGGAATCAAAGCTGGCTCGTCGCCACTCACCACCTCTGAAAAGCCCCTCTCTTCCAACATAAAGTAGATATAGATCTTCCAAAATGTGAAGGTAGTATCTCCTTCCAGCCACTACAAACAATTGGATGCTGTCACAATCATGCTACTACCATTTTGAGCCTTGGTGATACTTAGTTGTCCTCGGGTAGAGACGTTATCCTTGCTTTTACTGTTTCTTCTGCCAAAAGTATGTCTAAAAAAATGGATTATAGGCCTGAAACTTGGATAGTAGAAAAGTTACAACCTAATCATCTTAATGGAGAAGTGAGGTTGACGATCTAAATAGGCATGTAGTAGTTTCCTATAACTTGCTCGTGTAGACCTAATACAACGCTGAATGATCCTATTCTGAATACTGAGTACATGTACAATAAGACCATGTATTGCATTGGTAGTGAGGCTAGCATTTTGCCTTTGTTTTACAATATAGTGGTTGTGGCAGCAATTCCTCTTCTAGTCATAATGGTAATGGAAAAAGTGGTGATGGAGAAAAAGGCAATGGTGTCAACGAAAAGGATTCAAAGTATCCTATGAAGTACCATAACTATGGCAAGCTTGGGTACAGGAAACAAGACTATAAGGCTTTTCAAAAGGAAGATGGAGATAATGGTAGTGAAAATAAGGGTAAAAGAAAGGATACGAAGGTACAAGCATGATGACTAGGAGTGTGCTGATAACAAAGGAAGTATTAGTTATTATAACTAGAGGAGAGAGAGAGCCTTGGAGCAATGACCATGTGGGATTGAAAGGGTATTAGTTGTGCTGAAGAATGGTTGTTGAATAACTCAAAATGATGGAGTACATATACAGCTAGAGCTTGGGTAAGTCAGTCCTCTCACAAGCCATACCACTTAGTCATGGAGACCAAGGCTCACATACTAGAGTCCATAAACTCACACAAGAGAGGAAATCAGCCTAGCAATCAGGCTAACCAGTCACACACGACCTAGAGATCTAGAGAATGCTCTCATGGCACATTCTTAGTGGTCACATAACCCACAATTCCATAGAGAATCGCCATGTGTCCATGGCTAGCACACAAGGATCTCACCTCACCTAAAAAGTAAGAGAGGTACGTTTCTCCTAGTCAGTACACTCTGACAAGGCTATCCAAGAATCTAGGACCTTTTTGGATATTTCTTCCATCAGGTCTTGACCTTGGACCTCTTGACCTTTTCTTTTCTCAGGCTAAGGCATGGAGCCATCGCCCATGGTCACCCACGCACCAGCGGTCGATGACCTTAGAGATTTTGAAAATTCATCTGATTGGTGGATCAGCCTGAAACTTGGACCGTAGACATTTTGCGACCTGATCTTTACAATGAGGAAATCAGATTGACGATCGGAGCAGGCATCCGGTAGTTTCATGGAATTTGCTCCTGGAAAACCTGAAACTGAGTCGGATGGCTCCTTTCCCAATAGTAGTACTCAAGCATGATGCCTACAGGCTTGAATCTAGCATGAACTACCACTCTTGGAGAAGAATGAGTTTATCTCTAGTGAGGATATTGAATGTTACTTCATATGTACTAAAAGCAGCCTTGTCCATACACAAGGAGAGGGAGACAAGTTAATAAACATTAACGTAAATGGTATTGAGAAAGACTTGAAATTGGAGAACGTCATCTACATGCTCTCTTTTGTAACAAACCTCTAGATTTTTAAAGTCATGGACCACAATATGCCAATCGTCTTCATGAATGAAGAGGCCTTGATTATCAAGAATAAGGACATCAAGATCTCTATTCCACATGGAGTCTTCTTCTATAGGTCCCAAGAGTATATGAGCTCTACATGCTGCATGCTAAGTCCCTTGAGAACATAGATGAGAGATATGCAGTAATCCAATTCTCTTAAGGCTGATATTACATCACAGGCCATCACCATGATAGTTCATTCTACCCAAGACATTGATGCTCAGCTCTGGTACAAGCACTTAGGCAATGTGGCTGAAAGCATGCTACTAGCCATGCACTAGCATGAAACGGTTCGTGGAATGGAGGGATAGGAGGCCAGGGATGAGAGTAAGAACAAGAAGCTATGTGAGCCATGCCTCCAAGGCAAGGCTAAGAGAAAGCCATTTGAGCGTAATGGATAACATGCACGAGTAATCTTGGAATTGATGTACTGTGATGTGTATGGACCATTTTGTACTTCTTCAAATGACAAGAGTAAGTATTTCCTGATCTTCATAAATGACTAGAGCCGCAAGATGTGGATTGAATTTTTTAAGGCAAATGGAGAGATCAAGGAGAAGCTACAAGAGTTTGTTGTCATGGTAGAGTGACAGACAAGCATGAAGCTCAAGGCACTACACACGGATAATGGTAGTGAGTACGAGGCATACAATGATTGGTTAAGCTAATATAATATCAACCACCAGACCACTATGCCGTACACTCTTTACAACAATAGCATTACCAAGCGGATGAAGCAGACTATCCTTTGCATCATACAAAACATGCTCTTTGATACTAAACATCTACCTTACTTCTAGACTTAAACCAGAATAACTGCTTGCTACCTTGTGAATCCTACTCCGGCAGCCGCACTTGGAAGACGTGGCGAGAAGTAACAAGAGAAGTAGCTAAGGACATCATAGGAGTATTGGTCAGGGAAAAAACCTGATATCTCATACTTGAGGGATTTTAACTACACTGCCTCGATAAAGGTCCAAGCATGAGAAGGACCAAGCTAGCTAAAGGTACATGATTGCAATTGTATAATGGTCAAATATGATATTGTACACAAGGCATACAGGTTGTGTGACCAAGTAGGTAAAATGCTCATTAGAAGTTCAGATGTTGCCTTTCATGAGTGGACGCTTGACAAGGGAGAGCTGTTGGATCCTAACCATGTCCCTGAATCAGGTCAGTAGACTGTGTTGCTTGAGTCAGGTGATCAGTTACCCAATAACTGGCTGATTATACTAGTAAAGCAAGATGATGGTACAGTAGGAGGAATGGTTGTGTAGGTTGATACAACAATGGACTCAAACACTGATTCGTAGTCGTTCGAGGCCTCTGAGTCAAACTCTGAGACTGGTGGCTCTTCCTCAAGCAACAAACTGTCGGTACCATACACATTATCCAAACAAGAGTAACAAAACTAGCTTAGTCTCGAAGTACAACGTACGATACTCTAGCGTAGTATGCGCCAAAAGAAACCTCTGTCAAATGATGATACGAGGGTGCTGAATGGACTAGACTCTATTGGTCATGTCTGGTTGAGGAAGAGCCTGTGACCATAGTAGAGGCAATGGATATACCATATACGACTAAGGGGTGGGAGGTAATGGATAGTGAATTTGCATCTACTAGAGAAAACAAAACATGGATTATGGTGGACACGTCCTCAAATGTCCATGTGGTGGGATCAAAGTTAGTAGTCTATAAAACATTAAAATAGGAGGGTACTATTCATAAGTAAGAGGCAAGATTTATAACAAAGGGATCATCCCAATGCAAACGCTTAAAATACAAGGAGACCTTTGTTCCCATTGTCATATTTGCCTCCATCAGATCCATGTTGGATATCACTGCTACAAAATCTCTTGAGATCTACCAGATGGATGTCAAGATTGCTTCTCTACGAAAACCTTAACATAGAAGTGCAGATAGAAGTACTTGAAGGAGTGAAAACTTAACAGGACAAGGTATGAGAACCGCTGGAGTATTCTATATGCTAAAAGACGCTCAAAAGATGTAGAAAGAGATGGATGGCTTCATGGCCAGACTCACCTTTGCACACAACTAGAATAGCCACACTATCTAGATATTGGAGGAAAAGCAAGGCTTGATGTTGGTTATGCTTTATGTGGATGACTCGATCGTCTGTTAATCGTTAGTTGAGTTGTTATACATAGTAAAGTCGGATCTCAGTAGTAGGATCAAGATGAAAGACATGGATCCTCTCGAACCTTACCTTGAGATAGTCATCCAATGCAACCAAGGACCAGATACCATGGAACTCAACCAAACTAAGTACATCATGAAGGTCCTCAAGTGCTACAACATGGAGGATTGTAAGCCATCACCACACCCATCACAACATACTATAATCTCTTCTTGTCTATGAGCCCCTATACAGAAGTACAATGACATAAGATGGAGAATATTCCATACTTGTTTACTATTCATAGCCTCATATATATCTATGGGATCTGGAGGAGAGAGGGAGCCTTGGAGCAGTCAGAATGTGAGACTAAAAGGCCATCAGTTCTGCCGAGGGATGGTTGTTAAATCACTCGAAATGATGGAGTACATATAGAGCTAGAGCTTGGACAAGTGAGTTCTCTCACAAGCCACACCACCTACCCATGGAGGCTAAGGCTCAGACACTAGCAAAAAGGCTGATCAGTCACATACAACCTACAGAGCTAGAGAATACTCTCATGGCCCACTCCTATTCGTCACATATCTCACAATACCATGGAGAATTGCCATGTGTCCACCATGTATCCATGGCTTGTACACAAGGATCCCATCTCACCTAAAAGGTAAAGAAAGGTACCTTTATCCTAGTCAGCACACTCTGACAAAGCTATCCTAAGACCAATGATCTTTTTGGATATTTCACCAATCAGGTCTTGATCCTAGACCTCTTGCCCTTTTCGATTCTCAGGCTAAGGCATGGAACCATCACCCATCCTTGTGGGGAAAGGAGCCATCCAGCTCAGTTTCAGGTCCACAGGAACAAGTCCCAGGAACCTACCTGATGCCTCCTCCGATCGTCGATCGGACTTGACCATTGGAAACATCAAGTGGCAAATTGTCTACGGTCCAAGTTTCAGGCCGATCCAACGGTCGGATTGAGAGAGATGAATTTTCAAAGTTTCCGGGGTCATGGATTGCCGATATCTGAGTGACCATGGGCGATGGCTCCATGCCTTAGCCTGAGAAAAGAAAAAGGACAAGATGTCCAGGGTCAAGACGTGATGGGAGAAATATCCAAAAAGGTCCTATATTCTTGTATTCCCTTGTCAGAGTGCTGACTAGGAAAAAGGTACCTCTCCTTACTTTTTAGGTGAGGTGAGATCCCTATGTGCTAGCCATGGATACATGGCGATTCTCCAAGTGATTGTGGGTTATGTGACCACTACGAGTGTGCCATGAGAGTATTTCCTAGCTCTCTAGGTCGTGTATGAATGGCCAGCCTGATTGCTAGGCTGATTTCCTCTCTTGTGTGAGATTATGGACTCTAGTTTGTGAGGCTTAGCCTCCATGGCTAAGTGGTGTGGCTTGTGATTCAACAACCATTATTCAGCACAACTGATGCCCTTTCAGTCCCACATGCTTGCTGCTCCAAGGCTCCCTCTCTCCTCCAGATTCAACAATGGTCAACCAGACACCGGGGCTCTATGATCTCGAAAATTTTAATAATTCATTCCTCTCAATCCGACTGTATCATCAGTGTGAAACTTGGACGGTAGACAACTAGCCACCTGAATTTTTCAATGATGAGGTCATATTCATAACAGGCGGCATGTGGTAGTTTCTTGGAACTTGTTCCTGTGGACCTGAAACAAAGTCGGATGATCCTATGTCTAGAATTCCTTCACTTTGCCATGGTCTGTGGACTTAATCCACATGCCTTCATGTAAAACGGCTACTTCTCACGGGTCACTGGCTTGGTATAGAGATCAGTGACTTATTTGCTGGTTGGAGTGAACTCTAGCTTGATAGAATCCTCTTGTATCATGTTCCTGATAAAGTGATAGGCAACATCGATGTACTTGGTACGAGCATGGTGCTCTGGATTATTGGCGAGTGCAATCGCGCTCTGGTTGTCGATGTCCATAGGAATTGGAACTGATACACTCTTTTCCATCTCTCTCATGAGATGTTAAAGACAAACTTCTTCCTTGGCTCTAAAACAGAGACAAATATACTCTACTTGTGTATTTGAGGTAGTCACGACCACCTACCGCTTGCTATTCCAGGTAATGGTACCTCCATTCATGAAAACTACATGTCTAAAGATGGATATGCGCTTATCATGGTTTGAAGCCCAATCTACATCCGTATTGTCGATGATACTATTGTCACTATTATAGGTGAGGTAGACGTTGACAGTTCTAGTAAGGTAGTAAAATATCCACTTCACTGCCTTCTAGTACTCAGGTCTGGGACAAGCCATGTACTGGCTCATAACCGATGGGAAGTCCAGCCTGGTCGCCACCATCAGGTACATAAGACAGCCGACGGCACTCTAGTACTTTTGCCGCTCAGCTCCATCTGTTTTTCCATTGAATCTCACGAGGTACTGCCGCGTCTCCAGCGGCGTGCCGATGCATTTCGCCTTTACCATGCCAAACCGGTGCAAGTCATCCTTGATGTAGCGACTTTACTATAGTGAAAGAGAGCTTGATTTACGGTCATGCGTGATTTGGATGCCAAAGACGTATGACGCCTTATCGAGATCAGAGATCTGGAAGAGCTGCTGTATAGACTCCTTGAACACCTATAGTACGTACTTGTTATTGGAAAGGAGCATGCCCTCCACATGGACAATGATGATGAGGATCTCATACCTATGTTGCCAGTGATAGATGTTGTAGTCACACTTGATGCGCTCAAACCCCATGCTCTACAGTGTCGTATCTAACTTCAACTTCCAAGCATGCGATGTTTGCTTGAGGTCATACAATGACATCTACAGTTTGCAAACCAGGTGCTCCCAGCCATCCATGATGAACCCCTATGGCTGCTCCATATATATCTCCTCCTCCAAGTCACCATTCAAGAATGCCGTCTCAACATCCATGTGGTAAACCTCGAAGTCCTCAGTTGTTGCATTAGAGAGGAAATTACTACTCATGTCCACAGACATCCACGGGGGCAAATATTTCGTGTTGTCCATATTCTCTTACAGCGAGTAGCCCTTGACAGGGGCAAATGTTCCAGGTTACCATTTGCTCCTTCCTTCTTCATGAATACCCACTTGTTCTTAACTACCTTGTATCCACGTAGACGCTACGATATTCATCTGTTCTGGTTTTCTATAACATCTAGAAATAGCCATATTCACCAGGCTTGTAGCATGTCTTGAGAGGATATCTACAACCTGGTGCTTAAGCAATAGTGGGCACCTGGCACGGTGTTGCTGGCACAACTCCTATTACTGGTAGTGTTGTATCTCCTTCCACTACTTTTGCCAATGACGCCGTTGTATCTGCTTCATTAGACATGGAAGAGTAGACTGTTTTTCTATTTTCACAGTGGAGGAAGGATCAAGAGAGACTAGACCAGGAAGAATTTTTACTCCCGCTGCCTTGACAACTGATGTTGGTATATATGACATCACCTTTTCTTAAATCACATCATTGGAAATGATGATGTGGCCAGTATCCCTCTTATGGAGGTAATATGCCTTATTGGCTACGTTATAGTTGATTATCAAGATCTGCGTGCTCTTTGCATCCTTTTTCTATATCTTTTCCTTGGGCACATGCATATATGCTAGGCTACCACAAGCTTCGTGATGATCCACACTCGGCTTCTTGCTGAACCATGCCTTGTATGGCGTCATCTTCTCCAATGCCTTTGTTGGTTTGTTGTTCTTGATGTAGAATACAATACTCACTACTTCTATCCAAAAGTTTTATGTGAGCCGAGTCGCATACAGCATTGTGTGTGCCGACTCAACGATGGTGTGGTTAGTATATTCTACTATAGTATTCTACTAGAACGAGTATGGTGCGGTATGTTGTGCCTTGATGCAAGCTGCTACAAGGTAGTCCAAAACTCCTTACTCAGGTACTCTCCACCACGGTCACTGTACAACACCTTGATTATCTTGCTAGTCAGGTTCTCCATCATTGCATTGAATGCCTTGAACATGTCAACGTACTAATAATTGGAAGAAAAGAAGTACACATGTGTAACAACTGAAATCATCAATAAAGGTCAGAAAATACCTAGAGCCTGGAAAGCTCTAGGTCTGCGTCGGACCACTCAAGTCTCTAAGGACCTGCTCCAGCACCTCTTTTGCATGTTTCCCTACTCTAGAGAATGTCTCGCGATGCTCCTTTTCCTCCAAACAGCCGATGCATAACTGCTACTCAAAGTTGGAGATGGTAGGCAAGTCAAGTACCATTTACTTTGCCTGAACCTACTACAAAGTGCGTATACCAATGAGGCCGTAATGCCCATGCCAGATCTCACCATCTGTTCCCTTCGTCATTTCTATAAGACTGCTCAAGTGGGATCTTAGTTGCCCCCAGCAGGTGATACATGTCGCCATTCTTCACTGACCTCGCCAACACCTCTCTATTATCCTTATTGAGGATATAGCTATAGTCATCATCAAAAACAATATCCAATCCTGTTTTGGTGAGAGAGGAAACAGAGGATGTTGAATACGACATCAAGTACATTCAGCACGTCATGGAACACTCCCACTTCAATACCACGTTGGGTCTCAAAGTACATCTTAAAAATCCCAATCTCCTCAGCATACACCACCTGATCATCAACCAAAGCAATAGGGTAAGACAGAATTGACAGCAGTTGCAGGAATCACTCCTTGTGGTACATTAAACGTTTAGTAATACTAAGTCTTGTACCATGCCAAGTCCGCCTTCTTGAACTGCAACATGTTGGATCCCGTCATGAAAAGGTAGTTATATGCCTCCTTGGCCACGTTCATGTTGCCAAAGTGGTGCACTCGAGCCTGGTTCTACTACTGTTACCCTGATGCTATTGTGACTATTGTAGTTAGTGTTGTAAAGACTAGTGCTTTTGCTGATGCTCCTTCTGTTCCCTCTTGAACGTGAAGTACTCTCCATTGTAGTGTCCCTCTTTCTAATTGTACTAACACTTGCCTTTTTTCTTCCCTCTCTGCTGTGTATATCACTTCTAGTACTACTGGTTGCATGAGCTTGTAGCCACAAAAGCTGCTTCACTAGTGTCCCCACCATTGTACTTTCAAAAATTGTGATACAGTTCTACCAGCTCTAGGTGTGTACACGTGAAGTTGAGGTCAAGGATTGGCTCGCACTCAATGTCTCTCGTACCGTGTCGTAACTGGTTAGGAGTCCCCTCGGCAAGAGGAGGATAAAGCGGTTCTTTTCCTCAAGATTACCAGGCACTTTGACCTGCTTCGCAAGCTCCTTTCTCTTGTCTAGGTATGTCTCTATCCATTCATCACCCAGTATTTTCAGTGCCATCATCTTCTCCTCTCAAAGCACAAAGAATGCAAGGTCCTTTCTGTTATAATTCTTGCACAACGTGTCCCATCCCTCCTTTGTAGTAGCCTTGTCACTTACGTACTAAAGATACAGGTTGGAGATTGTGTTCACAAGTAAATTATAGGCTTGCCTGTCCTACTCCGTATATATTACTGGTCTAACGGTTTTTCAACTCACACCGGCAGCACCCTTTTGTAGCGTCGTCCCTGTCATCACCTGTGCTGCGGTGATTCCTGTTGCTCTTGGATTAGGAGCTGACTCAACCCTTCTCGCCACCTCCCACAAGGCCCTCTCCTTTAAAAGGAGGTGGGTCTAGATCTTCAAAAACGTGAAGTTGATGCGTCCTTCCGGCCTCTGCAAAGGCTTGGCTATTGTCAAACTGCCTGGAGTTACCATTTTTTGGCCTTGATAATACTCAGTGCTACCCTTGGATGGTGGTGCTACCCTTGTTTCTATTGTTGCTTCTTCCAAAAATGTATTAGGCAGAAAATGTATTGTAGATTCCAACAGACTGGGAATTTGAAACAACTGATCCCACCACTCGATCCATAAACAAGGGTCATCGACAAGGAATATTGAAAGATATGTCCTCTTGAAGACATGATATACTTGTGTTCCTAGTCCCACTCCGATCAGCCAGCTTCTAAACCACATTTCTCTAGAATAAATCAATGTTATACAAATATGTTTGCTACAATATAAAGAGTAGTCAAATTAACACAATTTGCATGTGCCACTTTTTAAATTTGACAAAGAATGGAGAGAGTTATAGTCATCACAAGGCAACCGTCTTACTCATAGAGAAAATGGTCCTGCCGACCTTGTTGTGAGTATGACTTTCAATCCGACTCTTAGATCTTCGCAATCTTGGACTTGTTTAAAAGCTTGTTTTATGCAATTGAAGATCTAATAATGGACCATAAAATTTGATCAAGTTTTATGTTGGATCTGGAGGAGAGAGTTAGCCTTAGAGCAACAAGCATATGGGAATAAAAGGATATCAGTTGTGCTGAAGAATGGTTATTGACTCACCGAAAATGATGGAGTATATATAGATCTAGAGCTTGGGCAAGTCAGCCCTCTCACAAGCCACACCACTTAGCCAAGGAGGCTAAGGCTGACACACTAGAGTCGACAATCTCACACAAGAGAGGAAGTCAGCCTAGCAATCAGGCTGACTAGTCACATCAACCTATACAGCTAGAGAATGCTCTCATGGCTCACTCCTAATGGTCACATAACCCACAATCCCATGGAAAATCGCCATGTATCCATGGCTAGCACACAAGGATCTCACCTCTCCTAAAAAGTAAGGAGAGGTACTTCTATCCTAGTCAGGACTCTCTGACAACGCAATCCTAAGACCACGGACCTTTTGGATATTTCTTCCATCAGGTCTTGATCCTAGACCTCTTGCCTTTTTCTTTTCTGAGGCTAAGTCATGGAGTCGTCACCCATGGTCACCCAGACATCGGCGGTCCATGACCCTAGAAACTTAAAAAAACCCTTACTCCCTGTCGGATCGTTAGATTGGCCTAAAACTTGGACCATAGATAAATTGACACCTGATCTTTCCAAAATCGCAGTCAATATTGACAATCAGTGTATACATCTGGTAGTTTCCTGGAACTTACTCTCGTAGACCTGAAACTAAGCCGGATGACCCTATGTCCAACATTTTAAGCCTAATCTGTCAGCCTCAAAGTAACCGCCTGTGGCTGGAAGAAACAAGTAGAATTTGGCTCTGATACAAATTATTGGATCTCGAGAAGAGAGGGAGCTTTGGAGCAGCGATCATGTGAGACTGAAATGCCATCAGTTGTGCTGAAAATGGTTCTTCAATCACTCAAAATGATAGAGTACATATAGAGCTAG
>SZWC01000360.1:263498-290473 GCA_023375785.1 Penium margaritaceum
TCCAACATTTTAAGCCTAATCTGTCAGCCTCAAAGTAACCGCCTGTGGCTGGAAGAAACAAGTAGAATTTGGCTCTGATACAAATTATTGGATCTCGAGAAGAGAGGGAGCTTTGGAGCAGCGATCATGTGAGACTGAAATGCCATCAGTTGTGCTGAAAATGGTTCTTCAATCACTCAAAATGATAGAGTACATATAGAGCTAGAGCTTGGATAAGTCAGCCCTCTCACAAGCCACACCACATAACCATGGAGGCTAAGGCTCAAACATTGGAGTCCACAATCTCACATAAGCTTGGGAATCAGATTGACTCGTCATACACAGCCTAGAGAGCTAGAGAATACTCTCGTGACTCACTCAAGGTAGTCACATAACCCATAATTCCATGGTGAATTGCCATGGATCTATGGCTTATACACAAGGATGTCATCTCACCTAAAAGATAAAGAAAGATACCTTTATCCTAGTTAGCACACTCTAAGGCAATCCTAATACCAAGGACCTTTTTGGATATTTCTTCCATCAGGTCATTGTCAACCAGCCTGAGGCAACGGACTAGAAAACAAGGCCAATAAAATGGCACTTGCCGTCCGTTTCTATTATTGTAACTAGGAGAAGGTATCATCTTCAGAATCAGGGTTCAACACTGAGTAGGTCATCGGAATCACGTCCTTATATTGTGTCCTTAGTACCTGGTCACTTTCGCGTGAGGAGCCAACTAGTTGGAGCTTAGACCAACCAATGATTTTTTAGTGTCTGCATCTGGTGGACAACTGTGTGAGGAGTCTCGAAGGTGAGAACTGTACTCAATTACAGGCAACTGACAGGTTCTTATAGTCCTAGAGCCAGCCTCTAGTCTAGGCACGCAATTGCTCCTTAGATGAGTCACTTCGGGAACAATCCGGATTGTATTATCCCCTTTGCCTACATGGCACTCCCTATGACCTCCAAATGGCGCTCGCCACCAGGAAGGACCTTGGAATGTTCTAAATTGTATTTTAGAACCTTCCTGTCTCCTTTTTGGTCACAAAAAAAGTAGTCACTTGGCTCGGATTTCATCCAGCAACCTCTCACTCCGGATACTATTTCTGGAATGTCTAAGCCTCAAGGAATTGTCCTATGTAATGTTTTGCTGGCTATACTATCCATTTCAGACCAAGAAGACCTGCTCCAAAGGAGAAGTGCATACCTTGTTTATCTGGACCAGACTGAGGATGCTTACTCCAGTGGAGGAGTGCATGCGTAGTCCGTCCTGTGCCTGTCCAAATATTACCTATGGACAAGGAGCATATCAGGTCAACAAACCCTCCCTTGCGCCTTTGTCCATTAGCTGTAAAATATCTCCTTTCTCCAGTAGTCTTGGCCTCAGTCTTCGTCACCTGCGTTGACCATGCCGATGGCTCGAGTACATGTAGAGTGCAATTTGCTGTCAAGCGTCTTTGTCATACAATTTACGAGCATCTTCTTGGTCTCCAGGTATTCTAGGTCCACGATCTCCTTTACAACCAGGTCGCGTGAGTAGTGGTACCTGATGATGTGCTTGGTCCACCGGGAGATAACATCATCTTGTGTCATTTTCATGGCTCTCTTGTTAGCGATACGGATCTCTGTTACTTCCATTTGTGGTACTTTCATCTATGCAAGCAAACTGTGTAGTCATTGTGACTCCTTGCATGCTTCTAACAGAGCAACATACTCTGCCTCAGTAGTAGAAAGGGAGATGTAGTCTTGCTTTCTGCTTGTCTAAGAGACTACACCACCGTTCAAGAGGCACAAAAAGCCTGAGGTGGATTTTTTGTCATCTATTCTTCCTTTCTAATCAGCGTCTATGTAGTACACCAGCTGCAACGGGTTAGATCCATCTTGGCTTCCAAACTGGAGTCTCATGTGTCGTGTCTTCTGTAGATAGTGCATGATGTGTTTGACTGCTTGCCACTGTTGTAGCCCTGGATTGGCTATTAACCTACTCACTTGTCCCACAGCAGAGCAAATATTGGGGTATGTTCGTACCATGGCATATATGAGGCTGCCAATAGTAGACTAGTAGGAAATGTTCTCCATCTCATGCCGTTCTGTTTCCGTACTGGGACTCATGGAGGAGGAGAGCTTGATGTTTGTTGTCATGGGTGTACTGATGGGCTTGGAGTCCTCCATGCTATAGCGCTTGAGGACCTCCATGATGTATTTGGTCTAGTTCAGCTCGATGGTGCCTACTACTCAATTACGGTGGATGGCTATCCTGAGATAGAACTCAAGCGGACCCATGTCCTTCATCTTGAACCAGTTGCTGAGATCTGTCTTCAACTTGTTCAACAGCTTGATTGACGATGAGCAATGATCAGATCATCCATGTACAGTGCAACAAGCATCAAGCCTTGCTCATCCTCCTACACATGCAGACTATGGTCATTCTGGTAGTGCGTGAAGGTGAGCGCGGCCATGAAGCCATCCATCTCTGTGTACTACATCCCTGGAGCCTGTTTTAGCCTGTAAAGTGCTTTGACCTATTTGTAAATCTTGCCCTCTGGAGCTTTCACTCCCTTGAGCACTTCCATCACCGCATCTTTGACTAGCTCCCCGTAGAGGAAAGCTGTCTTAATGTCCATCTGGTGGACCTCCAGATCTTTGGTAGAAGCGATGTCCAACATGGATGTGATGGAGCTTAAGGTGACACAGGCACAAAGGTCTCTTGTACTCTCAGCCTACACGATGGAAAAACTCTTTCGCCATAACTCTTACTTAGTACTTGTCAATAATACCATCCTACATGAGTTTCTTCTGGAGTGTCCACTTTGACCCCACCACGTGCACGTTTGGGAGCATGTCCACAAAAACCCATGTTCCATTCTATTCAATGGATGCGAGTTTAATTCCACTACCTCCTTCCTCTTGGCCGCATCTGGCATGTTCATAGCCTCTGCTAGAGTCACAGGCTCTCCCTGAGCCAAGCATGACCAGCCAAGTCCGGTCCATTCTGCACTCTGATCATCGTACTTGGACAGAGGTTTCTTCTGGCACATACTAGTCCAAAGTATTGGTGGTGGTGCTTCAAGGCTTAGTTCCTTCTGTTGCTCCTACGCTACCACTGATCCGTTGTTTGATGAAGAGCCACTGGCCTCATAGTTTGACTCAGAGGCCTCGGACGCCTCTGACTCAGTGTTAAAGTACGTTGCTGCGTCAACCTATACAGCCACTCTCCCTGTAGCACCATCCCTCACTAGCACCATCTGCCAGTATTCAGGTACCTAATCACCTCACTCGAGCAACACAACCCACTCTCTTGATTTAGGAGCATGGACAGGATCGAGCGACTTTTCCTTACCGAGTATCCTTTCATCAAACTCAACATCTCAACTCCTAATCAGCTTTCCAGCTGCTTCATCCCACAGCCTGTACGCCTTGTGTGGAGTATCATATCCGACCATTATACACTTGCGAGCGCGTGCATCCACCTTGCTCCTTCCTTCTCCTGCTTGAACCTTTACCTTGGCAATAGAGCCAAGTACCCACTAGTGTCAGGCATCTAGCTTCTTCCCTGACCAAGCCTCCTGCTGCTTCTCTTGCTTCTTCTTACCACGCTTTCGAAGCGCGGCTATCGGAGTGAGATTCACAGGGTAGCAAGCAATTCTTGTAGCTTCAGCCAAGAATCGAAGTAGGAGTTTGGGGTCGAAGAGCATGCTTTGTGTCATGCCAAAGATAGTCTAGTTCATCCACTCGGCAACGCCATTGTCTGGGGGATATAAAGCGTAGTCATCTGATAGTTGATACCATCTTTATTCAACCAACATTTTCACGCCTCATACTCACCACTGTCATCCGTGTGCAGTGCCTTGACCTTCTTCCTTATCTGCCACTTTCCATCACGACAAACTCTTACAGCATCTCCTTGACCTCTCCTTTTGTCTTGAGAAAGTAGATCCACATCTTGCGACTATGATCATCAATGAAGGTCAAGAAATACTTGCTTGCCACCATTTGTGTTGGAAAAGGAGTCGTCTGGCTTAGTTTAAGGTCCATACGAGCAAGTTCCAGGGACATGCCTGATGCCTAGTCCGATCATTGATCTGACTTAACCATTGAAAAGATCACGTAGCGAATTCTCTACAGTCCAAGTTTCAGGCGGATCCAACGGTCGAATTGAAAGATAAGAACTTTAAAAGTGTCTAGGGTCATGGACCTCCGGTGTCTAGGTGAACATGGGCGATGGCTCCATGCCTCATCATGAGAAAAGAGAGAGGGCAAGAGTTCCAGGGTCAAGACGTGATGGGAAAATTATCCAAAAAGGTCCTACATTCTTGGATTGCCTTTTCAAAGTGTACTGACTAGGAAAAAGGTACCTATCCTTACTTTTTAGGTGATGTGAGATCCTTGTGTGCTAGTCATGGACACATGGCGATTCTCCATGGGATTGTGTGTTATGTAATCACTAGGAGTGTGCCATGAGAGTATTTTCTAGCTCTCTAGGTCGTGTGTGAGTGGTTAGCCTGATAGCTAGGCTGATTTCCTCTCTTGTGTGAGATTATGGACTCTAATATGTGAGCCTTAGCTTCTATGGCTAAGTGGTGTGGCTTGTGAGAGGGCTGACTTGCCCAAGCTCTAGCTCTTTATGTACTCCATCATTTTAATTGATTCAACAACCATTCTTTAGCAAAATGCATGCCCTTTCAGTCCCATATTCTCGCTACTCCAATGCTCCCTCTCTCCTCCAGTTCCAACATTTGGTATCAGAGCCAATTTTTGCCAGTTTCAGCCAGCACAGGCCGTCATTTTGAAAGTGACAGGTTAGGGTCAAACCTTGACCAAATTTGAAGATCGAGTACAGGATCTTCAATTTCGCAAGACAAGCTCTCCAACGAGTGCAAAAGCGCGAAGATCCAAGAGCCGAATCGAGAGTTATGCTCAAAATGAGGTCGGCCAGGGCTACATTCTTCTCTATGAGTAAGACTATCGCCTTGCAATGACCATAACTCTCTGGTTTCTTTGTCACGTTTACAACTTGGCACATGAAAATTGTAGTATTTTTCTTTAGCTTTCCATTGGTGTACACATATTTACATTCCATGGGTTCGTTTGGGGGAAACGCCGTTTTCAAGCTAGCTGGTTTGAGTTGGAGTAGGAGCAGAAATAAACCATGTTTTTAAGAGGGCATATCTTTCCAAACTCCCTGTTGATGACCTTGTTTTATGGGTCGATCTGAACGTTTTTTGAGCTGAATTTTCAGTGGTGGGCTTAAATTTTCCAAATTCCCAGCCTGCTGGCATCTACAATCCATTGTCTGTCAGACAGATTATTGACAGAAGTAGTAGTAGACGTAGCGGTAGCGCCGGTACCTCAGGGCAACGTTGAGCATCACCAAGGCTCAAAATGGCAGCAGCAGGCGTAGTGACAACAGCCCAGCCTTTGGAGAGGCTAGAGGGATACACCAACTTCACGTTTTGGAAGATCGGTATCCACCTTCTTTTGGAGGAGATAGATTTGTGGGAGGTGGTGAGCGGCGACGAGCGTATTCCGCCTCCACAGGGAAAATGCATCACTGTATTGCAGGTGGTGGCGGAGGAAATACCGCAAAAAGGTATAGCAGATGCAAGTTCATCTACAACGGCAATAGCGGCATATGAGGAGTGGAAAAAGAAGGACATGCAGTATGTGAGTGACAAGATTAATGCAAAAGGGGAGTGGGATGCATTGTACAATAAGTATGAGAGAAAGGATCCTGCAATCCTTATGCTTTTGGAGGAGAAGATGGTATTGAGAACACAGGGTGGCGAAGGGATGGAGACGTATTTGGACACGGCAAAGAAGCTGGCAAAGCAGGTGAAAGCGGCCGGCAACCCTGTAGAAGAGACGCGCTTCATCCTCCTCTTGCTGAGGGGACTCCTAACGAGTTACGACACGGTGCGAGAGACGTTGAATTTCCAGCCAACTCTCCACCTGGACTTCATATACACACACCTGGTGCAAGTTGAACTGCGTCACAATGCAACAAAACGCAATGGCCACAAGAACTGTGAAGTAGCTTTTATGGCCATGAGCTCACGCAACCAGTAGCAGTAGTAGTCTGGATAGCAGAGAGGCAAGAAGAAAGGCAAGTACCAGTGTTACTTCAAAGAGGGGTACTACAAGAAAGAGAACTTCAAGCTCAAGAGGGACAAGAAGGAGCAGCAATAGTAGCAGCAAAAGCAACCATCTCCATAGGAGCACCAGCCGCAATCAGTATAGCGTCAGCAGCAGCAGCAACAGTAGCAATACAACTAGACTAGAGTGTACCATTTTGGCAACATGAGCGTGGTAAAGGAGGTGCGCGACCGCCTCTTCATGACGATACATCTGATACATCGCAGGTGAAGAAGGGTGATCTCGCATGGTACAAGGACTCAGGGTGTACCAAGAGCCTGACGACTCACAACAAGTTGTTTACACAACTGCTCTCCATTCCTCCTCGACTGATTGCTTTGCATGATGATCAGGTGGTATATGCTAAATGAATTGGGATTGTTGAGATGTAGCTTGACACCCAAGGTGGCATTGAAGTGAGAGTGTTCCATGGCGTGGTATATGTACGTGATGCTGCATTCAACGTCCTCTCGAAAACCTCTCTCACCAACACAGGACTGCGAGTTGGCCAGGTCGCTGAAGGAAAGCGACATATACCGCCTGTTGGATGCAACCAAGATCCCGCGTGAGAAGAGTCTTGAAACAGTGATGCAGGCCACAGATGGCAAAATCTGGCATGCGCGCTATGACCACATTGGCATGCGCGCCTTGCAGCAACTTCAAACGAAGAAGATGGTGCATGACTTGCCCACCATCTCCAACTTTGAGCAGTAGTTGGGCATTGGTTGTAAGGAGGGAAAGCAGCATCGCAAGGCGTTCTCTGGAGCAGGGGAGCGTGCAAAGGAGGTACTGGAGCTGGTCCACACAGACTTGTGTGGCCCGATGCAGGCGCAGAGCTTCGGAGGCTCTAGGTATTTTCTCACCTTCATTCATGATTTAAGCCATTATACTGATGTGTACATCTTTTCCTCGAAGGACCAGTGCTTTGACAAATTAAAAGAATTCACGGCTATGGTGGAGAACCAGACAGGCAATAAGATGAAGGTGCTGCGTAACGACCGTGATCAAGAGTACATGAGCAAAGAGTTCCAGGACTACTTTGCAGGAGAAGGCATCAACGTGCAGCGCTCCGTGCCATACTCGCCGTAGCAGAACGGCATAGCAAAACATGCCAACCGCACCATTGTTGAGTTGGCGTGCTCCATGCTACATGCGGCTCGGCTCACCTATGACTTCAGGACTGAAGTAGTGAGCACTGCGGTGGACATCAATAACCACAGTCCAACCAAGGCCTTAGAGTAGATGACGTCATACGAGGTGTGGTTAGGCTTGAAGCCGAGCGTGGGTCATCTTCGCGCGTTTGGCAGCTCGGTACACATGCAAGTGCCGAAGGAGAAGCGGTAGAAGTGGGACGCAAAGAGTACACATATGATGATCACCGGCTATGACGTCGCAAGTAAGGCCTATCGCCTATATGAGAGGGATAAAGGCCACGACATCGTCTCTAGGGATGTCGTTTTCAACAAAAGTAATGTAATCGGCACCAACATTATCTATGAAGAGGTCACTGAATCAACAGCTGACAAAGCAGTGGGAGCAGACACTCTCCCTGACTTCGTCTCCCCTGACCCTTCCTCTACTATGACGGTGGGAGAACCACTGTACTCTCCCATGTCTGATGTAGCAGATATAGCGGCCTCATTGGCAGAAACAAAGGAAGGAGATGCAACACCACCGTTAGTGATTGTTTTGCCAGCAGCAGTAGTTGTGCCAGTAGCACCACGCCTACCGGTTGCTAATGCTCTAGCACTAGGTCGCGAGTATCCTCTCAGGATTTCCTACAAGCTTGGTGAACACGGTGAGCTCTCATGATGTAGAAATCATAACAGAAAAACGTCACAGTAGCAGATTCAGATGAGCCAACATCATACAAGGAGGCCATGGTTATACCGAATGGACTAGATTAGACGGAAGAAAACAGCTCGACAACAACACATGGGAGCTAACTGAGCATCCACCATGACATAAGGTTATCAAGTACAAGTGGGAGATCAAGTGTAAGTGAGTGTTCAAGACAAAGCGGGGAGCAAATAGCAACATGGAAAAGTTCAAGGCAAGGCTGGTCGCCAATGACTACTCGCAGCATGAGTTCATTGACTACACAGAAACCTTTTCCCTTGTTGCAAAGTTTACTTCTGTGCGTACGCTCCTCTCGTATGCAACAGCTGAGGATTTCGAGGTTCATCACATAGATGTCAAGACGACATTCTTGAATGGTGACTTGGAGGAGGAGATCCACATGGAACAGCCAGAAGGGTTTGTCGTACATGGCCAAGAGCATCTGGTTTGGAAGTTGTAGAAGTCGCTCTACCGCCTCAAGCAAGCGTCACGTACTTCGAACCAGACGTTGGAAGCAGCGCTACAGTGCATGGGTTTTGAGCACAGCGAGTATGACTACAACGTCTATCACTGGCAGCATAGGCATGAGATCCTCATGGTCGTTGTCTATGTGGATGGCATGCTTCTGCTTTCCAACAGCATGTCTCCACTGTAAGACTTCAAGGAGGCCATGCAGGAGCGCTTCCAGATGTCAGATCTCAGAGAGGCGTCATATTTCCACGGTATCCAGATCACGCGTGACCGCAAATCACTCTCTCTTGCTGCAGTAGAGCCGCTACATCAAGGATATTTTACACCGGTTCAGCATGACAGAGACCAAATCCATCGGCATGCCGCTTGAGACGCGGAAGTACTTCATGAGGTTCAGTGGAGAAGCAGATGCAGCTAAGCGGTAGAAGTACCAAAGCGTCGTCAGCAATCTCATGTACCTAATGGTGGCAACCAGGTCGGACCTTGCATAGGCTATGAGTGCTATGAACCAGCGTAATCCCGGACATGAGCATCATAGGGCAGTGAAACGGATCTTCCGCTACCTAGTTGAAACCATCAACATCGGCATCACCTACAACAGCAATGACAACAGTATCATTGGCTACACAGACGCAGATTGGGCGTCAAATCCTGAGGACCGCAAGTCCATCCTTGGACATGTCTTCCTCATGAATGGCGGGGCCATCAGCTGGTGTAGCAAGCGGCAAGTGGTCGTGGCGACCTCAAGCACACAAGCCAAGGAAGCAATTTGGCTCTGGCGTCTCATGGTGGAGATGAGTGGGAGTGCATCAGTTCCAGTTCCTGTACGCATCGACAACCAGAGCGCAATCGCACTTGCCAAGAATCCTGAATACCATGCACGTACCAAGCACATTGACATCACATATCACTTTATCAGGAACATGGCGCACAAAGGCATGTGGACTTAGCCCACTCTGACTACGGTAAAGTAAGAGATTGTCAGAAAAGGAGCCATCTAGCTTAGTTTCAGGTCCATAAGAGCAAGTTCCGGGAACATACCAGATGCCTACTCCGATTGTTCATCTGACTTCACCATTGGAAAGATCAGGTGGCAAATTTTCTACGGTCCAAGTTTCAGACCGATCCAACGATAGTTGAGGGATAAAAAATTTCAAGGTTTCTGGGGTCATGGACTGCCGGTGTCTGGGTGACCATGGGCGATGGCTCCATGCCTTAGCGTGAGAAAAAAAAAAGGAAAAGAGGTCCAGGATCAAGACCTGATGGGAGAAATATCCAAAAAGGTCCTATATTATTTGATTGCCTTATCAGAGTGTGCTGACTAGGAAAAAGGTACCTCTCTTTACTTTTTAGGCGAGGTGAGATCTTTGTGTGCTAGCCATGGATACATGGCGATTCTCCATGGGATAGTGTGTTATGTGACCACTAGGAGTGTGCCATGAGAGCATTTTCTACCTCTCTATGTCATGTGTGAGTGGTCAGCCTTTTTGCTAGGCTGATTTCCTCTCTGGTGTGAGATTATGGACTCTAGTCTGTGAGCCCTAGCCTCCATGACTAAGTGGTATGGCTTGTGAGAGGGCTCACTTGCCCAAGCTCTATATGTACTCCATCATTTTGAGTGATTCAACAACCATTCTTTAGCACAACTGATGCCCTTTCAGTCCCATATGCTCGCTGCTCCAAGACTCCTCTCCTCCAGTTCCAACAATTTAGTCCGAGATTGCTATCGCACGTTGCCCATTACGCTCAATAGGCTTTCTCTCTGCATTGCCTTGGAGGCATGGCTCACACAACTTCTTGGACTTCCCTCATCTTTGGCCTTGCATCCCTCACTCCTATGAACTACTTTGTGCTCCTACATAGCATGTAATCTTCTTTTAACCACACGACTAAACCGCTTGTACCACAGCTCAGCATGTATGTTTTTTGTGTAGTTGGTCGCCATGGTGACGACCTATGGTGCAACATCAGGATTTGGAGACTTCAACTTTTCAACCACTGTATGTCCCTCACTTGTACTCTCAAGGGGCTTGGTCTATAGACCAAGCTACATAGAGTCCATCAAATCTTGAGACCTATGCGACAAGACGCCTTGGAATATGAGATCTTGATATCCTTGTTCTTGAAAATCACGGCCTCCTCATTGATGAAGATGACTCTCATGTCGTGGTCTGTGATTTTGGACACCGACAAGAGGTTTGTCACAACAGACGAGATGTAGACAATGTTCTCTAGCTTCAAGTCTTTTTCAATATTGTTCATGTTGATGTTGATCATCTTATCTCCCTCGCATGGACAAGGCTACCACTGGCATACCAGAAGCAACGTTCAGTGTCCCTAATGGAGATGAACCCATCCTTCTCCCTTGAAGATTGGTGGTTTGTGCAAGAGTCAAGCCCGTAGCCTCCACGCTCGAGCAGTCCCGCTCCCTTAGTTGCCGGCACGCTCTCAGCCATCATGTTCGTCAACTCCTTTTTACCTTTTCATTTGCTATCATGTCTACCACCATGATCTCATTCTTCCTTCTTAGGTGCCCTGAAGACCCGTGCCGGATGCCGAGGCTTGTCATAATTATGAAACGTCCCAGGATACTTTGAAGCCTTTCCACGGCCACCATTGCCTTTTCCTCCACCGCCACCGCTTTCGCTACCGCTCTGACCAGAAGAGGAGTTATTGCTACGACCACCGTACTATGTAGCATAGGCTGAAATATAAGCCTCACTACCATTGCGATGCATGACCTCGTTGTGCGTGTACTTGGACACTGCCTCATGCGTCAAATCCTCCTCCTTCGAACCACCAAGGAAAATGATCAGAGGACCCCCGCTTTCAGGTAGCCCCATGAGGAAGATCATGGCCGGCATATTGGTATCGATTTTCCGGCTCATCTGGGTCACTTGTTGAAGTAATCCTTCAAACTACAGCAGGAAGTCCGAAATCGACTCTCCCTCGCTCACTCTCATCCTAATCAGCTTTTGAAGGATGAAGAGATGATTACCCAGAGTCATTGACTGGAGTACACGTGCAAGATTTTCATAAGCCTTTGATGTATTTGTGATTCTGTGGAGATGGGCATGCTACGACTCATGCACTGATGTCACGAGGATGGCCAATACCATCTCGTTTTTGCACTTATATCCGGGGTCATCTTTTGGTAGTTCAATCTCTTCTTGAAAGAACATCTTCAAGTAGCTGTGCACTTTCATGACAATCTCAAACTGCCATTTCCATGAGGGTAATCTAATCTGTGTGAACTTGGTCATGCCACCATTGATGTGCTCGAGACTGAGCGTCATACGTGGCGCCATACTACTTCTCTATGTCTCTGGTTCTCTGCTTTGTTGAGACTGATGTAGGCTGATTTAAGCGGTTGTCTGCTACCGGTTTAGAAGGTGGAGATCCGTTACTTATCCCTTAGCCGTTGATCACTTGCAAATAGAGAAGAACACACTCTAGCGAACCCATGGTCGTGCCTCCAAGGACAGAGCTTATCTTTGTTAGGGTACAAGGGTCGTACCTCAAGAGGAAGACCTTATCATTGTCCCTTATTCGCGAAGTATTTACAACCGCCGTTGGAGCTGATGGACCAGATCGACCAAATGGAGCTGATGGAGCTGATGTGCGCTACAAGACAAAGAGGGTCAGAGAGAGTGCAAAAACATGCCTTAGAATTTGTCAGTATGAGCCCATAGAAAACAAGGCCAGCACAATGGCACTTGCCGTCCGCTTGTAGTATTGCAACTAGGAGGAGATATCACCCTCAAAATCACAGTCCACACCGCGCATTTCATAGGAATCATTTCCTTACACTATGTCCTTAACACCTGGTCACTTTTGCACGAGGAGCTAACCCCTGGGGCTTAGACCAACCAATGCTTCTTTGGTGTCTGCCTCTGGTGGACAACTCTATGAGGAGTCTCAAAGGCAAGAACTGTACTCAATGACAGGCAACTGACAGGTTCTTACAGTCCTAGAACTAGCCTCTAACCTAGGCACACAGTGGCTCCTTGGATGAGCTACTTTGCGGACAATCTAGATTACATCATCCCCCTTGCCTACATGGCGGTCCTTATGACCGTCAAGTGGAGCCAGCCACCAGGATGGACATTGGAATGTTCTAAGGTGTCTCTTACAACCTTCCTGTGACTTTCCAAGGTCCTTTTAAAGTCCTTCTAAGGAAACATTGTAAGGTTCTTCTAAGGAAGGACCTTAGAATTTTCTAAGATGTCTCTTAGAACCTTCCTACCCCCTTTTGGTCACAAAGAAAATTAGTCATTGGACTGGAAATTGACCGAGTTACCTCTCGCTCCAGATACTAACTCTGAAATGTCTACGCCACAAGGAAATATCCTAGGTAGTATTTTCCTGGCTATACTATCCAGTTTAGACCAAGGGACTTTACTCCAAAGGAGCAGTGCATGTCATATCCATCTGGACCAGACTTAGGAGACTTACTCTAAGGGAGTAATGGATGTATAGACCGTCATGTGCTTGTCTCAATGTTAGCTATGGACAAGGAGCATATCAGGTCAACAGTCTTGACCCTGGACCTCTTGACTTTTTCTTTCATTGGACTAAGGCATACAGCCGTCATCCATGGTCATCTTGATACTAGCGGTCCATGATCGCGAAAACTTTAAAATTCATATCTATCAATCTGACTATTGGATCAGCCCGAAACTTGGAAGGTAGACAATATGCCACCTGCTCAATTCAATGGTTAAGTCAGACTGATAATTACAGTAGGCATCTGTTAGTTTCTTGGAACTTGTTCATGTAGACCTGAAACTTAGCGGAATGGCCCTATGTCCAAAAACGTCATAGTAGGAATATGTCTTGATGTTTGTTATGCAATAGGATAGGCCAATAGGTTTGTGGTGAATCAAGGTTTGATTTTATTGGCATTTCTCTGGTTCTCTTTTCTCTACTATACTTTTTCCTTTGCTCTTATGCGATATGGTTGTAGAGGTGTCGTGGTATTCTTGGTTTATTCTACATCCTATTGGTTTCTGTTCTTGTCTCTATTTTGCTCTTCTCCTCATCCACATCTCCTTTTGCTGCATCCAGGCCTCTGTTTCCACTATCTTGAGTTACGCATCCTCAGGTCTCTTTTACTCCATGATAGGATCTTGGGAATTTAATAATGGTATCCTTCAAGTGGGTGATTGTGTGTGAATGGTATTTTGTGGTGTTTCATCCATTTCCTATGCTGGTATTGATATACTGAGGAGGACCTTTTATGAACTACTTTCCTTGGACGTAGTAATGTCACTATAGCAGAGGCGATCATCCCCTGTGGGGCCTGCCTCACTTCTTCCTCATACTCCTCCGACTCCTACTGTATTTGTATCATGATTTTGCCTTCTTTATCCTTGAATTTTGTTCCATGAGGGGTTTTGTACTCCTATTGAGCCAATGACCTAAGCGATATATAAGGTGCTAGTGATCTTGATGCCCTTTATTCTCCTCCTGCTGCTACCGCAAGTGCCCCATTATAGAGTCGTTTCTTTGCCTATTCTTTAGTTCTTCTGTGACCAATCTTCATATCCCCTGGTCCCTTTCCAACACTAAATCTCGCTCCTACTCCTTCCTTTTGGGATGTTATGGATGTGGAGGGTTCCTTCCTCTTCTCTACTCCCATGTCCATTTCCTTGATGACATCCTCTACATTCTCCCTGATTTTACGTACCGTCAGTGCTTGTCCAGATTGCATCCTTTTTCTATCTCGCGTTGGATCTGGAGGAGAGAGGGAACCTTGGAGTAGCGAGCATGTGGGTATGAAAGGATATCAGTTGTACTCGAGAATGGTTAATAAATTACTAAAAATGATGGAGTACATATAGAGCTAGGGCTTGGAAAAGTCAGCCCTTTCACAAGCCACACCACTTAGCCATGGAGGCTAAGGCTCACAAACTGGATATCACAATCTCACACAAGAGAGGAAATATGCCTAGCAATTAGGCTAAGTAGTCACATACGATGTAGAGAGCTAGATAATGTTTTCATGGGACACTCCTAGTCGTCACATAATCTACAATCTCATGGAGAGTCGCCATGTATCCATGGCTGGCACATAAAGATATCACCTCACCTAAAAGTTAAGGAGAGGTACATTTTCCTCGTCAACACAATGATAAAGTAATCTTAAGACCAAAGACTTTTTGGATATTTCTCCGATCAGGTCTTGATTCTGGACCTCTTGTCTTTTTCTTTTCTCAAGCTCAGGCATGGACCCGTCAAAAACCATGATCACCCATGATTCCTATATATCGACGATCCATGATCCCAAAAACTTAAAATATTCATATCTCCTTATTTGACTGTTCGATCAGCCTAAAACTTGGACTATAGATAAATGCCCACCTAATCTTTTTAATATTGATGTTGGATTGATGATCGGACCAGGCATCTGGAATCTTTATAGAGCTTGCTCTTGTGGACCTGAAATTAAGTCGCATGGCTCCTTTTTCAATAGAGAATGTCATCCACATAGGTATTGATGATGAGGATGTCGTGTTCATACTGCAACTAATACACACTATAGTCATACTCATTACGCTCAAACCACATGTACTGCTATGCCGCATATAACTTCTTTCTCCAAGCACGTGACACTTACTTGAGGCGGTGTAATGACTTTTATAGCTTACAAACCAGGTATTCCTCACCATACATGATGAACACCTCCGGATGGTCCATGTAGATCTCCTCCTCCAAGCTGTTGGGAATGGACCATCCGGCCCAGTTTCAGGTCCACGTGAGTAAATTCCATGAAACTACCATATGCCTATTTTAATTGTCAAGCGGATTTCACCACTGGGAAGATCAGGTGGCAAATTATCTACGATTCAAGTTTCAGGGCAATCCTGTTACATATTGCCCCGTGCCATGCCCTGGAGTTGCCGTTTTCAGGGTGATGGCTCCAGATCCTTGTACAATGCATGTTTGCATGCATGAATGGATGTTTCAGAAACTAGAGGACATGCTGGACCAGCTACAATTTGAATCACAGCAATTGGCTAAGAATTGAGGGAGTTATGGTCTGTCAAATTTGGGAGGTGGTGCTGGCCGTTCGGGTTTGGACGGCAGACTTGGTACCGGTCGGAAAATTGATCCGGCTGTGACCAGTTTGACTCCTACCACGCACACCATGGTCGAAGCGCCCCTTGGGGGATGCTAGCAGCAGTATCCCATGGTGCATTGGAGCCATGTGTGCTTCGGAATGGCGGTCTGATGCTTCATTGGGGTCCAGCGCGCTTCGGGCGCCCATCACTCACGCTAGTGCTCTGTCGGGGACAGAGACTCAATGATGCACTCCGAATCACGTTTCGGATGCTACAGTGGTCCAAATTGCACACAATTTGGTGCGTTGGAAAGCTTGTGATTAGTACTATAACTTTGCTGACGTGGTCCGTGTCCAGTAATCCACTCAAAGTTGATCCCCAGCCTCTCGAACTTTGGGTGTTGCTGAATTCCGTCAGATTTCTGCTCACATAGTGTGTGGCGACCAGAAAGCACACACTTCATCTAAAACTGCTGCCCAGAAGAGCTGTGAACCTCAGGATGTGGTCAGGCCACGTTGGAACCACATTTTCAACAAAGGGTTATGGGCCCACAGCCCTAACTGGTGTCAAACGTTCACGGCTTTCACGGCGGACAGGAGGAGCGTCTCGGACAACCTCGCTGTCAACGTCTGACGACCCAGGAAGCAGAAGCGCAACATGGCGCTGAGAACGGAGTCGCATCTGATCCAGAAGTATGCGGGTGGCCCTGGCTTTGGGCTGTGGAGGTGGCACTTTGAGATCTATCTCGCACAATAGGGGCTACTCGAAGTGATGAAGGGCACAGAGGTCCTCGACGAGAAGACTGCGGCAGACGAAGAGAAGCAGGCATTCACAAATAAAAAAACCAAGGCGCTCATGTTCTTGTTGTCGTCTATTGTCGAGAACCAATGGGGCTACTTCCAAGGCAGCACGCTGGCTGCCGAGGCATGGCAAAAGCTTTGCACCATCCACCAATCGACGTCGCTTGCAAACCGGATCTTTGCGATGAAGCGACTTCTAATGGTGAGGATCGAGGAGGGTGAGGACATCCTCGCTGCCATGTAGCAGATTGAGTCGCTCGCCTCGCAATGCAATGATGTGGAGTGGAAGGTCGACTCTCAATTGCAGGCAATGGCTCTCCTCGTGGCTCCACCTGACAGTTGGAGTCCCCTCATTACCGTCCTCCGTGGATGGACGGAGGACAAGCTCACCTATGGCGCAGTCGCCGGGTATATCCGCAACGAGGCGCAACGTCGCAGTGGCGGCAAGGCCTCGTTGTCCTCATCGGCCTTGGTCACCAAAACGTGCGGTGGCGGTAGTGGCGGCAAGGGAGGCGGCGGAAAGGGTGGCAGCAAGAAGGGCGTCAAGAAAGGTGCGTGCCACAATTGTCGCAAGGAGGGCCATTGGGCCTGCGAGTGCCCGCAGGAGGTGAAGGCCGGCGGCAAGGACGCCAAAGGCAAGAAGGCGCTCCTTAACGGCACCATAAACCACAACCTCAAAGGGGCCAACAGGTGGTGCCTGGATTCCGGCGCCGAGGAGCACACCCAAGCCGAGAAGGTGGGATTCGTCCGCTACTCCAAATCTGCCAAGTCTATGGTGGTCGCAAACGACAAAGTCAAGCCGGCGGCCGGCAAAGGAGACGTTGAGGTGGAGGTGGAGGTGAACAGTAAAAAGATGTTGCGTGTCATCCATGATGTGCAACATGTCCCCGGCCTGGCTGACATTCTAAGTGTTAGTCACTTGATGGATAAGGGATATGAGGTGCTTTTCCACAGGAAAGGCGCAGTGGTGCGCATGGACGGCGACACCAAAGTCGTGCTCGATGCAAAGTGCCAGGGCGGTCTCTATATTGTGGAGACAAAGGTGATCCCCGCAGCAGCAAACGCAGCATATTTGCAAGAACGTGCCGTCAACATGGCCAAAGGAGGGGGAGCTGATCAGGAGTTATGGCACCGGCGGCTGGGGCATTCGTCGCCCGCAGCCGTGAAAGAGATGGTGAAGCGCGACATGGTCCGCAACCTCGACATCACCGGTGCAGCAGATGTGGTAGCAGATGCAGCAGTGCACAAAAACTGCGAGCCTTGCATTTTGGGCAAGGCGAGGCGCAAGCCGTTCAACGAGAACGTGGGGCGCGCCCAGGACCTACTGGAGATCGTGCACAGTGATGTCTGTGGACCGTTCAAAACACCGTCAAAAGGCGGTGTGCGGTACTTTGTCACCTTCATCGATGACTGCAGCAGAAAACTCTATGTGTACACGTAGAGTTTTCTACGTATACGTCTGGTTTGCTCGCTCCGCCATACAGTGAAAGGGCATGGTACTGGAGCGGCTGAAGGAGTACGTCGCCGTAGTGGAGAGGCAGACTGGCCGCAAGGTCAGAGCGCTACGCAACGACAATGGCGGAGAGTACGTGGGCTGCAGTGGGTGGCTGAAGGAGCAGGACATCAAGTGGCAGCACACAACTCCCTACTCGCCACAATCTAATGGCGTGGCGGAGCGAGCAAACCAGACGCTGCTGAACATGGTGCGTACGATACTCGTGGACGCGGGATTGCCGTAGAGCTTCTGGGTGGAAGCGGTGCGTACGACAAGCTACACCATCAACCTGATCCCGACAGCGGTGCTGAAGGGGAAGAGTGGTTGGAAGATGCCGCAGGAGGTATGGAGCAGGTGCAAGCCAAGTGTGATGCACCTGAAGGTCTTCGGGTGCAAGGCGTACACGATGGTGCAGGCGGCACAACGACACGATGGAAAACTGGACCCACGTGCCAAGCCGTGTCTCTTCCTTGGCTACGAGAGCACGCTTAAGGCATACCGACTCTACGACGTTAGCAAGGAGGAGATCTTCAACAGCCGTGACATTGAGTTCAACGAGCACCAGACCTACAGCAGCAGCAGTAGTGACATCGACGTGATGGACTCTCCGAAGCAGGGGGAGTAGTTCCAGCTCCTAACCAATGAGTAGCGGGTAGATGCCGACACTGACGAAGAGTCTTCCGTGAGCGACGGTGCTGGGGTGCAACAGGGCGGCGGTGCAAAAGCAGGTGTCGCCGAGGCACAGGACGCAGTAGCCGAAGCAGAGGAGGCCGAGGACGTGAACGGGGCTGCCGAGGAGCACTAATAGGACCAGCCGCTGGCGTCACCAAAATCACCGCGATGCAGCCAAAGGCAGTGGAATGCGGCAAAACGGTATGACACAATAATGGGCAGCTGGATCGACATGGCGCGGTGCATGATGGCAGCTACAGCGGAGCCAAAAACCGTGCAAGAGGCGCTTGCACGACCTGTAGCGGAGCAGTGGGACGCAGCTATCAAGTCAGAGCTCGCGTCCATTGCCGAGAACGACACTTGGGAGCTCGTGGATCGGCCAAAAGATGCCAAGGTCATCGGCTCCAAGTAGGTCTTCAAAACAAAGTACAAGGAGGGTACAGTGGAGAAGTACAAGGCGCCGCTGGTGGCGAAGGGGTTTGCACAATGCAAGGGCGAGCACTACGACAAGAGATTCGCCCCCGTCGCCAAGTTCACGAGTATCCGGGCGATCCTCGCGGTGGCAGCTGCCAAGGACATGGAGCTGCATCAAATGGACGTGAAAACTGCATTCTTGAATGGCATTCTGGAGAAGGAGATCTTCATGGAGGTGCCGGAGGGGATGGACGTACCGGAGGGCAAAGTGTACAAACTGCGCAAGTCCTTGTACGGGTTAAAACCGTCACCAAGGTGCTGGTACCAGCAGATGGATAGCTACATGGTGCAGGTCGGTTTCAAGCGCTGTGAATCTGATCATAGTGTGTACGTGCGGCGCAATAACCAGCTCCATCAAATCGTTACACTCTATGTAGACGACCTGATTTTGTGTTCATCTGACGTACAGGCTCTACAATAGCTGAAGGAGCAATTGAGCAGCAGATTTCAGATGTCCGACATGGGGGAGTTGGAGTACTACCTCGGGGTGAGCATAACGCAGAACCGGAGGGCGCGCACTCTTGAGCTGGGCAGGCCAAGTACGTTGCCAAAGTGCTGAAGCGGTACGGCATGGAGGACTGCAAACCGGTTGGCAGTCCGGTGTCCACATCCTATGACCTGAGCGTGGCAATGTCGCCGCAAATAAAAAAAGAGCGGGGGGACATGGTAGAGGTGTCGTACCAGTCTGCGGTGGGCAGCCTCATGTACGCCATGGTGGCGACTCGACCGGACCTGGCCTAAGCCGTGGGTCAACTGAGCAGGTACGTGGCCGATCCAGGGCCACTACACTGGCAAGCGGTCAAGCACATCCTCCGCTACCTGCAGGCAACGCAGCATGCGTGCCTGAGGTTCGACGGCAAGGGGAGGACCGGCCCCTTGCGTCTGGTCTGCTACAAGGATACAACTATGCCAACGACGTGGACAAGCGAAAGTCCACCTCTGGCTACGTGTTCTTCCTCGCAGGTGTAGCGGTCTCATGGTGCAGGAGAAAACAGGACTACGTCGCCACCTCCAGAGTGGAAGCAGAGTACATCGCGTTGGCCGAAGGGGTCAAGGAGGCGGTGTGGCTCCGCAGGCTGTTGGGGGAGCTCGGCGTGCCGCAACGGGAGCCTACAGTGGTACAAGAGGACAACACCGGATCCATCTCGCTAACCAACAACCCGACGTAGCACAGGAGGACAAAGCACATTGACGTGCGCTACCACTATGCGCGCAACATGGTCCAAAAGGGACAGGTTGTGCTACAACATTATAGTACGACGCACATGCTCGCGGATTGCTTGACCAAGGCGCAGCCCAGAGATCGGCATGTCCTCAATGTGGCAGGCCTTGGGCTTACGGGCTATGATGGGCTCAAGAGCGCTATGGAAGATGAGCAGGAGTGAGCAGGAAGACATCCGCCATGGCAGGATTAAGGGGAAGATTGTTACATATTGCCCCGTCCCAAGCCCTAGAGTTGCCGTTTTCAGGATGATGGCTCCAGATCCTTGTACAATGTGTGTTTGCATGCATGGACGGATGTTTTAGAAACTAGAGGACACGCTAGACCAGTTGCAATTTGAATCTTAGCAATTGGCTAAGAATAGAGGGAGTTATGGTCCGTCAAAGTTGGGAGGTGGTGTTGGCCGTCCGAGTTTGGACGGCAGACTTGGTACTGTTGGATCTGGAGGAGAGAGGGAGCCTTGGAGCAGCGAGCATGTGGGACTGAAAGGGCATCACTTGTGCTGAAAAATGGTTGTTGAATCACTTAAAATGATGGAGTACATATAGAGCTAGAGCTTGGGCAAGTCAGCCCTCTCACAAGCCACACCACTTAGCCATGGAGACTAAGGCTCACACACTAGAGTCCACAATCTCACACAAGGGAAGAAATCAGCCTAACAATCAGGCTGACCAGTCTCAGACGACCTAGAGAGCTAGAGAATGCTCTCATGGCACACTCCAAGTGGTCACATCACCCACAAACCCATGGAGAATCGCCATGTGTCCATGGGTAGCACACAAGGATCTCACCTCACCTAAAAAGTAAGGAGAGGTACCTTTATCCTAGTCAGCACACTCTGACAAGGCAATCCTAAGACCAAGGACCTTCTTGGATATTTCTCCCATCAGGTCTTGACCCTGGACCTCTTGCCTTTTTCTTTTCTCAGGCTAAGGCATGGAGCCATCGCCCATGGCCACCCAGACATCGGCGGTCTATGACCCCCGAAACTTCGAAAATTCATATCTCCGAGGCCGACCGTTGGATCGGCATAAAACTTGGACTGTAGATAATTTGCCACCTGATATTTTCAATGGTGAAACGGATTGATGATCGGAGCAGGCATCTGGAAGTTTCCTGGAACTTGCTCCTGTGGACCTGAAACTGAGCCGGACGGCTCCTTTCCCAACAATCTCCCACTTTGCCGCAGTCAGAGTGGGCTGAGTCCACATGCCTTCATGCATAACTGCTGCTTCTCACGGGTCACTCGCTTGGTGCTAAAATCAGCGACCTGCCTGCTGGTTGGAGTAAACTCCAGTTTGATAGCACCCTCCTGCACCATGTGCCTGATGAAGTGATATGCGATGTCAATGTGCTTGGTGCGTGCATGGTGCTCAGGATTCTGGGCAAGTGCGATTGCGCTCTGGTTGTCGACGCGCACAGGAACTGGAACTGCTACACTCCCACTCATCTCCGCCATGAGACGTTGGAGCCAAACTGCTTCCTTGGCTCCAAAATTGAGACAGACGTACTCAGCTTCTGTGCTCAAGGTGGCCACGACCACCTGTCGCTTGCTGCAGCAGCTGATGGCACCTCCATTCATGAGAAACACATGTCCAGAGATGGACTTGCGGGTCTCGGGGTTTGAAGCCCAATCTGCATCTGTGTAGCCGATGATGCTGTTGTCGTTGCGGTTGTAGGTGATGCCGACGTTAATGGTTCCAGCAAGGTAGCAGAAGATCCGCTTCATTGCCTTCTGGTGCTCTGGTCCGGGATTAGCCATGTGTTGGCTCACAGCGCTCACAGCCTGTGCGAGGTCCGGCCTGGTTGCCACCATCAGGTACATAAGACTGCTGACGGCGCTCTGGTACTTCTACCGTTCAGCTGCATCTGCTTCTCCACTGAAGCTCACGAGGTACTGCCGCGTCTCCAGCAGTGTACCGATGGGTTTGGCCTCTGCCATGCCGAACCGCTGTAGGACGTCCTTGATGTAGCGACTCTGCTTTAGCGAGAGAGAGTGTGATTTGCGGTCAAGCGTGATCTGGATGCCAAGGAAGTATGACGCCTCCCCAAGATCAGACATCTGGAAGCGCTCCTGCATGGCCTCCTTGAACTCCTGCAGTGCAAACATGCTGTTGGAAAGGAGGAGCATGTCATCCACATAGACAATGATGATGAGGATCTCATGCTCATGTTGCCAGCGATACACGCTGTAGTCACACTCGCTGCACTCAAACCCCATGCACTGCAACGCCGCATCCAACTTCTGGTTCCATGCGCACGATGCTTGCTTGAGGCCGTACAACGACTTCTGCAGCTTGCAAACCAGGTGCTCTTGGCGATGGCCAGGATGATGAACCCCTCCGGCTGCTCCATGTAGATCTCCTCCTCCAAGTCACCATTCAAGAATGCCGTCTTCACATCCATGTGGTGAACTTCGAAGTCCTCAGCTGCTGCATAAGAGAGGAGTGTACGCACAGAGGCAAACTTTGCAACAGGGGCAAAAGTTTCTGTGTAATCGATATCCTCTTGCTGCGAGTAGCCCTTGGCGACCAGCCTCGCCTTGTACTTTTCCAGGTTGCCATCTGCTCCCCGCTTCTTCTTGAACACCCACTTGCACTTGATCACCTTACGTCCAGATGGACGCTCAGTCAGCTCCCACGTGCCGTTGTCCAGCTGCGACTGTATCTCCTGCTGCACGGCTTGCGCCCAATCTGCTGCATCAGGTGCAGCCATGGCCTCCTAGTATGACGTTGGCTCATCTGAATCTGCTGCAACTGTGACATTCATCTGTTCTGGTTTCTACAGCATACAGAAATGGCTGCGCTCACCAAGCTTGTAACGCACCCTAAGAGGGTACCTGCGACCTGGTGCTGGAGAGTTAGCAGGCGCCTGGCGCGGTATTGCTGGCACAACTGCTGTTGCTGGTGGTGCTACATCTTCCTCCTCTGCTTCTGCCGATGAGGCTGCTGTATCTATTACGTCAGATATGGGAGAGTAGAGTGACTCTCCCAATGTCACAGTAGAGGAAGGATCGGGAGAGACTGGGTTAGGAAGGATTTTTGCTCCCACTGTCTCGTCAGCTGTTGGTTCTGCTACCTCTTCACAAACAATGTTGGTGCCGATGACGTTGCTCTCGTTGAAGACGGCATCCCTGTAGATGATGACGTGGCCTGTATCCCTCTCGTAAAGGTGATAGGCCTTGCTTGCCACGTCGTAGCCAATCATTAGCATCTGCGTACTCTTTGCGTCCCATTTCTACCGCTTCTCCTTGGGCACGTGCATGTATGCCAGGTTGCCAAATGCTCGGAGATGACCCACGCTCGGTTTCTTGCCGAACCACGCCTCGTATGACATCGTCTGCTCCAGTGCCTTAGTTGGACTGCGGTTCTTGATGTAGACCGCAGTGTTCACGGCTTCAGCCCAGAAGTCGTAGGTCAGCCGAGCCGCGTGTAGCATGGAGTCCGCCGAATCCACAATGGTACGATTGGCGCGTTCTGCTACACCGTTCTGTTGCGGCGAGTACGGTGCGGTACGCTGCGCCTTGATGCCAGCTGTTGCGAGGTAGTCCTGGAACTCCTTGCTCAGGTACTCTCTACCGCGATCGCTGCGCAGCGCCTTGATCTTCTTGCCAGTCCGGTTCTCCACCATGGCCTTGAACTCCTTGAACCTGTCAAAGCACAGGTCCTTGGAAGGAAGGAAGTACACAACAGTGTAACGCCTGAAATCATCAATGAAGGTCAGGAAATACCTAGAGCCTCCAAAGCTCCGTGTCTATATCGGTCCGCACAAGTCCGTGTGGACCAGCTCCAACACCTCCTTCACACGCTCCCCTGCTCCAGAGAACGCCTCCCGGTACTGCTTCCCCTCCAAACAGCCGATGCACAACTGCTGCTCAAAGTTAGAGATGGTAGGTAGGTCACGTACCATCTGCTTTGCTTGAAGCTGCTGCAAGGCGCGCATGCCGATGAGGTCGTAGCGCGCATGCCAGATCTTGCCATCTGTCGCCTACACCACTGCTGCAAGACTCTGCTCACGTGGGATCTTGGTCGCCCCCAGCAAGCGGTACATGTTGTCCTCCTTCACCGACCTGGCCAACTCCTCTCCTGTATCCTTGTTGAGGATGTAGTCATAGTCATCATCGAAGACGACGTGTAGTCCTGTGTTTGTAAGAGAGGAGACTGAGAGGAGGTTGAATGCAGCATCAGGTACATACAGCACGTCATGCAACACTCCCACTTCAATGCCACGTGGGGTCTCAAACCATATCTCTACAATCCCAATCCCCTCAGCATACACCACCCGATCATCACCCATAGCGATAGGACGGGGAGGGATGGACAGCAGCTGCGTAAACCACTCCTTGTGATGTGTGAGGCTCTTGGTACACACTGAGTCCTTATACCATGCGAGATCCGCCTTCTCCACTTGCGACATGTCAGACTTCGCCATGAAGAGACGGTCGTGCACCTCCTTGGCCACATTCATGTTGCCAAAGTGGCGCACACCAGCCTGGTTTTGCTACTGCTGCTGCTGCTACTGACGCTGCTGTGACTTCTGCTGTTGCTACTGCTTTTACTACTGCTGCTGCGATGACTGCTGCTGCTGCTACTCCTTCTGGTCCCTCTTGAGCTTGAAACACTCCTTTTGTAGTGTGCCTCTTTCTAGTAGTAGTGGAATTTGCCTTTCTTTCTGCCTCTCTGCTGTCCAGACTGCTGCTGCTGCTGCTGCTGGTTACGTGAGCTCGTGGCCACAAAAGTCGCTTCACTACTGTCGCCGCCATTGCGCTTTACTGCATTGCAACGCAATTCCACCTGCACCAGGTGTGTGCAGATGAAGTCGAGGTCGAGAGTTGGCTGGCACTCAAGCGTCTCTCGCACCGTGTCGTAGCTGGTTGGGAGTTCCCTCAGCAAGAGGAGGATGAACCGCGTCTCTTCCACAGGGTTGCCGGCCGCTCTCAGCTGCTTCGCCAGCTCCTTTGCCCTGTCCAGGTACGCCTCCATCCCTTCACCACCCTGCATTTTCAGCGCCATCATCTTTTCCTCCAAAAGCATGAGGAATGCAGGATCCTTGCTCTCATACTTNAATTCCACCTGCACCAGGTGTGTGCAGATGAAGTCGAGGTCGAGAGTTGGCTGGCACTCAAGCGTCTCTCGCACCGTGTCGTAGCTGGTTGAGAGTTCCCTCAGTAAGAGGAGGATGAAGCGCGTCTCTTCCACAGGGTTGCCCGCTGCTCTCAGCTGCTTTGCCAGCTCCTTTGCCCTGTCCAGATACGCCTCCATCCCTTCACCACCCTGCATTTTCAGCGCCATCATCTTTTCCTCCAAAAGCATGAGGAATGCAGGATCCTTGCTCTCATACTTCTTGCACAACGTGTCCCACCCCTCCTTTGCAGTAGCCTTGTCACTCACGTACTTAAGATACGGGTTGAAGATGGTATTGACAAGGAACCTGTAGGCCTGCCTGTCCTTCTTCTTCCACTCCTCATACGCCGCCGCTGCAATCATAGATGAACTTACATCTGCTGCACCTTTCTGCGGCGTCTTCCCCGCCACCACCTCTGCTGCGGTGATGCCTTTTGCCTGTGGAGGCTGAGCGCGTTCGTCGCCGCTCACCACCTCCCAGGAGCCCCTCTCCTCCAAAAGGAGGCGGGTACGGATCTTCCAAAACGTGAAGTTGGCGCGTCCCTCCAGCCTCTCCACAGGCTGGGCTCCTGTCACAACGCCAGCTGCTGCCACTTTGAGCCTTGGTGATGCTCAGCGCTGCCCTTGGATGGCGACGCTACCTGTGCTTTTGCTGCTGCTTCTGCCAGGAATCTTTCTGACAGAAAATGGGCCGTATATTCCAGCGGACTAGGAATTTGGAAAAACTGAGTCCACCACTGGAAAATGTAGCTCAAAACCTTTCGGATCGACCCATAAAATAGGGTCATCAACAAGGGATTTTGAAAGATATGCTCTCTTGAAAACAGGGTGTGCTTCTGCTCCTACTCCAACTCAGACCAGCCAGCTTGTATACGGCGTTTGCTCCCAAACAAATCAATGGAATGCAAATATTTTTGCACCAATAGAAAGCTTGCAAAAAGAACTACAATTCGCATGTGCCACTTTTTATATTTGACAAAGAAACAAGAGAGTTATGGTCATCAGAAGGCGACAGTCTTACTCATGGAGAAGAGTGTAGCCCTGGCCGACCTTGTTTTGAGCATAGCGCTCAATCCGACCGTTGGATCTTTACGATATTGAACTCGTTGAAAAGCTTGTCTCACGATCTTGAAGATCCAGTGGTTGATCATCAAATTTGGTCAAGGTTTGACCCTAACCTGTCACTCTCAAAGTGATGGCCTGTGCTCGCTGAATCTGGCAGAATCTGGCTTTGATACCAAAAGTTGGATCTGGAGGAGAGAGGGAGCCTTGGAGCAGCGAGCATGTGGGAATGAAAGGGCGTCACTTGTGCTGAAGAATGGTTGCTGAATCACTTAAAATGATGGAGTACATATAGAGCTAGAGCTTGGGCAAGTCAGCCCTCTCACGAGCCACACCACTTAGCCATGGAGGCTAAGGCTCACACACTAGAGTCCACAATCTCACACAAGGGAGGAAATCAGCTTAACAATCAGGCTGACCAGTCTCACACGACCTAGAGAGCTAGAGAATGCTCTCATGGCACACTCAAAGTGGTCACATCACCCACAAACCCATGGAGAATCGCCATGTGTCCATGGCTAGCACACAAGGATCTCACCTCACCTAAAAAGTAAGGAGAGGTACCTTTATCCTAGTCAGCACACTCTGACAAGGCAATGCTAAGACCAAGGACCTTTTGGATATTTCTCCCATCAGGTC